>JAJTUV010001167.1:0-67500 GCA_021653895.1 Mastomys natalensis | reverse complement strand
GGACAGATCCTAAATGTGGGCTGTCCAGGAAGTAGTTTTATGATAATAGATACATGATAGATAGATAATAGATTTATGATAAATAAAAATGTACAGACATTATATATACAATACATTATTGGCAGGTACTTTACATGATAAATATAGATACAAGCATGTTAGATAGAAGATGAATAGATATTAGCATTAACAGTATCTATTGTTATGAAACTTACCCACATATTTTCTAACTAGCCAGGAATTACCTGGAGCTTTAAACTTTTCTGTTATGAAGCATGTATTATATATTTCTTGTATAGACTCTAGGAACATGAAGGCTAAGGATGTGGCTAACTTTAGATGATAAATGACTGTTGGATAACAACTGATGCAAAACCAACAGAAGTGGGAAAAGTATAAAGCATAATCACATCTCTTTTTTGACATTTAGTGATAAAAGTAGTGCTAATATTTACAAATACTTTTACATACCACTTACTCTTTTACTTACCTTATCATGATTGATAGTAAAGAACATGTACCCAGCAGGTAAAGAGTTCTGAGATGGCTTTCTTAACTTGGCATAAATACTATAAAGTCATTAAACTGGACTATGAAAAATGGTTTTATCTTTTTGAGGGTATCACAGCCACTCATAAAATAATATTCTTTCAGATGAGACTAGAAATACATGATTTTTAAATGAGTGCATTTTAAGGATTGATAAATTGTGATGTGAAGGAAGTGTAGGAAGTGGGTTATTGAAACATGATAATCTGTTACAGGTCTACACTACTTATCTCCTCTATGTGTCACCAAGGTTATTCTTATTGTACAACATAGAAACATTTCTAGCCTTATTTATTTGGAATTTTTTAAACTTCAAATCAAAAAGTGTGTGTGTTTCATGTTTGTTTGTGTGTGTGTATGTTCATGTGTGCTAAAGTAGAGTGATGTATCAGATGTTAGGAGTAGTGGTTGCTCTTTCAGAGGACTCAGGGTTTATTCCCCAAAACCCACATGATGGGTCACAATAACCTATAACTCCAGTTTCAGAGAAAGTGATGCTTTCTTCTGGCTTCTGTGGACATGTATATGGTACATAGACATACATTCAGGCAAAACATGCATATATGTAAAATAAAATAATATATTTTAACAATTGAGTGCTTGTGAGTATGAATTGAGTATGTATGGAAGTCAAAGGACCACCCTGAGAGCATAATGATTTTTTCTCATGCCATGGAGCTTATTCAATCTGAGTAATCAAACTCAGATTGAAAGGTGTAGCAGGCAGGTTTACACACTTAGCAATCTGTCATGGCCCTTAATATATCTTCAAAAGGTGCTATTATTCCAAATATGGTTTGTATTAAAACAAAAGAAAACTGCTAAACATATATAAGTTAAATAATTTACCTCAAATTATTCATTTATCAAAGAGAAGCATAAAATAATAGTTGGAAATCTACTTAGAACTAAATGGAAGCAGAAATACAAAATAAATTATTAAGGCAAATGAATATTGAGGAGGAAATTTGTAGTGCAAAATGCTTTCATTAGATGTGAACAATAAATTCAAATCAATAACCAAATATTATGTATGAGTAAGCTAAAATAAAGTAAAAGAAAAAGAAAGCAAGTGATACTAACAAACTCATAAAAGAATAAAATTTAATACTGTAAAAATTAGTGAACATCAATAAAATAATAAAACATAGTTCTGCCAAAAATCAATAAAATTTATGAAGCAAGATTAGAAAAAATGATAATACCAGTAGAAATACAAAGTATTAGTTTCAAAATTCAACCAAAAATCTATAGGAGATCAAGAATGTTACAAAGGATGAATGTGCATTCTGTGTAAACTGATGCTCATAATATGATACTTTAGAATGAAGACCGAATTACATAAGAGAAAAAATAAGTTTAAATATGATTAGAAAAGAATAATCCTTTGACAGTTTTAAAACTAAGTTCAGGTTTGTGGTCTGCATCAGTTTGTGAGTGTTTGTCAAGTCTTTGGGTCTCATCATTAGTACCACAAAACAATGCTCTATACAGGAAAGTTAAGTTCTCATGAGGCTTATTAAGAGAAAGAAACATGACTGTAGGCAACCATTTTGAGATTTTAACTGGGAGAGTAGGGAGAGAAATGGAGTCTCATGACAGGCATGAGAGAAGGAGCCCCTTATTTCTCTAAAGAAATTTCATTAGTAGAGACAGTTTTCATGGACAATCTGATGGTAGTTCTGAAAGGAAAGTGTATTTAATTTCAGAAGACAATGGAGGATTATAATTCTTAAAAGTCTTCGAAGGAGTGGATACATTTCATATCACATGACCTGTTTTGGTATAACTAATATGTCAGAAGTCAGAGTAAAACTAAAGTTGTAATTCAAGAATGTCTAGATCTTGCTTTATGGCACCTATGCCTAAGTACCATGTTAAAAGATGAGCACATACTTAGAAGTTAATAGTAGTTTTATACATTATAGTCAATAGTTTCAAAAGATCTAAAAGTACTTCAAGGTATCAATAAAATGCACATGTATTCAATGTGATATTAATCACCAAAAACAACCAAGTAAGTACTGAAACACACATGGTCAAATTAGTTGAATCTCTGAGTAATGTGCTGAATTTTAAAGTTTTCTTCCTAAAACCATATTTTCTGCAAGGAGTAAATCTGTTGTGTATAATTTAATACTAATATCTACCCATTACAATGTAAGGATTACAGTAAGAAATAAAGGGTATAGATTGTGAAAGAAAAGTGTACTTACTATTAAAAATGGGGCTACCCACCTACCTCAAAAATATTAATACAGAATTCCTAGACATTATTACTGATGCCAAGAAGTGCTTACCAAACAGGAGCCCAGTATAGTAGCCCCTGAGAGCCTCTGCCAGGTCCAGACCAATACAGATGCAGATGTACACAGCCAATCATTGGACTGAGCACAGGGACCCTGTAGGACCCAGAAGGACTGCCATGCCGTGGCTGAGACTTTCTTTGTGCTGCTGTCTGCCAAGTAACATTCTGTAGTTTTTCTAAGAACAAAACATCCTGTTGTAGGTGTGCTGCCCTGAGCAGGGACTTTCCACTTGATGGACTGTTGCCCCCCCCAGTTGAATTGCGGGTTGTGTTTTTCCTTTCTTGGTTTGGTGTATACATTGAATCTGCTCAGTAAAAGCTTTGGCATTTTTTCATAACGAATGACCGGAGTCTGTGTCTTTCTTTAATCCCCTAGGCCTCCGCCTTATTTCAGTACTGTGGCAGCATGGGCACAGTCAGGACCCTAATGGAGGAGTTAGGGGAAGGACTGAAGGAGCTGAAGGGGTTTGCAACCCCACAGGAAGAACCACAATATCCATTAACCAGACCTTGCAGATCTCCCACAAAGAGAGTGGCTTTAGCTGGATATGTAGCTGAAGATTACCTTATTTGGCATCACTGAGAGGGGAGTCCCTTGGTCCTCTGGAGGAATGATGACCCAGGATAGGGGAAAACTAGGGCACTGAGGCAGGTGTGGGTAGGTGGTTGCGGGAGCACCCTCATAAAAGCAGGGGTTAGGGAGGAGGGTATAGTGGGTTTTTGGAGGGGAAACTGGAAAGGGGGATAACATTTGAAATGTAAATAACCAATAAAATATTAAAAATGAGATAAAACTGCACTACTTATTGCCATGGTGAATAATTATAACTTATACTATACTTATATTAGGCATTGTTTTTAAAGCAATATAATAGGCACTAATAGCACCTTCATTTCATAAGTAGGAATAAAATAGTGGTAGATTCACCAAGACATAAGTGAGATGGGGGGAGGAGGTAGGGAGGGCAGGAAGAAGAGAGGGACTGAGGAAGAGAAAGATGGTAGCAAAATTAGAAACAAGAAACTACTATTAAGTCACATTAGCATCATGGGTTTTGGTACAGCTGACTCTACTCATGGTCAACGTGATAATTACAGAGACAAGTGATCAAGAGAAACAGAAAAGAGAGACTACACTAACTATGGTCACATAGAAGGGGGAAGAAAGTGGCCCACTGACCATTCCCATCTCCTATGTCCATCTTCACAGTCCTGATTTGGGGTTTGGAATTAAATAGAGGGCAAGAAGAATGAATAACATAGGCTTTCTGGTCAAGGTGTGGTCCTAGCTCACAATTGCCATGTAATTGTCTGTACTCCAGTTTCTCCTGTAAGGTGGTCTGAAAGGTTGTCTGTGAATGGATGAACTCAACTTTAAGAGTCTGGAACAAATGCTACTTCACTTTGGTGTTAATGTACCCCACCACTGTGACTTATACTTTATTTTGTCATTTTTACTTAAAAAGGTGTAAATCTTGAAATCATAAGTATAAGCCACTATCTTTCTCTTTTATTACCCAATTGCAACCTCTCCTAATGTAATGGAAACCTACTTGGATGATAATTGCTTGAATGCCTCTACTTATTTTCAGCTTCTTTAATTGTTTTGATGCTTGACCTAATTCCTCTACCATTAAAATACTACTTTGAGAGAAAGCAGAAAGTAGGTCATGGCATAATGAAACCTGAACAGAAATACCTAGAGAGAGTTGTGAAGCCAAACATGAGAAGCAGAAGCAGCTACTTGTATCTCCCATCCCAGGAGATCCTTTCATGGTCTATCAACATAAAGGGGTTTTTGTTGCAGCTTTGATTTTTTGTTTGGCAAATCTTAATTGGACACAGCACAGGCTATATTAGTTATTATATGAAATATAAGCTTACAAAATTCAGTATAATTTTAAAAAGTATTATAATTATTAGTTAAAGCAGTGACCTTGTTACAGATTTTATAACTCATTAAATGCTTATAATTTATAATATGCTATTTATCTATAGGAAATTGTGGGCAATTTTTAAAAATAGATCTCAAAATTATGTGTAGACTTACATGTTAATTACAACTTAAACACCAATTGTTTAATGATTTGAATGCCATCGCTGGGTTTTCTTGGGTGTTAAACATTAGTATAATTGCTAGGATTAGAATGTTAAGCAAAACAAATAATTGCTTACTTATCACCATCAACAATTATCACATTTGTATGAATAAATGTTGTGGATAGCCCCAGCCTTGTATTTTGATCCTAGTTCCACCCCCCTGAGAGGGGCTCCAGAGGAGGATTGAATCAATGTTGTGGATAGCCTCAGCCTTGTATTTTGATCCTAGTTCCCAGTGGATAGCCCCAGGCTTGTATTTTGATCCTAGTTCCTCCCTTCTGGGAGGGGCTGCGGAGGATGATTGAATCTGTACACAGATGACAACTTGTAAACCTTCTGTCCAATTAAAACCTGTAAAATAAAGACTAGAGCCAGAGATTGGGCAGTAGAAGGGGAGGCAGAGAAAAAGGCTTAGGGGAGGAGAGAGTGAGAGGAGTCGCTGGGACAGCAGAAGCTGAAAGAGAAGCAGAGGGAGAAGCAGGAGGAAGCTGAAGCAGAAGGAAGCCAGAAGAAGGAAACCAACGGAGCTAGACAATCACGCAGCATGGATAACCACAAGTTATAAGGGATCTCATAGCCGGGGATTAGAGTAATGTAGTGATAAATCTGCCCAATCTAGGTGTGCAATTTATATAATAATTATTGAGTTGTGTCTTCCTTCACTGGTCTCCTTCTGGTAGGAGATCTTACAGCGAGCAAATTTGGAGGCTTAAATAATTTTTTCTACTACAAATAAACCTCTTGGTATTTTCCAGGCATTTAACTAAGGTCCAAGAGAATCATGCTGAGAATACAAAAGCTTTGAGTATTCTAGAAAATGTAATATAGACAATCCTGGACTAATATGGATGCTTGAACTTATGTTGAAGCTGTTACTGAAGATTGGAGGTCCTACTACACACCCACAGAGAAAAATATTGATAGAGAAGATAGATTTTAATGAGGAGCTTTAAGTGTGATATTGAAGAAGGATACTGAGGAGGGATTTCTTTTTGAATTAAAAGGTTACTAAACTATTTATTAACCATGTAGGTAAACAGACAGAATGTTGCATGGTCAGGTTCACGGGGAGAGTTCCATCCCAGAAGACTGAGAGAAATAATGCTTCTTATAGATTTGATGTGGAAGGGAAAACTTTATACAGTCAGATTGCCATGATTCCATAACAAGAGACAGATAAAGAAAGGAAATAAATGTTTTGTCTCTGAGTTTCAGAAGTCTCAGTCCATTTTGGTAGAGAGTATAGTTCACAGAATACTGGGATAAAAACCAGAGAGAAAATATCATTTACCACAGGCTTTTTTCCTTTTATATATATTCTACACGGACATGAGTTTATGTGATGGTACCCATCCTGGGCCACTTAAAGTACTACCAATTCTCCCTAGCCCCCACAGGTTTATTCAAACACATAGAGGGGCATACCTAGTCATAGTATAATACAAAATGCATTTAAATTAACTTCAAAGACTTAGTAGTCTTTTTTTTTTTTTTGGTTTTTCGAGACAGGGTTTCTCTGTGTAGTCCGGGCTGTCCTGGAACTCGCTCTGTAGACCAGGCTGGCCTTGAACTCAGAAATCCGCCTGCCTCTGCCTCCCAAGTGCTGGGATTAAAGGCGTGCGCCACCACCGCCCGGCCAGTAGTCTTTATCAGTCTCAAAAATGTTAAAAAATTCAGTGTTCCAGGTCTCTTCTGAGATTGATCCAAACACTTAAATGTAATTTCATATAAAATAAAAATTAAAAAGTAGATCACATATTTCCAACATCATAGGTATATATTATCATTCAAAAACAGCAAAAGGATGAAATACAGGACCAAAGCAATACTAATAGCAGCTGGACAAATTCCAAACTGCATCTTCATGTCTGATGTTCAACCACTTTTAACTTTGTTTACCACAACACATTTTTTTTCTTTTGACTGGTCCTACTCTCTGTTAGCAACTTTCCTTGGTAATCCCATGATTCTTATATCTCTATCATCTTGGGTTCTGCAAGGCTACTTCAATATACAGCTTCTTGTTTCAGGGTCTGACATCAACAAATCATTTTCTGGGCTCCTTCAAAGAACTTGAATCATTTCACCAGCTCTACTGCTGCTGCTGGAGGTGGTGGTCATCCCATGGTACTGGCATCTCTAATATACTGGTGGTCTTCTGCTGAAACTAGGCTTCACCAATATCCTCTCAAAGGCTCTCTTTGTGGTGCCAAGCCTCAATTTCTTTGTGGAACCCCTTCAGTCATGGGCTATCCACTACAACTTATGCTACATCATCACCAGTGGTCTTCCATGACCATTCACAGTGCCAAGTCTCAGCAGTTCTCCAAGATTCCTTCAAATTTTAAAACCAGTACCACATCAGTGACACTCATACATTCCAAAGTCCAACTGCAAGCATAAGTTACAACTTTGGTTGTTTCTGAAGCACAGGCTCTTTGTGCTCTAAGAAGACAATTTCTAGAAAATTTCACCCCAGTGATGCCAGACACTTAGTATTTACCATTAATTTCTTAGCTCTAACTAACTAGCACAAATATTCCCAGTTGCCCATTGTATTCTTGACACGAAATCCAGAGCCACATGGCTAAAGCTGATGAGTTCTACTGCTTGGTGTGGCTGAAACATGGTCCCCTTGTTTAATCATCATCTGCTTTCTGTTTTCCAACTCCTTTACTGCCTGAGCTTGGCTGTCCTGGAACTTGTTCTGTAGATAGACCTTGAACTCTATGAACTTCATGGCTCTGTCTCCTGAATGCTGGTATTAAAAGTGTGTACCACCATGCCTAGACCTAAGCATTTCATGGTGACTCCACCTCAAGATCTGAATCAAAAGTGTGTGTCACCCTATGTCAAGATCTTGTGTTCATCACTTCTGGATTGTAGTTCATTTCAGATTAAAAGTCCAAATGAAAGCAATAACCAAGTCCATTCTTCAACTGAAAAGCATAAACAATAAGTGGAATAGGGTAGGACCTTGTCTTGAGGTCACCACTTCCTTAATCTGTTTGTCTTCTTAAATATATGATTCAGTTCCATTATATTTCCAGTTGCCCCTTTACTCTTTGAACCATACATTTTATATTTTTTTGTTTTTCAACTTGTTATATTTCATCAAAATGCTCTTCAGGAGGGCAATTTAGAGACCAAAGCTAAGATTTGTTTTGGGACTTCCTTTGTCCAATAAATTCATCAATTGTCATAGGTAGATGATTCATACAAGAGCAAAATATATTTGTGTTTTTCCAAAAATATAACAAGTACAGTCTCTTAGCCACATACAAAAGTTCTTGTACTGTGAAATCTCTACAGACAGGCCTCCACATTTCAAATCACCTTCAAAAACAAAGTCTTTCATATTCCTGCCAGGATTAGTCACTAAACATACTTAAAGCATTGCACTGCTTTTCAAATCAAAAGTCATACAATTCCAATTCTTCAAGACAAAAGTATGGGTAGGACTATCACATCAATACTCCAGACCCTCTTACCAAATTCTGTTTGAGTTTCCATTGCTGTTAAGAGTCACCATGATCAAGGTAACTCTTATAAAGGACAACATTTAATTAAGGCTGGCTTACTTCTATCTCCTCTCATCTGTGGAGCTTAATAACTGTGTATTTAAGAACATTTAACAATTACTATTATAATCCCTACTATCTTAAAACAGTTAAATCAAATTTTAAAAATCTATTCTTTCATATTTTGCTGGCTGGAAAAAAGAAGCTTTATTGTTTATTTCTCATGCCTCTCACCAAGTATTAAGGGAAGAAGTCATCCTGTCTGCATAGCAGGAGTTCCCAGTCTCTAGGTTTAAGCTTTTTCTGGTAGGGGGCAGAGTTCTTTTGTTTTAGTTTTTTTCAAATTAGAACTTTATGATTTGGCTCGACTTGCTGTGAAACCAATTCTCCCCTCCTCCTAGAATTGTATTATTTTTGTGTGTGTATACCATATGAGAATTCCTAAATTAATAGTGGATTCTAGTCTTTCACATGGCATGTCATCTGTAGCAAGTAGTTTCTATTACCCTGCTTTAAGTTCTAGTCTGACCATGCTACCAGCCACCACTTGGGTTCTTTTGGATCCACGAATGAAAGACAATCATATTAGCATTGAAACTGTAGTCCTTGGAGAATATAATGGAGCTTTCAAAGACCCACTTGGGATTTAAACAAGACACAAGATTTCAGTATAGTTTAAAGCTCTATGCTTTTTACTGGGGCAGTCTCTCAGCTAACTTCCAACTTAAGCCAACTTCCCAGGCCCAATCTGCACCATGTGGCTAGCTCTTTACCTCTCTTCTCTGTGTTGAACACCAGTCCATTTTCTTCTGTGTTTTCTTTAAATCTCCTGCCTCTTTTTGCATCCTTCCAGGCTCTCTGTTTAACTAGAAGTTTTGCCTCTTAATTCCTACCTCAGATGTTGGTTATCAGATTTTTATTATAATCAATCAGAACTAAGACAATGCCAGAACATCTTATCAGTTGATTTTAGGCAATAAAGGTTACCTGACCTTCATGTTTTCAGAGGTGTAGAAGGACAAGTATTTATAAATAGAAGTCCATGGAAATGACAATACCAAAATCCTGACAGCAGTTAGCTTTCTGCTACAACAGTTTTAACAATTGAAAATACAGAAATGCATCTTAACACATTATAAATATAAATCACTCCAATAGGAGAAAGAATAAATGATTAATAAGAACATTCCTATCAATTCAATATCCCCAAGTTTTATAACATATGACTATCAAAATAAATAGTAAGTTATGGCAGGATTGTGGTTGCATCATATACCTCAGCTTCTCTGGTATTTGTAAAGCAGTTGTTCTGGTCTTATGACTTTCTATGTTATCATTACACATGACTATGCAATCTTCCTCTTCTTATTGTTAATTTAAGGATCTGAAGATCTTACTGTGAGACATATAGGGCAATTCTAAGTCAGAGAATAATGACAGGAAGGACAAGAGTCAGAAAAAGAATTAGTCTCAAATTGATGATAATAACCCAAAAGCCCTGTCATGAAACAACAAAAGTGAGAGATCATAGGAATTTATTTGCAACTCTGGAAGTGGAGGTGATTCCAATTGGGTTGAATAAATTATTGTAATGTGTTGATGTAAAAACTGCATGTTTATGACTAATTCAGAATTATTCCATAGGCTGTGCAGGTAGGACCTAACCTGTGTCCATGTAACATTAGAAGGATTATATAGGAGTGGAATGCCACACACTCATTTAAAATGTGAATGACAGAAAACAACTAATCTAACTTTAGTATTTTGAATTTGATTATTCATAGATGAGGCTGCTTTTTCTAAATTATTTACCACACTTTTCTAGATTTTTTCCAATTTTTTTCTTGGTGATAAGTGATATATATATATATATATATATATATATATATATATATATATATATGTATATATATATATATATGGCTGGTTAACATGTTCTGCAGAATGCACCTTTGCACTAGTGTTGAAGTAGAGGCTATGCCTGACTGCAAAACTCCAATTAAAGCAGGAATTTTTTATATAAGGGTAACAACTAATCTTTCGGGTCTAGTAAGAGTAATGGTATCTAATCCATACATGCCTGTGTCATCATACCAAGGCAGGCTCAGATTTCCAGTTATTAAAATTTAAGTAGGTTGCTTTACCAAAACAACAGTTCTTTCTACCCAACAGGAATTATTAAAATTAGTAACCAATATAAGAGGGATAATTTACAATAAACATGAATTAAATAAAGAGATAGCTGAAAAATTTTTTTCCAGCAGTTTAGCATAGGACGCTAAAAGCCAAGTCTATATTCGTAATGTGTCAAGAAGTTCACTGTTGGGCTTTCTTAACTCTATAAACCCTGATGTAGACAAAAACTGAAAGAAAAAATGCACATGATTGTCTCAACAGATGCTGAAAAAATCCTGGACAAAAATCAAACATCCACTCATGATAAATTCTTTGTGAGATTAGGGATAATAGGGCATTCCTATAAATATTGAAAGCAATTTGCCAAAAATCATATAGCCAACATCAAATTAGAGACAAGCTCAAAATAATTCCACTAATATTAGAAAAATAACAAGACTCTCAGTTCTCTCTATATCTATTCAATTTAGGAATTGGAGTTCTAACTGGAACAATAAGATAACTGAAAGAGATCAAAGGGGATATAAATTGAAAACAAGTCAAAGTATGTTGTATATTTGGTCTAACACTTACATTAATTGGGTACCAAAGTGTCACAGGAATCCACATGTAAGACTGTGCATCCATGTCGCCAGTTGGTTCTGATTGGTAAATAAAGTTGCTGGGGTCAATGGCTGGGCAGAGAGACCGAGGTGGGGCTTTAGGATTTGCAGCTAAGAGGACCAAGAAAAGAAAAAGGATTTAGATCTGCCATTGCCATGAAAGGAGTAAAGATAAAGTCCAAGAGGTATAGAAGGGAGAGCATAAAAATCATCTAAGAGCCAGAGAAGAGCAGCCTCAGGGTACCCTCCCCCCACTAGGATCTAGGCACGCAAACTTGTAATATAGATTTTCATAAATAAAAACTCGGGAGTATCAGAGGGGAAGTATTAGCCATGTGATAGTTTAAGAGTGGCCCAACATTGAGCTGTTTAAGGCATATTAAAGTATAAGGTGACATGTGTATACTTTTTTAATTCCAGAACCTAGAACATTGGGGCAGGTGGTGAGGAAAGCACCTCCATTGGGGCAATTTTAGTAAAGTTTAATTGGCAACCACAACAGATGATATCCAACATGTTGGACTTGTACTCACTTTAAAAATATTACTGGAGACTCACAAATGGAATATATATGCCTTCCCTGTAAGATTAGGAAGTGGAGAGAATTGGTTTCTTAGTACAACTGTTGGTTTTGGACAAGTCAGATGAGTTTGAGACTAGGACAAAGGCATGCTAAATTGACACACATAATTCTGGAGGTCTATTTTTTTTTTTTTAAGTTAAATATATGTCTTTATTAATACATTTTCCTGAGTTTTAGTTCATGGTTTTTCTGATATGTCTACAACATTAGCACTGAATGAAGGATTTAACAATATTTATTTCACATCATTGGGCTCAAAGGATGGAATTTCTATGGCACAGAGGGACATAAGGAGACCATGATGGCAGCACTGTACTGAGGATCATTGCTCTTTTACTTAATCATGGATGTTAAGCATGAGTTCAGAGCCACGCATGGACACAACCCAATTTGGACAATGTCTGTCGCTGACAGTTTTGTAACTGTGTTTTCATTTTTCCCCTATATACCTCTCACTCTCTATTCCAAGAAAGAGAGAGTAGCTTCCACTCTGGATTTCCTAACCCTCTACATTTTGTCTATGTTGAGCCCCTTTAACAAGACCAAATATTACTGTGGCAGTAAGTCTGGAGAAGTAAGTACATACAATCTTCCAAACTTCCAAATGCTTTCTCTTTAACATTAATTTTCTGGTGAACATGACAAGAGAATATATAACAGGTCTAGAACATGTATGAGAGACTTTTCCAGGATTGGGAACTGACAACAAAGTATGCCTGCCACCTAAGTCCATCTTGTTGACCAATGACCTTTTTTGGTGCTACTTACAGAATTATGGGGAAAGAGGTGCTTACAGACCTGTCTTTGAGTCCATTCTGTTACTGTAAGCACCTCTTTCCCCATAATTCTGTAAGTAGCACCAAAAAAGGTCATTGGTCAATTCTGGAGTTTGTAGCTTAAGGCTAGGACACACCCAGGCCTATCCAGGCACTTGGTCAGTGGGCTATGGATTCAGTCAGATGCTCTCTCATGTCTGGGATGCTTAAGCCACAGATACTGAGAGCTCCTGTTGAGTTAAGATAGGCCTGAATATGGTAAGAATAACAGAAAATTACATTGTTTTAAGGTTAGAAGAATATGCTTGAAAATAATCTCATACAGAAATATAGAATGAAATTTAATTCTAGTTAATTAAAGAATGTTACTTTAATTTATATAAAAAGAAAGGGGATATAAATAAAGAAAAAAGATGTTAAATCAATTTATATAAAGAGAAAGAATATAATGATATAACCAGAGATAATAATCTCCACATAAGAGACAATTTAAGTATATGTAAATGAATAAATAAATTGAGGTCTTTTGATCTCATGAAGGTAAGGACAGTGGGTAGGGAGAAAATGTTATCTCAGACAGATAGTAGAAGCATAGGCCTTGATCTTACTATTAAAAATTAGATTAGTCATGTAAGAACACGGCAGGGGATCATGAAGGAGCATTGTCTCATTGGACAATAATAATTGTTTAGATTGCTTTCACTGCTTTGAATAGTTTTAATTATCAAAACATGAGTGGTTATGAGACTGGCAGTTTTGATATTAAAAATACTCTGTAAGAAGTGTCAAAGTAGAGGATGCCTAAAGAGAAAGAAGGCTGTTAATTTGAATCAATCAATACTTTTGATGATTTTGAGTCTCTGGACCAAGGACATACCACTGGACAAGAATTGTCCTAATTCATCTACAGTCAAAAAATACTGTCCCAGAAAAAACATACAATGTGGGATGGGTAACATCTTAGCTCTTCCAAAACCTGGTTGTCTGGGTAGTCAGCTTTCTCTGTAAATTCTTTAAGTTTCATACCTATGTTTTTGTGCTTCCTATATATTCTGGTAATATGTAATTATTCCTTGGATCTCTGAAGAGGTTGAAGATTATTTATTGTATCAAAATCAAACAAATTGTCTAGCATTGAGTAGGAGGATACAAATTTGAAAGGATAGTTTTCATATGGTAATGAGAGTTAAGTTAAAACATAATTCACGTATAAAATTGTAAATTCTTCAAGTTAAGATAAATGTTAGAGTAATTTACCTAAATTGACAAAATTGATGGACTGGATGTTATTATGGTATATCATACTTTATAGTTTACATGACTGTTATAACGATGTTCAATGTATATCTGAGAGAGAAGGTGTTTTTAATGGAAAAAAAGGGAGAAATGTTGTGGATTTGGTCTAACACTCATATTATGTTAATTGGATTCTCAAAGTTTCAGGAGAATCAACATGTAAGATGCTGAGGGTCTCTGCCCCCAGTTGATACTGATTGGTAAATAAAGTTGCTGGTGGCTAATTGCTGAGCAGGGAGACAAAGGTGGGACTTTAGGATTCCAGAGCAAGGGGACTTAGAGAAGAAAGATAGTTTAGAACCATCATTGAAGCAAAAAGAAATAAGGACTAAGCCCAAGAGGTACAGAAGAGAGATCCTACCAATCATGTTAGAACTGGGGAAGAGTGGTCCTTGCCCTTCCTTCACAATTGTGTCAAGGCCAGGAAAGTTGAAATATAGATATTGGAGGGAATATACTAGTCACACGGAGGTTTTGGTATGGTCCAACCTTTGAACTGTTTAAGACAAACTAAAATTTAAGGCTGTGTGTGTGTGTGTGTGTGTGTGTGTGTGTGTGTGTGTGTGTGTCTTTCTTTTAGGAACCCTGAACATTGTGGCAGGTAGTGAGGAACATATGCTGTCATTGATGTAGGAGTATTTTTGAGTAGAAGTTAATTGCCTACTGTAACAAAAGTATCATTATTTGAAGATGGTTATGATAATATATGTAAACATAGCCCAAAATTCTACCATAATGTTCTTAGAGTTACAAAACATCTTTAATAAAGTGACTGCATCTGAGTATCTCTCATTTATATAAATAACAATTGATCTATGAAAGATATAATGCAAGCAACACTGTTCAAAATAACATGAAATAATTCAGAATATCTTGGAGTAGCTTTAACTAACTAGACACATTTTAAGACTTGTATGAAAAATCAAACAAACAAAAAAGAAAAAAACAAAAGAAACCCAAAGATCAAAAACTTCAAGTCTCTGAAGAAAGGAATTCAAGAAGTTATCAGAAGATGGGAAGATCTCTTAGGCTTATGGATCAGTAGGATAAACATGGTAAATATGATCATCCTATCAAAAGACAATCTATGGATTCAATGTAGTCCCCAGCCAAAAAAGAAAAATACTTGCAAAATCTTTTCAGAAAACTAAATAATAGCTACAAAATAGTGAATTAAAATAACTAGAGCTGTGGGGCAGTGGACTGTGAGAGGCAGTGGGTTGCCCAGTTGAGTCTGCTTTGAACCCTGGTGACCCTAATGGGATGGTAGGAGTTTGACCTTACACCTGGACCCTGGTTCCCTTCACTTATCCACAGTCCCTCCCAAAGAAAGGTTTGTGTCCTTAGGTCACTTAGCACAGGTATCACAGGTAAAGGACATGACTTCAAGTGGCAGAGCCTCAATAGATCCCCATATTAATGAGATACCTAAAGACCAGAAGGCATAGCCAATTAAGCGTTCCTTCTCAGACTCTCCTCTTTGCAAAAGATATTTAACCTCAGGCCCATCCTGAGGACACGGGGTACAGCTTCATCCATTTTCTGCCATGACAATAAATCTTTTAAACTTTGGACTTCTTCGTGTCTTTGGGGACCACCATGGAGAACTGTAGAGGGGGCCTTCAACGAATGAGACACTGCCTAATCTCTCTCCAGAGGATCTCTCTGCAGTCCAGCCATGGAGGCTGCCAGCTCAAACAAGCTAGACTAGCTGAGGCAGTCATGACCCAGCCTAGCAAGTCGCTGCAACCAAGAGTTCCTACCTCGCATGTTGACACCAGATCATCTCTCCTTCGTCTCTTTTGACTGCAGGACGGTCCAGCCTGTATGCTCCCTCTATCTCAGTCCTTCTTTGGTCCCCAGCAGCATCTGTGTACCAAGAGCTGAGACCACTGGTCTCCCACCAACTGCCTCGGCCGGAGACCTCCGACCTGTAGGGTCTTAGACTGAGATCTCCCTACTCCCAGAGTGGAGCTCAGTGGCTTCTCATAGACCGGTGCCTGCCTGGTGCCATGTGGAGTAAACTCAGTCAAATTCCTGTGCTTCTGCCTCTCTGAGCCATGGCAGACACAGGGGACCCACAAATCAGCCCAACAGGACCCACGCCCAGGTGTGAGTGCTAGAGACCCACAGTAGAAGCCTGAGGAGATCTCTTAATCTTTTATGTACCATCACTCAAATGAAACCAGTTACTTGGCTTTGATATAAAACAAACTTCAAAGTAAAATAATTGAAGTAGAGTTGTAGATTTTAATAAGCATATTTTAACATGCATTTTGAGCTTGAGGATTAAGAAAAAGTGAGCACTCAGGATGAAGTAGGTATATGTAACTGCATGAGTGTATACTTCTTAGAGTATCTCATTTCATTGTCTCTATAACAGAGAATTTGATGGGTTTTGAACACATTATCTTCAAAACATGAGCAAGTAGTCCTGTAGAATCAAAGGTGGCTTCTAAGAGACAATTGGTTCGACTTCTGTTGCTAAGATCACAGAACACAGAACAGAGTTTATCTATAGTTTATTTATAGTATAGTATAAGTCTTCTGTGAATTTTATAGTAAATGTCTACTAAAGGAATTGGGCCCTACTTAACGTCCTGTACATTAAGATTATAAGATATAAACCCAAACCACTGCTATACTAGCATAAAATACCTCTTTCTGAAAGGACTATTATCCTCAATATTCACAGCAAATGTTGGTTGTAGTGTCTGATTCCTGCTCCTTGTCTGCCTTCTCACATTCCTATGATGTGTCTTATAGTTCTAGCTTGCCTCAAATGTGTTCTTTATGTGTTTGTATTTATTTTTACATAAAAAGATGATATGTAAAAATAATAAGTAGAGGGATAGCTCTGTAGCTAAAGACACTTGTCAATAAGCACAAAAACCAGTGTTCTAACACACACACACACAGATATTACATATATATATAATTTTTGAGAAGAAGCCATACCATAAACTCCATAATAGTGAACATTTTGAATCTTAAACACTTAATATATGGTTTCAATTTATAAATGGATCATGCAAAAATAAATATGTGGATCTTTTCCTCAGTAACAAATTATGGCCATTTTAAGTATCTAAAATGTCTAGCACCAAATAGCTCATTGACGATAAAAATTGAGTGACTTTGTATTGTAAATAACAGTGGATAAAGTTCTTGATGTATGAAGACCAAAGTTCATATTCCAAGAACCTACCAATAAAATTTGTAATAATGATAACGGAACTGGACATGGACTTCTAATCCCAGTCCTGAGTTGTTGAAACAAGAGGATACTAGGGCTCTTTCTCCAGAGAGTCAAGCTAGTCAATTACTTCCAGTTTAAGTGAAAGACCTTACTTCAATAAATATAGAGGGTAGAGATAGAGAAAGATACCAAATGTCAGCTACTGACCTCCACATGCACATGTATAAACATGAAATGTCTGACTTTGAAGCAACACACATGGATATAAGTGTGTAAAGTTTTAAAAATAATTGAATGACTTTTATAAAATTTGGTTTATTATTAGTTATATATGAAAGAATAAATACATTAAAAACACCTTCCTTTTTTTATTCATGCACTGTATATAAATGTTGCTTTAAGTTCTTGCACCTGCTTTTAGCTCTTACAAATCAAAGAAAACATCTTCCAAAGTAGATGAGATGTGACGACAACGAAGGTCTCCATAAGCAGAAGGTACGTATTCACAGGTGATCAGTGAGTAGGTATGAGGATGGGAACTTGCATCATGTCAGATTATGGATGCTCAAGTCTCTGATCAATCAGAGTAAGAGTAGATTTGATGATTACAATGTAAATGATGACTGGCTATGTGGAAGTTGGAATATGGATTGCCCACACTTCAGTTGGTTATGTTGCTTGTAATGCTTATGAAACCTTTAGGAAATACAGTCTAGATGGATGAACTATGCCACTGGCAGTGGACTCTGATTTTTTATAGTCTAGCCTCATTTCCTGCACTCATTCTTCTTCTCCTATGTGGATGAATGTGATCTGTCAGCTTCATGCTTCTACCAGTAGCTGCCATGATTCCAAGGGCTCTAACCATCTTGAACTATAAGTTAAAATGGACTCTTTCGGCACTAAGTCAATTTTTATCATGATATTTTGACATGCATGTAATGACTAAGTTATCTCTTCAGTCTTGGTCATGGTAACTAATTAGAGCAACAGAAAAGTAACTGATGAAGATTGTGAATATCAAGTAACAGACATATGGTTTGGAGTGGTATTAGTTATGTAAATAATGAAGTTGGCATAAATTTACAGGATTTACAAATCTGGATGAGTGATGATATAATGATTTTCATATAAATGATGTTGGAATATGAATGTGAAGTTCACAGGTCTATATCTACTATTTAAGATTATTTTATGAGATAAATTTTGATTTTTGATGTGAAACTGTGAAGATTTATATTTAATGAAAGATATAGGCAAAATGTGAATAACAACCACCTGATAAGTGATGTGAAATTTATATAAGAACAAAGCTGACATAGTGCCATCTCTGATAAAAAGAAATGTACTAAAACACAGACACCTGTTTCCGTAACTGTATCTACATAATGTTATGATTCATAGGATGGAAGGCAAGGTTTGACTGAGAGTAGATGAAGAATTGTTGTGGAGTAATCATTTCTTCAAACTCAGAGCCATATTTATGTAACATATAAGTACATATGTTTATATACATACATATATGTCACATATGTTATAATAAAAAATAACCAATTTAATTACAAATTTTTAATATATGTACTTTAAATTTGTGCTTTGTACTCTAATATATTTTCTTCTTCTTCTTTTCACTAGCCCTCATCGTTTCCACAAAGAGTTCCCTTCTGCTTTTATGTGTGTGTATATTTTGGTAAACCTTTCCTTTCTATAACAATTGTACAATTGTGTAGTGAATTGAATTTTCAATATGCTAGCTTCCTTTTACTGCAATAAAATATCTGAGACAATTAATATATAAAATGGAAAGTTTATGTTTCTTAATTATTCTGCAGGTTCTATTTCAAGATCAGGCTGTTCCACCTCTGGATTTCTGACAGAAAAGCATATGAGGGTGAGAAACAGACAGGCTAACCAATAGCTAAAAAGCAAAAGGGAGAAATTGAAGTCCTATAAACCTCTTTGAGGGAAAGTCACAAGTGGACTAAGGATCCACATATCCAATGTTTTATCACCTTTCCCTAACACCACCCTATGGACAACACATATAACTATGAACCATTGGAGGAGACAGTTATCCAAACCATCGCAGAATGTCTTGACTTAGTTATTTAAATCTTGGGCACAAACTGTTGCATGCTAAATAATGAGTACAGTGTTGTTTCATGTTTCACCACATGCAGTTGGTCATTTTTTTCACTACTTTCCATCTATGGCCTTGAGTGAACAATTATTTCATTTTGTATAAATTGCAGTGCAATTATATAAGAGGTGGTACAGTTTATATTTTTAGGAAATTAGTCCCCAGCTAGCAGTGTTGTTTGTGACGGGTTGTAGAACCTTTATGAGGTAGAGCTGTATTTCACTAAGGGAGTCAGTGGCATATATGCTCAAGGTAAGATAGCCTACCTCCATTTCATGTTTACCATCTTCTTCCTGCCTACTGACACAGTGCATTTATTTATTATACTTATTCAATTTCCATTCCACTTTCTGTTCCCTCCCAGTCACCCCTTCCACAATTCCTTTCCCCTTCTCCCTTTTTTTTTTAAAGATTTATTTATTTATTATATGTATATGAGTCCACCATTGCTCTCTTCAGACACACCAGAAGAGGGCAACAGATCCTACTTTAGATGGTTGTGAGCCACCATGTGGTTGCTGGGAATTGAACTCAGGATCTCTGGAAGAGCAGCCAGTGTTCTTAACAGTTGAGCCATCTCTCCAGTTTCCCCACCCCCTTCTCCTTTTAACAGGTAGGGCCATGCTTGATATCCCACCACCATTCTACTTCAAGTCTCTGCAAGACTAGGTGATTCCTCTCCCACTGAGGCCATACACAGCAGTTCTGCTTACTTCTTAATCACTGATCACTTCTCACCTCTAGCTAACCTTTATCTACTATCCCTGTAGACCCATCTATTACTAATGCTATAGCAAAATCCACATGGCCAAATCTTCTGAGTTCTGTGCTTGCAACAGCTGGACAATGGCCTCATTGTTTTCTAAACTTGGCTCCTCCTGGAACTTGCTCTGTACACTGACCTTGTTCTGCACAGATCTGTCTCCTGCATGCTGGGATTAAAGCATGTATCATCACACCTAGATTTAAGGTTTTCTTCACCTAAACTTTGCTCTGTTCCAGTCTGGCCTTGAACTCAGAGATGGGCTTTGCCTTTTTGTCCTTGAAATAAAGGTGTTTACCATCATACCTGGGCCTAAGCTTTTCAGAGTGACTATTCCTCAATATTTGTATCAAAAGGCTAGGACGTACAGCTTCAAAATCAGTATCACAGTCTCAAGAATCTCAACATTTCTGGATTATAGTTCATTCTAGATTATAAATTCAAACTATCCTTTGTTCTACAGTAAATGCATAAACTATAAGCTTAGGTGTGTGGGAGCTTGCACTAAAGTCGCCACTCCCTTAATATGTTTATTTCCCCAAACACAGGATTCAGCTCCATTTTACTTCCAGGTGCCAATTTATTACTTGAATGATACATTTTGAATTTTTTTCTTTTAAATCATGTTATGCTTTATCAAAATATTCATGAGAATAAACCACAGTACAGACTTTTAACTGGATTGTTATGAGACCTCATTTATTAATACAACTAATGTGAGTCTCTACATTTATCTCAGACAGACTCTTCAGACAAGGACAAACAGTGGCCTCATTTTTTTTCCCCAAAATAGCACAAAAACTGTCTATAGACCATGTACTAACATTATTTAACATTTTTTTTTGAAATATCTTGGGCCAGGTCTGAACAGTTCAAATCACCCTTAACACCAATATTTTCTATATTCCAAATAGGATGGGTTATTAATCCCTACTTAGAGCATTCATTGGATTTCCAAATCCAAAGTCACAAAATTCACATTCTTTCAAACAAAAATGTGGTCAGGCCAATCACAGCCTTGTCACAGGCCTAACTCCACCCTTGCTACCAACTTCTGCCTTAGTTAAGGTTTCCATTGCTGTGAATAGACACCATGACCAAGGCAACTTTTTAAAGCCCTTTATAATTGTGGCTTACAGGTTCTTAGGTTCAGTCAATTATCATCGTGGCAGGAAGCGTGACATTGTCCAGGCAACCATGGAGCTGGCAGAGCTGAGAGTTCTATGTCTTGATTGGAAGGCTAATAGAAGACTGACTTTCAGGCAGAGAAACATGGGTCTCAAAGCTCACCCCCACAGTGAGTCACTTCTTCCAACAAGGCCACACTTTCTCCAACAAGGCCACACCCTCTAATATTTCCAATCCCTGGGTTAAGCCTATTCAAATCACCACACTCATTGAAACTGACATTCAAGAATTATCTAGATTGACTGGACAACTGCTCCAATAATCCACTTGTCTAAACTCTGCATTCAACATTAAGATATAGACACAGATGAACACACACACACACACACACACAACCCTATTGCTGGATTTTACAAGCAGCATAAATTTTAAACTAGGGTTTCATGCTGTCACAGCAGTACTTTTACCACTGAATCTTTCCCCAGACAGATTTATTTTTAGTAAGCAAACACTCAACCTTTTAGTTTCTCTGATTCACGTAGCCATCTTTGATTCACTCAGCCATCAGTTGCTCTGATTATTGTGAATTGAAGTGTCAATTAAATACTTCAAATTATGTCATCAATTTTCACTAACCTTTTTCTGATTCTACTTGTACCTTCTCAATCTCACATCAGCATTGCTTCATTGTAACCACCTTGGTTTTGCCCACAAGATTACAGAAACTTAATGAAAACTTGATCTGTGAGATCCAAGGATGGTTAGGATTAAAGGAGAACCAGATTTGACATCCAGAATAAACTTACTGTGTTCTGCAGACACAATTGACCCATGCAGCTGATTAAGGATTGATGTTTCTATTGGACATATCACTACCTGAGGACCCAGCTATGCCACTCCTGGGCATATACCCAGAAGATGCTCTAACATATAACAAGGACATATGCTCCACTATGTTCATAGCAGCTTTATTTATAATAGCTAGAAGCTGGAAAAAACCCAGATGTCCTTCAACAGAGGAATGAATACAGAAAATGTGGTACATTTACACAATGGAATATTACTCAGCTATTAAAAACAATGAATTTGAGAAATTCTTATGTAAATGGATGGAACTAGAAAATATCATCCTGAGTGAAGTAACCCAATCACAAAAGAATACACATGGTATTCAGTAACTGACTATTGGATTTTAGCCAGAAGCTTGAAATACCCAAGATTCAACTCTCAGACCACATAAAAATCATGAAGAATGAAGACCAAGTGGGGGGGCTTCAGTCCTTCTTAGAAGGAGTAACAAAATACTCAAGGGAGCAAATATGGAGACAAAGTGCAGGACAGAAACTGAAGGAGGGGCCGTCTGCAGACCAGGCCACCTAGGTATCCATCCCATGTGCAGTCACCAAAGGTAGTCATTGATGTGGATGTCAGGAAGTACATGCTGACAGGAGACTTATATAGCTCTCTCCTTAGAGGTCTGCAATATAATATATATATTCAGTCAGAAACATCAATATATATATTATATATTATGTATTATATATTATATATTATGTATTATATATTCATTATATATTATATATTTATTATATATTATATGTTATATGTTATATGTTATATGTTATATGTTATGTGTTATGTAGTATTATGTGTTATATGTTATATATTAATTATATATTATATATTACATATTATATATTTTATATTACATGTTATATATTACACATTATATATATCATATATCATATATTATATATTTTAGATTAGATTATAATTTTTTATATAAAGTTCATTTTTTATAATTTTTATATTTATTTATCCATAGGGGAAAAAAATTCAAATGCCACAACATGCCTGAGGAGTTTAGAGAACAGGTTGTAAAAATCATTTATCTTCTTTCACCTTGTGGGTGTGGGGATAGAACTCAGATCATCAGCCTTGCTAGTTAGCACTATCTAAGTGGCTGTCATTTCCTTTATGTTAGTGAAAGTGTGTTTTGAAAACAATGGTATCTTAAATACCTTTTCAACAGCAAGTACACAAAAGAAAAAAATCATTTTCTTGCAAATTAAGTAACCTTTTTCTTTTGTCCTCAAACTGTTCAGATTTGTTCTAAACTAGAGATAAATATGAAGAAATTATGAGAAAATACATTACTGTCTCCAGCAAGCCTGTGTCTTTAGTGCAACATGTGCAGACTGGTAAATGCTGACATTAAGCCTTTCTGCAATGGTCATCTACATTTTTTCTTGTTTTCTGCTCCTTCTATGAGAATAATGTTAACAGATTCAACTAATACAGAAACTTAATTCATAACTGTGTACATACTTTAAATAATCTGTGAGTAATATTGTCCTCTGTTTCATATACAAAAAGATAGATGACATAGTGTTGTGTGAGGA
The DNA here is from genome assembly GCA_021653895.1 of Mastomys natalensis. Lineage (NCBI taxonomy): Eukaryota > Metazoa > Chordata > Mammalia > Rodentia > Muridae > Mastomys > Mastomys natalensis. The sequence goes on along the minus strand of JAJTUV010001167.1, from coordinate 43,997 downwards.
AGCATAGTAGGTTTTGTGTTGTTGTTGCTAGTGGTTGTTTATTCTTTTGATATGCCTGTTCAGCTGCATATTGAAATTCAAAATAACAGCGGCAAAAAATTCTAACTGGTATGAATAGCATTAAATAGCATTGATTGAACTGGAATATGTATTTTGAGTGAATTGCATACCAATGACTGTAATTGGTATTTTAAATCAGTGAATTGCATTTTTATGGACAGTATAATGTATTGATAGTTTTCTATAACTGAAGAAGTTTTTGTTATCAAGAATAATGTATGAACTATCTAGCAGCAAGTAAGTAGAATTATTTCTTCTGTAAGGGTCTACATTTCATATTGGCTATTACATTGTATAAGTGTGTGTGTGTGTGTGTGTGTGTGTGTGTGTGTGTGTGTGTATTTATAAGCAATGTTGAAAATGTAAGAAAATGAAAAACAATCATGTAAAAAGTCAATGAGGAAAGGAACTCAAACTAGGGTAGAATTCAGAGATAATTTACAGTTGTATATTCACTCCTAGTTCAGTGGCTTACAGAAATTTCATTGTCTGCCCTGCTTCATCTTGAAAAAAAAAAAAAAGTGAGCCATCCATCTTGTGTTTTTCAGAGGATTTTCGCCAAGGCAAAGCCTATGATAGTGATTCTATAAGTATCACCTTAACATCAAGCTTGTTACAGTTTGATTGATATTTGTCCTTCAATCTCATGTTAAGAATATTCTTGACTTATCTTCTGGAACTATATCTCTCTATGTTATCTTCAGCAAGTTTGATATAGTTGGTAGGAGTAAGCCACTAGGGATGAGTCTTTGATGTTTTTTCCACTGTTTGCTTAAGCCTGATTCCTCTGATTCCTAATCCAACATGTGAGTAACTATCACTTCATGCACTTTTGATGTCCTTGTCATGGTTGACTCAAATCCTTCATGTCTCTGAAACCGTGAATCATGAAGTACCTATCATCCAAGATGATGTTTTTGTAAAGTGGTGTTGTTTTGTTCTCTGTATTCAAGAAATCAGTGATTTACCTTAGTTAACATTTGTCCTCAAGAAATTGGTGCTGATATAATCATTCATTGTTTTCTGTCAACAATTGTGTCTTAAGAAACAGAAGAAACATCATAAAAGATCCTGCCTTCTTAAATTATCATAATTTTTGTATCTGTGATAAAATACTAGCAGAAACTCAACTTAGGGCAGAAAGTTGTTTATTTCAACTTATATTTCCAAGTTAAAGTTCATCATTGAGGGGACATAAAACAAAAACTACCATTCCTATCCATCCACAGAAAAGAGCAGAGAGAAATTAATTTGTACATGCTCATTTGATTGCACTCAGACTGATTTTTCTGCTCTTTAACAGTTTAGGAGCCTCAACCTAGAGAATACTGCTATCCGCAGTGGACATATTACATCATGTCAATTAACTTAATAAAACAATCCCCCACAGACATATTCTTTCTAAGTGATTCTAGAGTCTATAAAATTGTCAAAGCTAATTATCACACAGAAGTTACCACCTAGTAATCCCCAATGTATTACTTAAGGAACATACATCTAAATGTCAAATGAGAACATAGACTAAGTTCTAGAAAGAAGAAAGAATGATACCTAGGATATATAAAGTAAAAGGTTTGTTCTAGACTATGTATGCTAGATATTAATTTCATTTTTGGCAACTTGACACAAGCTAGAGTAATCTAGAAAGAGAGAACTTTAACTGAGAGAAAAAAGTTTTCCTTTCTGAAAGCAGTTCTATTGTACATTTTCTTAATTGATGATTCATGTGAGAGGAACTAGCTTATTATGTGTTTTTTCATTCCTGGGCATGTGGTCCAAGTGGATAAAAGAGAAGTGATTGAGTAAGTCAAAGGAGCAGACCACTAAACAACATTCTCCTTGAGTTACTATTGTTTCTGAGTTTTGCTTGAGTGTCTGCCCTGATGTCTAAATGATGGCCTATGATCAGTATGTGTATGCCAAATAAACCTTGTCCTAACTATGTTAGTTTTGGTTAGTGTTTTATCATAGCAATAAAAAATCAAACTTAGATACTAGACTATAATAAACCAAATATTATTTAGAAAACAATGATTGATTTAAGAATTCAGAATTACTTCACTACATTTGGTAAACAGGACTTATCTTACCTAAGAGTCCCATGGTAAGATGAATGTAGTATAGTGAAACCACAGAATTTTGAGATATGTCTGCAGAGCTGACAATAGTGTGTGTGTGTGTGTGTGTGTGTGTGTGTGTGTATGTCTGTGTCTGTGTCTGTGTATATGTAGGAAGTTGGAGTAGCAGATTGAAGTGATATTGCACTGAAGCCGCCTGCAGCCACAGACAAACTGGGTTCACCTGAAAGGAGTACTGGGAATGAAAAAAAAGACACAGAGAGGCATGAGAAGCATGAAGCCAAGACAAAGTTTTCTGATCAAGGCTCAAAGTTTAATATTCAGCTCTTCTATTTAAAGGGAAAGCTCCACTGAACCAATCCTTTGTTTCAGCCAGAGAACCCATGCTTTGTCTCAGCCAGATTATGTCTCAAGGCAAGCTCAGTTGGAAGACTATTCTTCTGAATTCCTGTAAAAAGTTGTACCTGCAACCAAGGTGGGTAACTACACCTAGGTCCTAATATTAGGTCTATTGTGTTAAACAAGGTCTTTCCAGCTTGATCAAGGCTGGGGGGAGGGCATAGTGCACACTATGTGCCACTAATTTCATAAAATCTTATGAATTGTTCTGTAACAATTACATTTCAAAATATCTCTCTGGGGTAAAAATAATAGCTCATTTGGTAAATTCAAGTACCCAAATTTCAATTCCCAGAATCCACATGAAAACCGATGGACATAGTATTCCATGTTTATAATTCTGAGATGGGAAATCAGAGATAGTCAGATGGCTGAGGTAAAAGTAGTCAGTTATTCTGTCCTATTTGGTAAGCCTCAGTGGAAGATGAAGTCTTTACAAGCAAGTTTATAGTCTCCTGAGTAATGAAGCCCACATTTGACCTAAAGTCTTCATACACATCTATATACATATGCACTTGAACACTTATGTTACTACTTTCACATGAATACACACACACACATACACACGGATGGTTAGTAAAAATAGAAGGCTTTGCATTATAGCTGAATTATGGAGTTCAGAAGAAACAACAGGATACACTTGACATGAGCTAAGATGGTGTGTTTTGGTGAAAGTCTTAACTCTGCAAAATATTAACTCTACAGAAATCAAAGACCTTAGCATAAAACCACATATGCTGAAACTGAGAGAAGAAAAAAGTAGGTCTTTGATTTCTGTAGAGTTAATATTTTGCAGAGTAGTATGAATGAATCTCTTTGAATTCTTCTATATACATACATTTATCAGTAAAATTTATGATTTTGTCCTTTTATCCAGCAAGCATTTCTATATTCTTTATCAAAATTCAGGTGTCAATAAGTAGGTGCATATATGTCTGAGCCTGCAGTTTGGTAAAAGTGTCTTTTTTATGCCAATACCACAGAGTTTTTAAATTTATAGGGTCCTGTTATGGTTTCAAATCTGGAACAGTGATATATTGGTTCTTTTATTGTTCGTGATTTCTCTCTCTCTCTCTCTCTCTCTCTCTCTTCTTTCTCTCTTCTCTCTCTCTCCCCCCTCTCTGTATATGTGTGTGGTGTATGTGTATATATGTGTGTGTATGTGTGTGTTTGTTGTATTTACATATGAAGCCTTTCAAGATCTCTGAAGAATTGTCCTGGAATTTTGATGTGGATATATTGAATCTCTAGATAGCTTTGGCAGATAACAGAAAACTGAAACTACACTTTGCATTACATCAAATTACCATGGAATAAGTTGGAAATCAACAACAATAAAAGCAACACAAAGCTTACAAAGTCATGAAAACTTAACAGTTCTCTCCTGGATAAAAAAACAAATGAATCAAGACAGAAATTAAGAAAATTAAATACTTTCTACTATTTAATTGTACTTCAGAACTTAGAAAATCTAAAAGAAATGGATAACTTTTTCTACAGAAAAAGATGAGCATTGACTAATTTGTTTTATGAGACAACAATTACCCGGAATCCCAAACCACACAAAGATCCAGCAGACAAAGATAATTGCAACCAAATTGTGATCATAGGTGCAAAAATTGTTAATCAAATGCAGAACACATCAAAATATCATTGTCTGTGATCAAACTGGTTTCATTCCCGACATAGAGATGTTTCAATATATGAAAACCAATTAGCCTTTTGTCTGGCCCAAGCATCTGCTTCCATGAAGACACCATATCCTGAGCCATCCTAGAGGAACCTAGAGGAACTGCTGCACTCAGTGTAACAAGTAAGAACCCTCCCTTACAACCCTAAGCCCCAGAGTTGCAATTGGGAGCCTGGGGCACTCAGAATCCATCAGCCACCTAACCGCCAACCCCTCCAAAATATTACTCCCTTCTGTACCTCACTTGGTCCTTTTGGCAGGGGCAGACACCTAGCTGTTCTGATCCCTTAAAGACATATCCTGAGCCATACTAGAGGAACCACTGCACCTAGAGCAGTGGAGAAGCTACTATACTCAGAGCAGCAGAGTAATCACGGCACTCAGATCTGTGGAGGAACTACTGCACTCATAGCAACAAGATTTCAGGATCCCAGAGGCATCCTGAGTCCCAGGAGCTCTTCCACCCATGAGCTCAGGATCACAGGTTCATAGGATCACAGAGAGAGCTGGACTCTGAGGAGTCCTGACAAAAGCAAGATAACTGGAAAGACAGGCTCCAGTCAGAGACAGTGAGAACAGGTAGCAATAGAGATAACCAGATGACTAAAGGCAAGCACAAGAATATAAGCAACAGAAACCAAAATTACATGGCATCATCAGAATCCAGTTGTTCCACCATAGAAAGTCCTGGAAATCCCATCACAACAGAAAAGCAGGATTCACATTTAAAATCACTTCTCATGATGATGATAGAGGACTTAAAAAAATGACATAAATAATTCACTTAAAGAAATGCAGGAGAATGCAGGTATACAGGTAGAAGTCCTTAAACAGGAAACACAAAATTCCCTTAAAGAATTGCAAGAAAAAACAACCAAACAGGTAAAGGAATTAAACAAAACCATTCAGGATCTAAAAATGGAAGTAGAAGCAATAAAGAAATCTTAAAGGAAGACTACCCTGGAGATAGAAAACCTAGGAAAGAGATCAGGAGTCATAGATGCAAGCATCATCAATAGAATACAAGAGATGGAAGAGAGAATCTCATGAGCAAAGATACCATGGAAAACATTGACACAATAGTCAAAGAAAATGCAAAATGCAAAAATCTCCTAACTCAAAACATCCAGAAATCCAGGACAGAATGAAAAGACCAAACATAAGGATAATAAGTATAGATGAGAGTGAAGATTCCCAACTTAAAGGACCAGTAAATATCTTCAACAAAATTATAGAGGAAAACTTTCCTAACCTAAGGAAAGAGATGCCCGTGAACATACAAGGAGCCTACAGAACTCCAAATAGATTAGCTCAGAAAAGAAATTCCTCCCATCACATAATAATCAAGATATCAAATGCACAGAACAAAGAAAAAATACTAAAAGCAAAAAAATACTAAAAGGGAAAAAAGGTCAAGTAACATATAATGGCAGACCTATAAGAATTACACCAGACTTCTCACCGCAGAATATAAAAGCCAGAATATCCTGGACAGATGTCATACAGACCATAAGAGAATACAAATGCCAACCCAGATTACTATGCCCAGAAAAATTCTCAATCACTATAAATGCAGAAACTACGATATTACATGACAAAACTAAATTTACACAATATCTTCCCACAAATACAGTGCTACAAAGGATAATCTATGAAAAACTCCAACATAAGGAGGAAAACTACAACATAGAAAATGCAGGAAAGTAATAATCCAACAAACCCAAAAGAAGATAGCTATATAAACAAAATTCTACCCCTAATAACAAAAATAACAGGAAGCAACAATCATTTTTCCTTATTATCTCTTAACAGCAATGGACTCATTTCCCCAATAAAAACATGTAGACTAATAGACTGGATACTTAAACATGACCCAAAATTTTCCTGCATACAGGACACACACCTCAGTGACAAAGACAGACACTACCTCAGAACAAAATCCTGGAAAACAAATTTCCAAGCAAATGGTCCTAAAAACAAGCTGAAGTAGCCATTCTAATATCAAATAAAATCATCTTTCAACCAAAAGTTACAAAAAAAGGTAAGAAAGGACACTTCATACATGTCAAAGGAAAAGTATACCATGATGAACTCTCAATTTTGAACATCTGTGTTCCAAAAGCAAGGACACCCACATTCATAAAAGAAACTTTATTAACTTCAAAGCACACATTCCACCTCACACAATAGTACTGGGGGATTTTAACATCCCACTCTCAGCAATGGACAGATCACGGAAACAAATTCTAGACGGAGACACAGGGAAATTAACAGAAGTTATGAACCAAATGGATTGAACAGATATCACTAGAACATTTCATCCTAAAGCAAAAGAATATAACTTTTTGTCAGCATCTCATAGTACCTTCTACAAAATAGACCATAAAACTGGTCACAAAGCAGGCCTCAACAGATACAAAAAGATTGAAATAATCCCTTGCATCCTATCAGATCAACACAGACTAAGGCTGGTCTTCAATAATAACAAAAAAGAAAGGAAAGCCCAAATATACGTGAAACCTGAACAATCCTCTACTCAACAACAAATTTGTCAAGGGAAAAATAAGAAAGAAATTAAAGACTTTTTTGAAATTTAATGAAAATGAAGGCTTGTCATACCACAACTTAAGGGATACAATGAAAGCAGTGGGAAGAGGAAAACTCATAGATCTAAGTGCCTAAAAAAAGAAACTGGAGAGAGCATATACTAGCAACTTGACAACATACCTGAAGGCTTTAGAACAAAAAGAAGAAAATACACTCAAGTGGAGTAGAGGCAAGAAGTAATCAAACTCAGGGATGAAATCAACCAAATAGAAACAAAAAGAACTATACAAAGTATCAACAAAACCGGGAGCTAGTTCCTTGAGAAAATCAACAAGATAGATAAGTCTTTAGCCAGGCTAACCAGAGGGTACACAGACAGTATCCAAATTAATAAAATCAGAACTGAAAAGGGAGAGATAGCAAAAGAAGCCGAGGAAATTCAAAAAATCATCAGATCCTACTACAAAAGCCTATACTCAACAAAACTGCCAAATCTGGATGAAATGGACAATTTTCTAGACAGATACCAGGTACCAACATTAAATCAGGAGCAAATAAATCATATAAACTGTACCATAACCCCTAAAGTAATAGCAGCAGTCATTAAAATCTGTCCACCAAAAAAGCCCAGGAACACATGGTTTTAGTGCAGAATTCTATCGGACCTTCAAGGAAGACCTAATATCAATTCTCTTCAAACTATTCCGAAAAATAGAAACAGCAGGAACACTACCCAATTCAATCTATGAAATCACAATTATGTTTATACCTAAACCACACAAAGACACAACAAAGAAAAAAATTTCAGAGCAATTTCCCTTATGAATATCAATGCAAAAATACTCAATATAATTCTTGCAAGCTGAATACAAGAATCATCAAAACAATCATCCAACATGATCATGTAGGCTTCATCCCAGGAATGCAGGGATGGTTCAATATTCAGAAATCCATCAACACAATTCACTATATAAGCAAACTCAAAGGAAAAAAAAAAAAAAAAAACACACGATCATCTCACTAGACACTGAGAAAGAACTTGAAAAAATTCAGCACCCCTTCATGGTAAAAGTCTTAGAAAGATTAGGAATTAATGGCTCATATCTAAACATAGTAAAAGCAATATAAAACAAGCCAGTAGCCAACATCAAACTAAATGGAGAGAAACTTGAAGTAATCCCACTAAAATCAGTAACCAGACAAGACTTCCCACTCTCTTGCTACATATTTAATAAAGTACTGGAATTCCTAGAGAGAACAATTAGACAACAAAAGAAAGTCAAATGGACACAAATAGGAAAGAAAGAAGTCAAATATCACTATTTGCAGATGATATGATAGTATAATTAAGTGACACCAAAACTTTTACCGGAGAATTCCTAAACCTGATAAATTCAGCAAAGAGACTGGTTATAAAATCAACTCAAATAAATCATTAGCCTTACTCTACTTGAAGGATAATCTAGCTGAAAAAGAAATTAAGGAAATGACACCCTTCACAGTAGTCACAAATAATATAAAATACCTATGGATGACTCTAACCAAGCAAGTGAAAGATCTGTATGACAAGAACTTCAAGTCCCTAAGGAAAGAAATCAAAGACCTCAGAAGATAGAAAGATCTCCCTTGAATGGCCATCTTGTCTAAAGCAATCTACAGATTCAATGCAATCCTTATCAAAATCCCAACTCAAGTTTTCTTAGAGTTAGAAAGAACAATTTGCAAATTCATTTGGAATAACAAAAAACACAAAATAGCAGGTACTATTCTCAACAATATAAGAACTTCTGGGGGAATCACCATCCCTGACCTCAAGTTGTACTACAGAATAATTCACTTGATCTTTGACAAAGGATCTAAAACTGTTCAGTGGAAAAAGAACAGCATTTTCAACAAATGGTGCTAGTTCAACTGGAGGTCAGCATGTAGAATAATGCAAATCAGTCCATTCTTCTCTCCTTGTACAACAAAGGTATAAGCTCAAAGGACAAAGCTCAAGTCCAAGTGGATAAACGACCTTCACATAAAACCAGATACACTGAAACTAATAGAGAAGGTGGGGAAGAACCTCAAATACCTGGACACAGGGGAAAAGTTCCTGTACAGAACACCACTGGCTTATGCCCTTAAGATCAAGAATTCACAAATGAGATCTCATAAATTTGAAAAACTTCTGTAAGGCAAAGGACATAGCAACCAACAGATTGGGAAAAGATCTTTACCAATCCTATATCTGATAGAGAGCTAATATCCAATATACAAAGAACTCAATAAATTAGACTCCAGACAAGCAAATAACCCTATTAAAAATGGGGTACTGAACTAAACAACGAATTCTCAACATAGAAAACTTGACTGGCTGAGAAACACATAAAGAAATGTTCAATATCCTTAGTCATCAAGGAAATGCAAATCAAAACAACTCTGAGATTCCATTTTATACCAGTCAGAATGGCTAAGATAAAAAACAGGTGATAGCAGATACTGCCAATATGTGGAGAAAGAGAAACACTCCTCCATTGTTAGTGCCATTGCAAGCTTGTATAACCACTTTGGAAATCAGTCTGTAGGTTCCTCAGAAAATTGGACACAGCATTACCTGAGGACCCAGCTATACCACTCCTGGGCATATACCCAGAAGATGCTCCAACATATAATAAGGACACATACTCCACTATGTTCATTCAGCTTTATTTATAAAAGCTGGAAGCTGGAAAGAACCCAGATGTCCTTCAACAGAGGAATGGATACAGAAAATGTGGGACATTTACACAATGGAATATTACTCAGATATTAAAAACAATGAATTCAGTAAATTCTTAGGCAAATGGATGGAACTAGAAAATAACATCCTGAGTGAGGTAACCCAATCACAAAAGAACACACATGGTATACACTCACTGACAATTGAATATTAGCCCAAAACCTTGTAATACCTTTGGTACATCTCACAGACCACATGAATCTCATAAAGAAGGAAGACCAAAGTGTGGGTGCTTTGGTCCTTCTCAGAAGGAGTAACAAAATACTCATGGGAGCAAATATGGAGACAAAGCGTGGGACAGAAACTGAAGGAGGGGCCATCTGAAGACTGTTCCACCTGGGTATCCAGCCCATGTGCAGTCACCAAAGGTAGACACTGATGTGGAAGCTAGGAAGTGCATGCTACCAGGAGCCTGATATAGCTGTCTACTTAGAGGTCTGCCAGAGCCTGCCTTATACAGAGGTGGATGCTCACAGCTAACCATTGAGCTTATCATGGGGTTCTAAATGGGAATGTTAGAGAGAAGACTCAAGGAGCGGAAAGTGTTTGCGTCCCCATGGGGACAGAAAAAAATACCAACCAACCAGAGCTCCAGGGTCTAAACCACCAGCCTGAGAGCACATAAGGAGGGACTCATTTCTCCATATGAATATATAGGTTAGTATGTCCTTGTTGGGCATATGTGGAAGAAAAGGTCCTTGATCCCAGGAAGGCTGGATGCCCCAGTGTGGAGGAATTCAAGGGTGGGGAGGTGGGTGTTGGGGTGTGGGTGGGGGCACATTTTCATAGAAGCAGGAAGAGGGTAAATGGGGTAGGGATTTCCTGGGTGGCGAGAAAATGGGGAAAAGGGATAACATCTGAAATGTAAATAAAATATCCAATAAAAAATTCATAAAAACTAGAAAATCAATTAAACAATTAATTATATGAATAAATTGAATTGAAATATAAAAACACATGATCATCCCATTAGATATAAAAAAGGCATTTGACAAGCCCAACAACTCTTAAATAAAAACTTTTTGGTGAGATTAGAGACACAATGAACAGTTGTATACATAATAAAGACAAATTACATCAAGATTATAGCCAACATCAAATTAAATGGAGAGAAACTAAAAGCAATTCCACTAAAATCAGAAAGAAAACAAGGTTTTCCTTTATTTCTATATTTATTTCATATAGTACTTGAAGTCTTAGCTAGAGCAATAATATAACTGAAGGAGATCAAGTGGATACAAACAGGAAAGGAAAATGACTATATGTCTTTTGTTGCATATGATATGATAGTATACTTATGTAACCTTAAATTTCTACCAACTATCTCCTATAGCTAATAAACACTTTTAGCAAAGTAGCTGAATGCAAAACTTTCTCAAAATAATCAGTAGGACTCCTATATAGAAATGACCAATGGACTGCCATGAAATCAGGCAAGGAATCTTTAAAGATAGCATCAAATTATATAAGCTATCTTAGAATAAGTCTGGATAAATATGTTTTCCACTTGTGTGATAGTAAATTTAAGTATTTGTAAAAAGATATAATAGGAGATATCAAAAGATAAAAAAATTTCTGTTGCTCATGGATTAGTAGAATGAAAACAACAACAACAGAAATAACAATAACAACAACAAAGGTACATTAGTATTTTGCAATAACTTGCAAGTCATGTTTGAAGCATCCCAGGTACCCATGACTTAAGGAACTGATGGCAGAACTTAGCTTGGTGTGGAGGAAAAACTGAGCCATACACTCATGTGTTCAGTAGAGCACTAAACTTTGGTCATGGTACAGGCATGTTTGGAGAAGGTATACTTTTCTTCTCTGTTTGGAAACATATCAGCATCTATCTATCAATAGTCTCTCACAGAAGTCTACACTACATGTATGATCATTCTACTTTATCTTACTATTTTGAAAACCTACCAGTGGAGGTTCATTCTTAGGGTATGGTTGACTGAAGTCTAAACTCATCGGAATCATTACATTCTTGTGAGACACAGTGAATGGACACTTATCAGTTCAAAGTAGAGCATAAGTTGAGTAATGCTATGTGACTGATATAAATTTGGCTTTCTATTTATTGTATATTTCTTTTGTTATACCTGAGTTGTAAACACTTTTTACACATAAGTTAACTTTATTTTTCACAATTTAAGTCAGTTGGTTCTTAGACAATGTTATACACTACATCATGAACATAAAAACACTAGCCTCCCCTGTTATCTTCTACCTGCCTACTCCCAGTTTACCTCTTCCTCCTAACAAATCTTTCTCTCTTTCACATTCGTATCTATCTCCCTTGTTTCATAACTTACTGAGTTTTACAAGGACTGTGTATGTGACCATTATCTGGAGTTACTAATTGGTGTCTAGTGTACTTAGTAGTGAGTATATAATTTTGCTGAGCTCATTGTGGCCTTGGTGGGGACAGGATGACATGATTCCTTTCCCTAGGAAAGGGCTCCAGTATGAACCTCAAGGAATGTTGATGGCTGCTGTGTTCATAAGGCTTGTTTGTATAATTACATACATAGTTTTCTTAGCCTTCTAGCTGTGGAAGACTCTTTCTATGTGAGAAATGTCCCCACTATAAACACTAATGATTTCATCATAATTATAAACAGCACAAGTCCAATAGTCAAGGGTGTGGGTATATCTCCTCAAAGTAGTAAAAACTGGAACCTTCAGGACAGTCCATTAGGCTATGGGAAAGAGCTATAAATATATAAGCTTGAAAATATATATTTTTTCAACTATACAAAAAATGAGGCAATAGGAATTATATGAGAGGCTTCATGAATCTAAAGAAGCAAAAGCACTTATGCTGTTAGCCAGCCTGTTAGAAAATTACCAAGGAAGGAGATAAAGAGGTTTAGGGAATGGTGATCCAAGGGTCATCCACCAAGTTAAGATTTTTGTTTATGCTTACAAAGGCAAATAGATTCCTGTGATCAGGATCAGCCTATGACAGGACAAGGTTAAACTCATATGTTGTGGAAACAGTATTTCCAGTGCAGGGTCCCACCCTACTAGCTTATTGTCTTTGCCTCACAAAGGTAAACAGATCTCTGAATTCTATTGCAATGTTAAGAAAAAAAACTGCATGCTTACTTTGTCCTAAGAATCAATGAGATGTAGATTCATAAGATATTCAAATGGAAAACCTAAAGAAAATGACTGGATTATTATGTAAAATAAAATACTGGGCCTGTGTTCTGCAGATGATGAGATAGCCAGAGGGTTTTTTTTTTTTTTTATAAGATAAACAAAAAGAAGTACTTAAAGAACTCAGATACACAGAACTAAGAACACATACACATACACAAGCAAGAAGAAATGCACACGCACACAGAGATACACACACACACACACACACAGAGAAACAAACAAGCAGGACATGGTTAAAGAGATATATGAGAATAGCCAGCAAGCAGAAAATAAACAGAAATCTCCACTGAGAATGAAGAACATAGAAGCAGACTGGAAAATCTTTATCAAGGTCAATGGCTTAGGTCCACGATTTGACATTGAGTCAATCTTTTCACTGTATCCAAACATCCCTTCTCTCAGAATCTTTCTCCAGATAAAGGCAGATACTTGGCATGATTTAGAGCAAATATGCCCCATTTCTAAGAATTTATCAGTTGCCAACTGGTAAGCAGCAAAGGATACTGCACCTCAGACCTAGCCTCGCCCATGGCTAACTGTTGACAGGGCTAGTCTTCAGTAGGTTCAGTGTCAATAATAGCAGCCATGATGAGTTCAAGGTTACAACAGTTATGTAGAATCCAGAGGATGGAATTTTACAGCCCTTTCCCATATATTTCTGTTTATGTATGCTTCCCATGGTTGTGGCACTTTTAGTTTCTACTTAGTTCCCCATACTTTTTAGCTCAATTTTATGAATACATTATAGTCATATAACATGTGAGGTGTTGAAGAAACAATCCATTTTACTCTTTTCTAAAAGACATAGTCTAAAGAAATTTATTGATTAATGTGAAGGGGATATATTTAGGGTTTACTTGTGGAAGAGAATAAAGAACTTGAAGCTTAGCACATATCCAGAATCTCCTTTATTCATATAAATGACAGCTTTCTTGTCATGATAAGAAATAAATGATATGACCTTTTGCCTTCTTTAGAAAAGTTTTTGTAGTTCTTTCTTTTCATGTCATTCACTAATCCTCAGTGCATGGGGCATGGTAGAAACTAAAAAAATGACTCCAAGTGTCATTTATCAAGTGTGGAAAGTATTGTTTGATCATTGACTTGTTTCAAGAAATGGACAGTTGAAAAGTTTATCACTTTTCCTTAAAGAGACAGATAATCGCATTGTAGGCCTTATTGTTCACATTATATTTGTCTCAAGTGTTCAGTTTCACAGATATCCTACGATGATAGAAAATGCAGACGTGAATAAAACCATGTTACAATAAAACCTTCCTCACAAAATTATTCCATGTACCACAGCTTGTTTAACTCTGAATTCGTGTAATAGCTATAAAAGTATCCATACTATGCTTAAAGCAAGATTACCATATAATCTTTTATGTCTAAAACAGATTATAAAAATATAACCTCAACAGATGAAATATCAGATAAGAGATTTTTTTTTTTTGCTGTAGTTTAAACCCTGTAGAGGCAATACTGAGTTGTCTTTCCTGAAGAAGCAATGAGCTTCAGAAGTCTAAAGGTTTAAATGTACATTGCACAACCTAAGAAGTATCTCTTTACAATACCTGATACAGGGGCAGGAGTTATGGCTCTCTGCTTAAAAGCATTTAGCTTCATTTGGAAACCTAAGTTTAGTTCACAACACACCTGTCAGGTATCATACACCTGTCTGTTACTCCAGCTCTAGGGTATCCAAAGTCTTTGATTTCTTAGGGCACCTACAAATCATGTACATGTACATATATACATACATGCACGTGCACACACACATACATAGAGCAAAAACAGACAGCTCAACTATATGTACCATGGTGTTTCCTCAGTGGTTGTGCCCAGCTTTCAGCTAACCATCTTAGTGCTGGAGTAATTAACTTCTTTTTCCTGATTATATCATTATGTACTGGGAAGACATTAGGCCTAGTGATTGGTGGGAGTAGTTTTCCTATGCTGATAGCTAGAAAAGACTGATAATAGTTACAGTTGTATCAAGAAAATGATTCTTAAAGTTCTGGCATGGACCTAGCCTCCTTACCCTGTAAGGAACAGTCATTGTTCCATCTTTTGAACTGTAAGAGGAAGAACTACAAATATGGCTTAATTTTTCAGGTGTATTTGAAATATGCTTTGGTTATTTTCGACAGTCTAGCATGCTCTATTTTCAAACTTTAGTTAACAATATTTTCTAAATTATTCATATTATTAATATTTCTTCAAAACAAATATATTTGGTTATCCCAATTGAACCTGCTTGCCAACAATTTGTGACTTCAACATCAATAAAGGCTAGAATTTGGTTGGTGGATAGAGCACATTGAATGAAATACATGAGAAAATTCGTCACCACTATAGTCTTACTAATATGACTTCCCAAATGTGAGCTGAACAAGGAAGCACAGCAGCAATGGACATGTCAAAGCAGACAGAGATAGCTTTCAAGACCCCTACACTAGACAAAAAACTACAGGGAATTATGGAAAAACTTTCCTTTTCAGAGAGGTGCTCAAAGATGAGATTGAAAGATCAAAGTTCTGAGAATAAGTGATCATTTGATACTCAGTCCTAAATGAGATGTCTGTATTATCAGTTCTTTGAATCCCAGAGAACATCATGAAAGATAAAATAGAAAGACTGTAAGAGTTGAAGAATGGGTAGGCATGCCTTTTAAAGACTGTCCTTGGATGGAGGATTGCTATTGTAATCATGAGTTCACATCAGCTGCAACAAAACCAACCAACCAAACAATCCACCTACCAATCAACCAACCAACCAACCAGCTAACCAACCAACCAACCAACTAACCTAAAAACAAAGCAAAATAACACAGGAATTAAGAAGTGATAAGAAGGAAGAAGAAGATATAGAAGAAAGCAAGAAAGAGAAAGAAGATGTGGAGGTAAAGGAGAAAGGTAGGTGATGAGCAAAGAAGAGTGGGAGAAAGAACTCAATAGAGAAAAGGAGGCAAAGAAGGTAGTAACGGAGAATGAGTTGAAGAAGGAGTTGGAGGATAAATGGAAGGGAACAGGTAAATGAGAAAAGCAATGAGGAAGAGAATGAGGAGAAGGTGATAGGAGTCACTTGTAAGAAGAGATAAGAGATGTGAATATGATCATAGTACATTTTATAGATGAAATTGTTAAAAATCAACAACAGTTTTATTAAAGAAAAAAATGACTAATGTTTAGGAAAGAGAAAATGGTACTATTGCTTTCAACTTTACATTTAATCTCCTGCTTGACTCAATATCTTGAGTTCTTTTTTTTTTTTCCTGGCAAACAATTGCTTGCCTGTTTCTTCTTAAATTGTCTAGGTTTTGCAAGTTATAGTTCATCACACTGGAGCACCCTAGGAAACGATTGTCCACAGCATGAACTCAGGGAACCAGTAAAACTGTTTTCTTTCACTGACATAATAAACAACACTCTGTGCAGTAGAAGATTAAAGGAAGACATTTATTTTACTGGGCTATTGACTTCACTCTGGGGTACCTGAAATTCTCAGAGTGGCTCACAATAGGAGTGACAGTGATAGATTTGTGTCTTTAAATATATATGTGTCTTTAAATTGTGACTGCCAAGTTGCAAAAATAAATCTTTCTGATGAATAATAGGGGACATTTTGCTAAAAAAAAAAAAAAAAAAAAAAATAGATTGGGCTCTGTTGGATTATTTCCCAGGCTCCAGAGAGAAGGACAGTTTTTGTCTTGGATTTCTTCACTCCCAAAACTGATTTACCCAGCTATGTGTGGAATCCTCTTCTTCAGCTCTCCCATTTTATCACTACAGCTCAGCCCCTCACTCTTATACTTAATACTTATAGACTGATAGTATTCTTTTTC
This sequence comes from Mastomys natalensis, assembly GCA_021653895.1. Lineage (NCBI taxonomy): Eukaryota > Metazoa > Chordata > Mammalia > Rodentia > Muridae > Mastomys > Mastomys natalensis. Next base: position 27,441 of record JAJTUV010001167.1, on the reverse strand, counting down.
TATTCTTCTATATCTCCAAATGCTAATTACTCTTTCCTGTTTCCTAAAAATTATACTTTCAAAAAAGTATAGCTCTATGTATGTGTTGTGCACCAGTGCTCATATGAGTATTGAAGATAGAAGTTAAAGTAGAATATCTTCCTCAATTGCTCTCTATGTGTTTTCTTTGTTATTTGGTTTCTCACTGGCTTGAGACTTACAATTCAGATAGGCTGGCTGTCCAGTGACTCCTGTGAACCCCTTTCTCCTTGCTTATGTCTGGATAATTTCATACATGTAAAGCCACACCTGGTTTGATGTTGTTTCTGTGCATCTGACTCCAGGTACTTAAATTTGAGTGACCAATACTTTACAGAAGAAAAAATTTCCCAGCCTCTCAAAATTGTTCCATTATACATACATCACTAGAGGAATCAAAATTTTAATCTAATTAAAGTCTATGTTCAAAATGGTAATAAATAAAACATTATTCAAGGTTGCCTTATTAGTACCTCTAGACCTATACTTACTTTTGAGTTCAATATCCTCAAAAGAAAATGTAGCATGTTTCAGGGGCCTAGCATACGATTCCTTTTTGGCTTCTCTCTTGGTCTCTTCATCCTTCACACAAGATCTCTACCATCTCTCTACTTGAAATTATATCTCTAGGCTATCCTGATACAATCAAGAATGTTACTTTATTACTAGGATTTTGAAAGTCTTGGGAAATTTACTATGTAGAAATGATCAGCTTACAGAAATTGGGTTTATTCATTTAGAAATATAGCTGAAATATATTTTATTTCTTATACATTATATAATATATACTATATATAATATATTAATATATAATATGATTATATATTCAAATATATAACTACATACAATATATTATTTTATACTGTGTTATATACATAATAATTATGTATATTAAATATATTTTATATATAAACATTTATATAAACAGAGATATAATATGTACTAAATTATATATATTAGTACATATTAAATTATGTATAATATGTATATATATAATAACATTAGGTATATATACTATATTATGTATATTTTATCAAATATATAGTGTGCAGATATAGAATATTTTTCTTTTTTATGTTATATATCTATACATATCTATATATAAATTGATCTATTAAAAATGCAACATTCATTCACATATTTATATACCAAATTCTATTACGATATTGCTCAACATTAATTAATTAATCAACCTAAATTTTCTTTAACACAAAGAGATGAATATATGTATTATCTAAAAAACGTCTGATTGAATAAATTAAAAGTCTCATAATCTTTTAAATAAAACAAGAATACTGAATTAATTAGTCATTAATATATTTGTAATCAAACTAGTTACAAGATTTGCTAACTTTTAAAGTAATAGTTTTTATTGACTCAATATTTTATCATATATATGTTCTGTATAGCTCTGAAAATTAAATATCCTTTCTACTATTTAGAAAAAAGTTTAAAAATCTCAGATTATCCTGGGTTCTGAGTTTGGGGGACTACAGGTATAGATTCCCACAATATCAACCTTCACTTTTAAAAATTAGTAATCTTATATAAATTCTTTTAAAATAAGATTTTCAATCTTCTTTATTATTATTATTATTTTGTTCATTGAACTGAAAGCATGACAAACTAAGTAGAAATCCACCCCACTGAATAACTTCCAGGAGAACAAAGGAGCCAAAGAACACAGTGAGAAGCAAATTTCAAAATGTGAAGAACTAATTTCAAAACAACATCTGAGAGAAGATTAGAACAAAGGTGAATAACAAATAAACAAAAACCAAAAAAAAAAAATATATTTTTCTAACATCAAAGTTGTCCCCTGTATGTGACAGAGTAACTCAACTATACTGATCATCAAGGAACTGAGAGTTAACATCAAGGATACCTTCAGTAATGATTGATGGATAAGTAAGAAGAATTTAACTAAAATTCTAGATATTGGGGGATTTTTGAGGAATATATGGAAAAGAAGCCTAAACTCCAAACTCACTCAATAAAAAAAGATGTTTAAAAAGGTATTTACATTTGTGTGTGGTGTGTGTGTGTGTGTGTGTGTGTTTGTGTGTGTGTGTGTGTGTGTGTGTGTGTGTGTGTGTGTGTGTGTGTGTTTATTTGTGGTAAGAAGTCATAGGGAACCAGTTCATGGATATTCCAGTTAGATGTACAAAAGACTTTTATGTTGACAGATAAATGTAAAGAAAAGTTACAGATAGATTCTGTATATTCTATGTTCTAAATAAGACATTCAGAATGCAACTGACATGGTTTGCTGTTTTTCTCCCTTTTCTTAGAACTGTGAGCAGTAATAATGTTGCCAAAAACATCAACTAAACTCTCTTACACTTGGTCTTAGCCTAGAGAGTACAAAAAGGACACTGTAATGAAATTGAAATTGACAAGCAGAAAACTAAACATTCCTTGTAAAAGCTAATGAGATAGAAATATTTCAAAAATGATTAAGATATACTGTACACATTTATGTAATTCTCAAATTACACATATATGAAAAAGACATTCTCCTTAAAGATGCAAGATTTTGTTTTACTTTTCAGTTCTCAAAATAAAACATAGTAAGAAAAGCACAGCAGCAGAAATGGATGACATTGGTCATCTTTGCATATGGTTGGCCTACAAAACCTCATGGGCCAGTTCTGCTCCTTCCTTCCTACAGTGAAGCTTCACCTCTTAAAATTCCCACAACCTTCTCAAAAAGGAATCCCCAGCTGGGTACAAAGTGTTTGAACATAGGAGCCTAATAGTAGAAATTCCTCATTGAAACTACCACACCTGATAAATAACAGGTGCAAATAAAATGTCAAATGTCACTTTTACTCATGTTTGCTATGCCTATGTTGTACACTTATACATAAGCAGTAAAGAGGGGACTTCCTTATTCTTTGTATGATAGCATGTCATTTATGTTCTTAGCTTCTTTCTCTATGACTTTACTTTCTGTATTTTATTCCCATATTTTCATCACTGTTTGTGCCTTTGATAAAGCCATAGTGTCATGCAGAAATATATGGAATATATAAGAATTTCTTCTTCATATCACTTGCCATAAAACTTGATGTCAGCATATTCATTTGGCATTTACCTAATATGTTCATGTGTTTATCATTCCACAATTATCTGTCTTCTTTGTGGTCTGCACTATGTATTGGCTTTATGCAAAGTGATTCTACTCATGGTCTAGGCCAATATTTTACCTGCATTATTTTATATTCATGGTGATTCAGCTATTGTATCAATAAAGTACTTTTATTTTAATATTAAAACTTAATTACACATTACTAAACCAAAATACACAAGTTTTCTTGCATGTCAAAGCAGCTAGGAATATTTTCAAAAGATAGGAATATTTTCAAATATTATTTCCATTATGTGTATATTTATATTTTCTAAAGTTTCAAATTATAGGTGTAATGGAAGGCATTTTATTACTTTGTGCTTTGAGAATTCTGATTCTCATAATGCACACCATTAGAATCAGTGTATTATATTGTTATACATTATACATAAATTCACACCTCTAATTTGAGAGGGGTTATAAAATTGAAATAGAATAACATTTTTCCCATTTCTCTACTGCTTTATGCACTTTATTTACTAAAAAAACATAAAATAGTCAGTAAAATATTTACTATTACTTTGAAAGTGTCTGAAGACATAAATTGTGTTATGCCATATCTCTGGCTTTCCATAAAGCACCTTGCCTCAAAACAACAGTCAGGATTTATTTTATTTTATTTTATTTTAAAATTTGAGGTTACATACTTTTAAATGACAGTCTACTTAAAGCTAGTAGAAGACATTTTCTTTTTCAATTAAAATGTTTAGAATTACTTTATTGTTGCTGACAAAATCTCACATGGATGTTGTAGATTTAAAGTTGCATTATCAGAAGATTTATGATGTTTTATTGTCTGATTGACTGATTTTGCTGTGCATGTATGTGTGGTGTATGTATGGTTATTCATGTTCATTTGTGTGTAGATGTTCATCTCAAGTATGCATGTGCAAGATGCTATTGTGTCTTGGTCAAATGCTCTATGCTTTACATCCTGAGGCAGGTTTTCAGGCTTAAACAAGATTAGGGTAATCTAAGCAGGTATCTTTCTAGATACAGTGATCTCTGCCTCTTCATCCTGGTTGCTTGATGACAGAGAGGTTGGCACAAATACCTTGATATTTTGGGTTCCAGTGTTCAAACTTGGGCCCATCTTCTCAGTCTATATTTTTATGTTCAGCTATGATAGTGCTGATGTTAAGTTTGTCTTGGAACAATCGCCTTTATAAGACATCTCCACTATTTTACAACTTACAGCCTCTGCTGTATTCCATAATCTGCTAAGAGTAACAGAGGTCCCTTTCTAACTAACTTTATTGACTGTCTACCTTCTGGACACTAACAACCTACTTTTCTTTGCAGTGCTCACTCAGTCCCTCTTCTTTGAAGACACCGTGGTACACTACCTAAGAGTGAGGCCTCAGAGTTTATAATATATTTTAGCTACTAGAAGACAAAATGAAGGAAGAATTCAGAGAATAACAATACAACTTGCTAGCCGGGCAGTGGTGACACACGCCTTTAATCCCAGCACTTCGGAGGCAGAGGCAGGCAGATTTCTGAGTTCCAGGACAGCCTGGTCTACAGAGTGAGTTCCAGGACAGCCAGGACTACACAGAGAAACACTGTCTCAATAAACCAAAAAAAAAAAAAAAAAAAAAAAAAAAAAAAAAAAAGAAAGAAAGAAATCTTAACAATACAACTTGTTGGAAGTCTTGGTTAGTCCATACAATATTCAGGTATTGCAAGAAGCAATACCTGGTTGTTCTTCTTTTCAGGTTCTCATTTGAACAATAGCTAAGAGAGGGAGAAGAGTGTCAGTGGGGGCAGGGAAAAGACTTGGTCTTGTGAGATATTTAGGGTTGCTTTTTCTATAATAAAACATTTACTGTTGTGATGGTTTGTATATGCTTGGCCCAGGGAGTGGCCCTATTGGGAAGTGTGACCTTGTTGGAGTAGTTGTGTCACTGTGGGCATGGTCTTAAGACCCTCACCGTAGCTGCCTGATAGTCAATCTTCCACTAGCAGCCTTCAGATGAAGATGTAGAACTCTCAGTTTCTCCTGCACCATGCCTGGCTGGATGCTGCCATGACCCTGCCTTGATGATAACTGGACTGAACCTCTGAACTGGTTAGCCAGCCTCAACTAAGTGCTGCCTTTTATAAGAGTTGCACTGGTCATTGTGTCTGTGCATAGCTGTAAAACTCTAACTAAGTTTGACTGTCTTAAGTCTAACTTACTTTACAAGGGTAGCTGACCTGCCTGGGTTCCTCTGAGGTCAGAAACTGTAGTCTCTGTTCTTTGGCATCTCAAAGTAAAACAGTGTGTGTGGGTGGAGAGAGCGGGGTGAAGTAAAAGGATTTATTGTAAGTGGTTCTTTTTTCTGGTGAATCAGCCAGAAGCTAAGCTGGTTAATTCTTTGTGAACAAGAGAGGAAGGAAAGAAAAAGAATTAAGATGCTTTATACAGTCAAATATGTACAGACACATGTACATTCAAATATTTGTACACTGACACTGTTTCCTGGCCCAATCATCTGTCACAATCAACTCCACAAGTATTCATGTCTGCTTACATGTTTACACATATACTTACACACATACATATAAATGGACAGACATACACATTTGGATAGATGGATGGATGGGGGCAAAGCTCCCTAACACAAACCGTTCAACCAACAAATTTATTTATTTTTTTTCTAGTCTTTTTTAACCATCTTAGAAATAAAGTTCTTTAGAAATGTTTGTCTAAGATAAAATGTTACATAGAACAGGAGATACAGAAAGATGATCATATTAAGTTCAAATCAGTGTTTCATTATATATACTCATTATGAATCCATATCAACAGTTTTTACATGGCCTTGCCTTATCATAATGTACACCTGTGACTTTGTCCTTGGACCTAATTGCTTTTCCTTGAACACAAAATCATTCCAAGTCTATTTCTCTTTTTTACTGTAATTATAAAAGCTCATTATAGGTGGAGGCAGGGAATCTTCCAGAGGCAGAAGCCGAGGAAGTTCTAAAGAGGGAACTGCAAGACTTTGCAAAGAGCTATACAGTCCTAACAGGAGTGTGAGCAATGGTGTGAGAGGGTGAATCCAGAGAACAAGGCAGCCCTGGAGGCATGGGTAAGGGAGACTGGCATCCGCCTGGTGAAGGTCAACTGGCAAAGGAAGTACGGCGGGCCACCCTCAGGCTGGGTGGGAAGCCCGCCCCGGTCAGGGTCCGAGGTGTTTATTGGAAGACTACCACAGGATGTATACGAGCACCAGCTGATCCCACTCTTCCAGCGCGTGGGGCGTCTCTATGAGTTCCGCCTAATGATGACCTTCAGTGGGTTGAACCGCGGCTTTGCCTATGCACGCTACAGCTCGCGGCGCGGTGCCCAGGCCGCCATTGCTACGCTGCACAACCACCAGCTGCGGCCTTCTTGTCAGCTCCTGGTGTGCCGAAGCACCGAGAAGTGCAAGCTGACGGTAGAGGGACTGCCTCTTAGCTTGAACCGCTGTGCGTTACTGCTCACCTTGCAACCGCTTGGTCCCTGCCTGCGGGAGACACAGCTGCTACCCAGCCCTGGATCTGCGCCCTCTCAGATTGCTCTGCTCAAGTTCAGCACGCACCGAGCTGCTGCCAAGGCCAAAAAGGCCCTGGTAGAAGGCCAGTCACTGCTCTGTGGAGAGCAGGTGGCTGTGGAGTGGCTCAAGCCAGACCTGAAGCAGCACTTCCGTCAACAGCTTGCGGGTCCCTCACTGCGGTTCCTACGGCCAGATGTCAGCCACCTAGCCCAGACCAGGGACAAGCTGGGGTCCCAAGGGGCTCGGGCTGCTCTGCAACTGCTGTGTCAGCGGATGAAGCTCGGCAGCCCGCTGTTCCTTACCAAGTGTTTAGGAACAGGGCCTGCCGGCTGGCATCGCTTCTAGTACCAGGTTGTGATCCCTGGGCATCCAGTGTCTTTCAGTGGCCTCATTTGGGTTGTGCTGGCCTCTGATTGGCAGGATGAGTCATGAGGTGGCTAAGAATGCTGTGTCTGCACAGCTGCTGGAAACACTGAGTGAATCTAGGACCAGCCTATGGTCTCCTGGAGCTGAAGCAGGTGTTGTGGTTAAGCAGTGACCCCTTTTTTCTACAGGCACTCCTAAATGGGTAAGCAAGCCTGTGCCAACCCCCAGCCCAGCAGGCCTGGGCAGCGCTACTTGATCCCAAGGAGACAGGCCAGGTGACAGACAGCTTTTCCCTGCTGGGACAGGACCCTGTCACACCTAAGTGCTACTTTAGTTGTGAGGAACCTTGCCCTCCCCACTGAGCCCAGGGTCTGACTAGACCTCTGACCTACTATCCTTAGTCATTCCCAGCTTCATATATACTCACCACACCCCATAAGAGCTTACTATGAATCTTTGTTTTTATTTGGAGAACTGGCTGAACCAAAGAGCCCTTCCTCCCACCACTTGTCCCTAGTTTGGGCTTGCATGGTTGTTGTTTTTCAATACTAGGTTTTATTTATATTAACCCTGGTTGGTGAAAAAAAAAAAAAAACCTCATTATATTTTTTATTTTGGGATCTTTACTTATTATTATGAGAGTCGACACATTTTCTTCTTCATTCTCACTTTATTAAATGTTTCTAGCAACAGAGACAATTTCTAAAAGTTTTCTTCCTAAGATTATTTGAATGAAGTCAAGAACTCTATAGAAACCATATCTATTTGTCTATATATCATCACTACAAGATAGTACTCTTCATAGGTCTACAGAAGTCTTCTCAAAATGATGAGCCAATACCTAGTGATTTTTCTGTATTTAATAATAACAGGAAAAGCATTTTAATAGCAGTAATATTTCCTCATATGTAATCTCCTCAGAATTGCCTAAAGAAGCAAGTTCTTCATAGATTTTAGAAGATGCCAGATTCATCTCAGGAATATCACTTGCTAGTTTTTAGGTTCTCCTAGATGGCTCTTGGCAAGGTATGCCTTGGAAAAGTTCTGTGTTGTAATGTCATCTCCATCCTTAGCTCATGCATGCATGGAACTGTCTCTCCCATGTAATGGGAAAGGATCGTCCTAGATGCAAAGATTCTTAAGAATATGTTTTATTCGCTGGACTTTTAATAATTTGTCTGATTTGATTTGTTAAAAAAAATAATTCACACTGACTTCTAGAGCATAAAAGTCCTTATTTTACATGTAGATTCATTTTTTCTCTATTTATTAATTTACTTATTTATCTACTTTTGGACAGTCTCACTGTGTAATACTGGCTTGGCTACAACTCTCTGTGTGTACCAGTCTGCACTAAATTCAAGGACATCCACTTGTCTTTGCCTCTGGAGTGCTTGGATAGATGTGCACAAACAAGGACTTTCAAGGAATTGTGATTTTTTTAATAGTCAACTTTCTGCTACCAAGAAATTACTGATAGGAGTGTCTCACTAAGTGACTGTACACACCAGGTTTTTCTTTTGGGATGTCTATATTCCCTTCAGTTCCTTCAGTCCTTCCCCTAAATCTTCTATGGGGCCCTAGTTTGCTGTAAGTATCTGCATCTTTCTCAGTAAGCTGCTGGTAGAGACTCTGAGAACAGTCATGCTAATGCTCCTGTCTGGAAGTACAACATGGCATCAGTAAAAGTGTCAGAGGTTGGTTCCCACATATAGGATCAATCCTAAGTTGGGCCAGTCATTGGATGAGCTTTCCTTCAGTCTCCTCCATTTTTGTCTCTGCAATTCCTTTAGAGGGGAACAGTTCTGGCTCAAGAATTTTAAAGGTGTATTGCTTACCAGCATCACTGACTAAAGGCCTTGGTTATCTACTGGAGGTAGTCTTTTCAGGTTCCAGCTCTCCATTGTTGCGAATTTTCTCTAAGATCACCTCATTGAGTCCTGGGAGACTCTCACATCCAAGTCTGTAGGACTTTCTAGGGTTTGCCCTGACCCCCACACACCCTGGAGCTGCATATTTCCATTCATTTCCTGGTTCTCTGGGCTTCTCTCCTGTGTCACCCCCAAACCTGATCCTGCCCCCTTTTTCCTTTCCCTTCTCCCACCCAGGCCCCTCTCACTACATCTTGTGATTATTTTGTTCCACTTTCTACATGGGATTTAAGCATCCTTACTTGGGCCTTCCTTCATGTTAAACTTCTTATGGTCTGTGAGTTATATCCTAGGCATTCTAGACGTTATGGTTAATATCCATTTATCTATGAGAACATGCCATGCATGTCTTTTTGGGTCAGGGCAACCTCATTGAGGATGATATTTTCCAGTTCCATCCATTTGCCTGCCAAACTCATGATGTTCTTGTTTTTAATAGCTGAATAGTATTCCATTCTGTAAATGAACAACATTTTCGGTAGCCATTTTCCAATTAAGGAACACCTGTTTCTATTTATTATGAATAAGGCTGATAAGAACATAGTGGAGAATGTGTCCTTGTTGTATGGTGGAGAACAATTTGTATGTATGCCCAGGAGTGGTATAGCTGTGTCTTCAGGTAGAACTATTTTAAATTTTCTGATGAACAGCCAGATTGATTTCCAGATTGGTTATAACAGTTTACAATCACACCAGCAATGGAGTAGTGTTCACTTTTCCCACATCCTCCCCAGCATGTACTGTTAGTTCCATCTTTGATCTCACCCATTCTGATTAGTGTAAGGTAGAGTTTCAGGGTCATTGTGATTTGCATTTCCTAGTTGACTAAGGATGTTAAACATTTCATTAAGTGCTTCTCAGGCAGTCAAGATTCTGTATGAGAATACTCTGTTTTGCTTAGTAACATTTTTAATTGTGTTATTTGAATTTCTGAGTCTACATATATAGCTTTCCTCTACTCAAAGGATAACAGATTGAGAAAGAAATTAGGGAAACAACATCCTTCACAATAATCACAAATAACATAAAATACCTTGATGTGACTCTAATCAAGCAAGTGAAAGATTTGTATGACTGGAATTTCAAGTCTCTGAAGAAAGAAATCGAAGAAGATCTTAGAAGATTGAAAGATCTCCCCTGATCATGGATTGGCAGAATTAATGTAGTAAAAATGGCCATTTTGCCAAAAGCAATCTACAGATTCAATGCAATTCCCATCAAAATTCCAAATAATTCTTCATAGAGTTAAAAAGAGCAATTTAGAATTGGAATAACATAAAAACCCAGGGTAGTGAAAATTATTCTCAACAATAAAAGAACTTCTGGAAGTTCCCCCAGAAGTTCTTTTATTCCCTGACCTATGTTGTTCTACTGGCTGGCTCTAGCACTTTCCTTGTTATGGGAATGCATTGTTATGAATCTTTACAATGATATTAGAACAGGAAAGTTGAAATCTCTTTGTAATGGTGAATTCAAATGCATAATATTAGATTGGCCCTATAAGGAACTCTAAAATTCAAGGCTTCTTTTCTTGTTCCTTCTTCCTCTTCTTTTACTTCCTTCTTCCTGCTTCTCCTCCTCTTCTTCTTTCCTATAATACTTCTTTTGCCTACAGAGAACAGTTATACCAAAATCCCTTCCCACTGCAAATCATTGATGAAAGCTGTTTAAGAGCTGCAGTGTGGAGAAAATATATAAAAATATAAATAAAATATAGCATAGACTGAACTGTTTCCCATGCCATGGCACTTTAAGCTGCAAATGAATTATGTATTTTCTGACAGAATATTTTCATGATATGTAAAATGACTTTATAGCTTGTTTTTTTAAGAGAGATAGAGAGAGAAGAGAGAGAGAGAGAGAGAGAGAGAGAGAGAGAGATTATGTTGCTATTTTTTTCTGAATGAATCTGGATTTGTGTTTCTGTTTATAACATGTTTGATGCCTATTGTTCTCTTTTGTAAATGTTTCAATTCAATACAAATCTTCACAGACACAAAATTGTACATAAGCTACTTGAAAGCTCTCACCTGGACATATCTTTTCCAAGATATCTGTGGGCACTATTGTTGACACCGTGTCCTGTTAGACAGCAGGTTTCATATTTTATTACTTTTAGTAACATTTGCAGCTACTATAATTTGAAACCATTTTTAGAGATATCTATTTTTTCTTACCATCTTATAAGCACTATAAAATAATTTCCATTTTGCTTATTAAAGTATAAACTCAGTAAGTTAGCAACTTTTCAAGGATTGTGGAACAATAATTATCAACAATGGTTCTTAAACAGTCATTCATTTTAGAGGCGAGATACAGTTACAGAAAAATCCTAGGTCAGTCGAATTCTAAGACTGGGCTGGGAGCTCTCTGCATGTCACAGGACACTTGGCACGTGGTTAGGGAGTAATGATAAGTTTTTCCTGTCACCACACAGACCTTGTCTCCCAGAATTATTTTACTGTATATTCATTTCCTGGTCCTGAATCCAGTCCCATAGTCAGTCTTCAGATTCACAGTGATTGTGCAAGACATTCATTATGTCTTTATTTTATTGTGTTCCCTTGATTTCCATGGTTTTGTAGTCCATAAAAAGCATTTTATACATCCTTTAATTATTAACTTAGTGGTCTATTATGATTTCAGTATGCATGAAGGCCCAACCTTTGTTACTAAAAAAAAATTTAGGTTTAACTGCTAGGAACAGACACCATGACCAAGGCAACTCTTTTTATAAAAAAAAAAATATATATTATATATTTATTTTAAATTCGAAACTTTATTCACCTCCCAGTCTGACTAGTTCACATCTCATACCTCCTTTCCAACCCCTATCTCCATGAGGATGTCCCCTCCTCCTACTCCCCACCCCACCAGACTCTAAACTCCCTAAGCCTCCAGTGTCTTGAGGGTTAGGTGCATCTTCGCTGACTATACCCAGACCTGGCAGTTCTCTGTTGTATATGTGTTGGGGGTCTCATATCAGCTTAAGTATGCTTCCTCCTTTGTGGTCCAGTGCTTGAGATATCTCAGGGATCCAGGTTAACGAGACTGCTGGTTTCCCACCTTCAGGGTTGTCCTCTTCCTCAGCTTCTTCCAGCTTTTCCCTAATTCAGTCACAGGAGTAGCTTTAGTTCATTGGTTGGGTTCAAATATCTACATCTGACTCTTTCAGCTGCTTGTTGGATATTTTGGAGGGAATTCATAATAGGTCCCTTTTTGTGAGCGCTTCATAGCCTCAGTAATAGTGTCAGGTCTTGGGACCTCTTAAAAGAAAACATTTAATTGGGGCTAGCTTACAAGTTCAGATGTTCAGTTCATTATCATCAAGGTGGGAGCATGCCATAATCCAGACTAGCATGGTGCAAGAGGAGCTGAAAGTTCTATATCTTTATCTGAAGGCATACAGGGAAAGACTGGCTTCCAGGAACCTAGGATGAGGGTCATAAAGTCCAGGCCTACAATGACAGAAGACCACACCTACTTACACAGCACCATAACTCCAAATAGTACGACTCCCTGTGCCAATAATATTCAAACCACCAGATTCCAGTCCTGGATCCCAATAGACTTCCTCAAACATTTGAGTCTAAGGGGGCCTTACCAAACCATAGCATAATGAAAATACATTTAGGCCAACATCAAATTTTCCATAGTCTATAACAGTCACAACAATGTTAAAAGTCTGAAGTTCAAAGTCTCCTCCAAGATTCATCCAAAAACCTAGCTGGGCAAATTACAAACTAAATCTTTATGTCCAATGTTAAAACATTCTTTAGTTCTCCAACCACTTTTTAATTTTTGTTGAACACAATATACTTCTTTCCTCTGTGCTGTTTCTACTCCCTGTTAGCAGCTTTCCTCAGCAGATATTCCAAACTCTGACATCTTTGTTCACCTTGTAGTCTCCAAGGCAACTTCAATGTTACAGCCTCTTGTTCATATGTCTGGAATCCAAACATGATATTCTGGCCCCCTTCAAAGTGCTTGGGTCACATATTCAGCATTGGTCACTGTAGCACTCTAGGCTATGGTTGACTCTACTCCACTGTTTGCTGCTGTTTTGGTGATCATCTATGGTAGCAGCATCTCCAATACACTACTGTCTTCTGCTGCAACTAGGCTTTCCCATAGCTTCTCATAGATCTCTTCATTGAGTAGAAAAAATTATTTAAGCCCAAATTGTTGGCGGTTGGATGTCCTACCTGAATAAGACCAGTCAAGGAAAACATAACTCAATAATTATGATATAAATAGCATGCCTAGATTGGCAGATTTACCACTACACTACTCTAATCCTGGCTATGAGATCCCTTATTACTTGTGGTTTATCCAGGCTGCCTATGTCATTTCAGCTCTGCCCTTTTTCGCTCCTCTCTACTGTCCAACTCTCTGCTTACCTTCTATTTGCTTCTTCTATGACTAGCTTCTGACTCCCTTTAGATCTCATCATCTTCTTCCTACCCTCCACCCCTTACTGCCAATCTCTGTCATCTAGGCCTTTATTTACATGTTAATTGGACAAGTTTTGAGCCCTCACCTGTGTACAGAGATCAAAAATCTCGGGCAGCCTCCGAAGGGTGAACTAGGATCAAAATACAAGGCTGGGGCTATCCACTGAGAACTAGGATCAAAATACAAGGCTGAGACTATCCACAACACTTCATGCTGCCAATCTCAACTTCTTTGTGTGACCCTTTCAACCTTGGGCTATCAAGTGCAACTAAGGCTGTGCCTTCACTAATAACGTACCTGGTCTCTCACAGTAAAATACCTCAGGTATTCTCCATGACCTCTTCATCACCTTCAAAACTAGTACCACTTGGGTGATTGTTACACAGTACTAAGTCCAGCTGTAGCATGAGGTACATCCTTGACTATCTCTGGAACACAGCTTCTTTGTGCTTTTAGAAAAGACTTCCAAGACTTCACCTCAGTAATACTGGTCTCTTCTTAATCACACCCTAAACTGCTAGCCAACCTGCATGAACTGTCCCAGTTGTTCCTTTATTTTTGACTCTAAAACCAGACACACATGGCTGAAGTTGCCAGGTTCTGCTACATGCTGGAGCTGGAACATTATGTCCTTGTTTATTATCACCAGTTTTCTGTTCTCCAACTTCTTTGCTCCCTAAGACTGGCTGTGCTGGAACTGATTGATAGACTTGAAGTCAGAGACGTGCATGGTTATGTCCCTTCAATACTGCGATCGAAGGCATGTATCACCATTCCTGGGCTTAAGTTTATTCTATGTGGAATTAGACCTATACAGTCTGGTTTTAAGTCAGAGAACTGCTGACCTTGGTCACCTTAGATTAAAGGTGTATACCACCACACTTGGACCTAATGCTAGTTGGAGCTATCTTGCCCCATTATCACTGCTCCCTTAATTTGTTTATCTCTTTGAACATAGGATTCAGTTCCATTTCACTTGTTGGTGGGCATTTACTACTTGAACCATACTTTTTATATTTTTTCCTCTCTTGGCTTGTTCTTTTTCATTACAACTCTTTCCTAAGTCTAAACCAGAAACATAGTCTCTGCTGGGCTTTTTTTGAGACTTCCTTTGTCAATGCAATGAACATAAGTCTCTTTACCTTAGCCTCAAGTACACTCTTTAGAAAAGAATCAAAAGCAGCCACAGTCTTCATCAAAATACCACATAAAACAGTGTCTAGGCCACATACTGAACTTCTCCAATGAAACCATTTGGATCATATTTCACATTTCAAGTCACCCTCAGAAACAAAGTCTCCCATGTTCCTACTAAGATGGTCCATCTTAACCCACATTGAAATTATACCACTCTTTTCTAAATCCAACGTCCCCAAATCCTCATTCCTCCAAATAAAAACATGATCAGGCTTATCACCATAGTACCCAGTCCCTGGTACCAACTTCTATCTTAGTTTGGGTTTTACTGCTTTGAACAGACACTATGACCTATGCAATTCTGAAAAGACACTATTTAATTAGGCCTGGCTTATAGGTTCAGAGGTTTGGTCATTATCATCAAAGTGGGAACATGGCAATGTCCAGGAGGCATGGTACAGGAGGAGGTGGAGTCCTACATCTACATCTGAAGGCCTATAGGAGAAGAATCACTTCCAGGCAGCTAGTACAAGGTTCATAATGGCCAGACCCACATTGACACACTTCCTCCAACAAGGACATACCTACTTCAACAAGGCCAAACTTACAAATATTGTCACTCCCTGGGCCAAGCATACTCAAACCACTACATAATTCAAGCTGCTTTCAAAAGTGATTACATCATTTTACTCCCATTTTTATTAGTGATAGCTATGGTTCTGAATTCCATAAATAAGTAAAAGAAAATTATAAATAAATATCAAAGAACTAATAGTGCTATAGCTCACTACATGTTTTCGTGAAGAAACACATAATATTATAGAAGCTAAATTTTCCTTGGTGGAGATTTTCAGTACACTACACTACAGAAAATATTATTGAGCAAAAATAATTCTTACAGTTTTTCTACTGAAATAAATGAAAATTAAATGTGAAAACACACACAAATACTTAAAATTGTGAAAACATTTGAAATGATACGTAAGTAACTAGAATTCCAGAAACAAACCAGTTGTTAAAAAGAAAGGCTAGAAAACACGAAGTCTCAGAAAAAAAAGTCCAATATATAACAAGATATGAATGACAAAAGACATGCACTGTGTAAATATGTTAAGGAGTTTCATTATACTAAAGACCCTTTGATCCAGGCACCACTGAACTTCTTTTTAATCTCTCTCCCTGCTCTATTATCCTCCTCTCTGAAAGTGTATCATTTCTTTAGAAACTCTTTGTTTCTGTAAAATCCATGTGTCCCTGGTCCAGTTCCTTTGATCCAGGATACAAATACTTGGAAGCTTAGTAGTGACTCACTAGACATCAATAATTTTGTGTACATGTGTGTGGTATGGGTAGTTTGACAAATTTCTAGGTACATGGATTTTATTAATTTCTTTAGGATGAACATATGTATGTTTTATTTCTCTCTTATTAGTTCTGCATAATTATCTTAGTTTGTAGGATATACAGTTGAAAGCATGTGTTCTCTACCTCCTCACACTTACAAAGTTATGAAATACTATTCAATCTCAAAGGAAAGACTCTGACGACATTGGTAATATGTTTCTGAGAATAATGCTCAGTCTAATTGTGGATATCCCAGCTTGTATTTTGATCCTAGTTCCATCTCCGAGAGTTAATCAATGTTGTGGATAGCCCCAGCTTGTATTTTGACCTAGTTCCACCCTTCTGGAGGCACAGAGGACCTTCGTCCAATTAAAACCCTGTAAAAAAGGTTTAAACCAGAGATTGGGCAGTAGAAGGGGAGGCGGGAAAAGGCTTAGGAGGAGAGAGTGAGAGAATTCGATATAAAAGGTAGCAGAAGCAGAGGTTAGGAGCAGAAGAAGTCAACGGAGAAGTTGAAGCAGAAGCGAGCAAAAGAGAGAAGGAGAGGTAAGAGGAACAGAGAAGGAAGCCAAGAGGAGCTGATAGGAGGAGCTGAGGACAGACGCTGGATAAACAAGTTTAGGATCTCATGCCGGGATTAGAGTGTGTAGCGGTAACCTCCATCTAGGCAGATTATACATAATAGGTGTGTCTTCCTCTGTCGCATGGTAGTTTCGAGAATTGGTTAATATTCTTCTACGTTAAATCTTCTCACTTTAGCTCTGTATTTCCAGAGCTGCTTTCTAATTTCTGAAATACCATGCTTACCATACCATCACTTGAAATTAGTTGATTAAACTAGAAACAGGTTACAGACTTAGGAAAAGAAATGTGTAAGTTCTAGAACATTAAATTATTATCCAGAGCCACATGCTTGACTTCTTGGGTTATGTCCTGTTATGTGCACTGGATTGAAGCTGTCTAATAATAATATGAAAAGAAAAACATTTCAAATCTTCCCCAGTTCAAATGAAAATTATATTAAAAGCTAAAAATTATTCAGCATAGTTCATATCTGTATCAGGAGATGTGAATTCAGAGAATAGAATGATTCAATTAACCCTTGAAAAATTTACATAGGACACGACACTATTGTTACACAATTTACACTAGGTATATATACTTCTACAATTAAGTAGAGTATGATTAATTATTAGTAGATTTTTAAAATGAATGTGTTAATTTGGTTTTGGTATTGAGTCCAAAGAACATAGTGGATAAAATTTCTTCAGTATCCTTGATCTAGTATAGAACATTTTCATTTTTCTGGTAAATTTTTTATGTTTTCTTCATTGTGTGAATTGGATAAGTGACATGTTCATATGGGTACAGACAAGTGGACAATTTCAGGTGTCATTCCTCAGATACATCCCATCTTTTGTTTTTTTAGTCAAGGTCTGTCACTGAAGTGGATTGTTCTAATTTGACTAAGATCTCTGGTTGAGTAAGGATCTGTGGTTGTCTGCACATAACCCAAGTAATATCAAGCCAGTCAGCATTATACATAGATGGGGAAGGAAATCCCGTCATTTATGTTAACTGGTATTTACAAATAATACTTAAGGAACCTGGAGATCAATTTTCTTCATCATATTGGTTTCTACAGCAAAAAAAAAAAAAAAAACCAAAACAAAACAACACAAAAACACAAAACAAAAAAAAAAAAAAAAAAAAAAAAAACCCCTAAAATCAGGAAGAAAAAGAATTAGTTTATCTTCTGATTGTATTTCATTTTCCGGGAAGGCAGAAACCTGGAGGTAGGAAGTAAACATAGGCCATGCTGAAGTGTGATTAACTGATATGTTTTTATGGCTTTCTCATAGTAACCAAGACCACTATCACAGGAGTGTACCACACACCAGAGGAGAAGGACCTTCCAAGATAAATCAACAATTATCTATTTAGAAGATGTATTAGAGACTTATAAAATATAATAGATATTATTATATTTTATTTATATTCGTGATAGCTGGCCCCACTCCTTGTTCTCTTTCTACCAGTCCCTCCCTCCCCAGTCTCTCTTTCTCTCTTTAGAGAAAGTGGGGCACACCCTAAAATTCCCCCATTGTAGCACCACAAGTCTCTGCAGGGCTAGGTGCATCCTTTCCCATTGTGACAAGACAAGGAAGCACAAAAGGGGAACATATTCCATTCATAGGCAATGGAATTCAGTTTTGGGGTATCCATATGAAGACTGAGCTGCACATCTGTTTGCAAATGTAGGGAGTTGGGTCTAAGTCCAGCCTGTGTATGCTATTTAATTGGTGGTTCAGTTTTTGAGAGCCCCTATGGATCCAGGTTAGTTAACCCTATTATCTTCCTCTGGAGTTCCTATCCCTTTTGGGGAGCTCAATATATCCCCCTACTCTTTAATCCAATGTTTAGCAGTGGGTCTCTATATCTGTTTCAGTAGCTGTTTGGTAGAGCCTCTCAGAGGACAGTTATACTAGGCTCCTGACTGCAAGCATAACAGATATCATTAATATTGTCTTGGATTGGTTCTTGCCCATAGAATGTGACTCAAGTTAGGCTGGTTATTGGTTTAGAATTCCCTTAGTATCTGCTCTAACTTTCTTTTTGCATTTCTTGCAGGCAGGATAAATTTTGGGTCAAAAGATTTTAGCAATGGGCTGGTATCCTTATTGTTGTAGTCTGGTTCCTGCCTGGCTACAGAAAGTCACCTCTTTAGGTTCCATACTGCTGTGCCTCTCAGGTGAGATCCCCCGCCCCATTCCCAGGAGTCTGCCATTCAGTCTCTAGTATATCCTTGAGATACCCCTATACTCCCATCCATGGAGATTTCCAGTCATTTTCCTGGCTTTCTGACCTTCTGCCACTCTGGCCTTCTATCCTGTATCTCCGCACACCATCCACCTGACCCTATTCTCTCCCATCTTCTCTCCCACCCAGTTCCTCCTTCCATCTGCCTTCTATGACTATGTTATTACTCCTTTTAAATGAGTTTCAAGCATCTGCTTGGACTTTCCTTTTATTTTGCTTCTTTGGGTCTGTGGAGTGTAGATGGGTATCCTTTATGGCTAATATCTACTGATGAATCAGGACATACCATGCATATTATTTTGGACCTGGGTTAGGGAAAATCTTACAACCATTTGATTACAGAATTTATGATATCTTTGTCTTTGATGGCTGAATAGTATTCCATTAGGTAGAAATACTGACATTATCTTTACCAGTTCTCAGTTGAGAAAACATATAGGATGTTTCCAGTTTCTGGCTATTATGAATAAAGGTGCTTTGGTCGTAATTAAGAAAGTATCCCTGTAGTATATGGAAACATCATTTAGGCATACACATAAGAATGGAATAGCTGGGTTTTATGGTAGAACTATTCTTATTTTTCTGGAAAACTGCCATATTGATTTCCAAAGTGGTTGTACAAGTTTACTCTCCCACCAGCAATGGAACAGTGTTCCTCTGGCTCTACATCCTCTCCAGTATGTGCTATCACTTCAGTTTTTTAATTTAGCTATTCTGAAGGGTATAACATAGAATCTCTGAGTTGTTTTGATTTGCATTTTGAGGAAATTTTTTCTTTTTTTTTTCTAAGAAATTTATTTATTTATTTATATATTATATGAGTATACCTATAGTTATCTTTAGACATTCCAGAGGAGGACATTGGATGTGGGACAATTTTTAACTGATGGTTTCTCTTGATTCTAGCTTGTGTCAGTTTGAAATAAAACTAACCTGCCTAGATATGTTTCCAATTAAGTTAGGCAGTGACCAGCTCTACACCAGTGTGCTGTCATAGTGGATGTCCCAAAACCCAAATGCTCAGTAGTGGATGCCCTACATCCATGTGCACAAGCAGTTGATAGCTCTACATCCATGTGGGGTTTTGTTTGTGTGTTTGTTTTTGTTTTTGGTTTTTTTTTACCATGTGACCCTATATACATGAGATTTAGTAGCAGTAGATTTTACTCTAGTGCTCTAGTAGTTAATGTCCCAGTATCCACATTCATACTTGGAGAAATATGAAATTAAAAAAATAACTTCAAGTAGAAAACATGAAGATGGAAAGGAGATATGGAGAGGTTCTGGAAGGTGAGAAATATCTAGACTGTATATACATATGAATGAACAAAGAATAAATATTAAAATTAGGTTGCCAAATGGGGTACATTACATTTGCAAAACTATAATGTATTCTGTGATTCTATATCAGACTTTGAGAAAGGAGGACAACTGTTTAGCAGACATCAATCTCATTAGAAAGTTAAAATGAACAAATTCACATTCCCACAAACTCAAAGCTTTCATTCATCCAACATGATTATTATATCAAGTTTACATATATGTACTCATGACATATGCTTCTATACATATAGTATAATACTAAGCATATATATATTATTAAGTAGGATATTTTTGTGCTGGATATGATTATGTTACTTCAATTAAACTAAATATCATATAGTTTAGTAATTTAATGATCTGGATCCAATATCTTTCAGTGTGTACCAAACACCTACAGTGCATTGCCATAAGTAATCCTTAGCCAACAAGCAGTAGCACTTAGGAAACCAGTATGAGCAGAGAAAGCATAGTAACCAGTGCTACACATTCAAAAAGGCTTTATCCTTTTTCAAAACATTTGAACACTTAATTTTATTTTGTTTGTTATCACATAACAATTTTCAGCCTCTTACAATTCCATTTTTTGGAGCAATCTGAAGAAAAAATTTTCTTACATTTTTACAAGGCTCTCTGATTAATAAAATAAATTCTATTTTATTTTTTGTGATTTATCAGATATTAAAATTTTTTATAATTTTTTTTGTGCCTGCACAATAGATTAAATGAAAGGAATGTATTTGCTCATGCACAGGAAAGCCTAGGAGGTATCTCTGATACTCACCTTCTTGTCCTCCCACTTCATCTTAGTGTGAATGCCTAAGAACTGTTCTAGTAGTCTTCATTTAAGGTATACTTTTTTCAAATTTCTCTTTTAATTGTTTCATCATTAATTAGCATACAAAGTAATACATTTCATTGTGGCATTTTTATATGTCGTGATATTTGAAAATATAATATCTCATATATTTTAAATTTTGATAATTTATAAAAAAAATTAAAAATGGAAGTAGCCTTGCTAGAGGTATTTTATGAGTATTTACTTCTCTAGAACGATAAGCCAAATGAAATTCTTCCTTAAGTTGATTTGATCATATTGTTTAATTACAAAATCACCTAACTAATACCCAAACTCATTTTATGTACTTCTTCCTCACCCATTCTTTTATCCTATCCCCTAGGTCTCAACCACTCATTCCCTCCAGTGGTTCTTTTTACTTCCAAGTTACAAACATTTAATTTCCTTCTCTCTCAATTAACATTTTCCCTGTTATCTTTCCTGTTCTAGTTTCATGACAGATATTCAATACTAACATGTTGTTACATAAGCCTGTTATTTGTTCTTGTGTGTTTCATGTTTAGCTATACATACACAAACACACACACACACATGCACACACACACACACACACACAATTTTGATCTTTTCCCCTACACTTAAAACATATTTTTCTTTTTTCATTATTTTTTTTATTACTCACTCCATTCTTTTAGATCCCAAATGATAACCATCCTGGTTTCCCTCGCATCTGCAATCTCCCAATTTCATCAATCCTTTCCCCCCTCCACTTTGCCTCTGTGAGTGTGCTCCCCAACCTACCAACCCAATCCTGCCCCACCACTATAGCACCCCCCTACACTAGGGCATCAAAGTTCCTCAGGACCAAGGACCTCCCCTCTCATTAATATCAGACAAGGCCATCTTCTGCTACATGTGTATCTGGATAAACGGATCCTTCCCTGTATTCTCCTTGATTGGTGGTCTAGCCCCTAGGAAAACTGTATGGTTCTACCAGCCAATATGGTTCTTCCTAGAAGGTTGCAATCCCACTCTGCTGCACTGCTCCCCCAATCCTTCCACCAGCTTCCCCACCCAGGTCCCTGAGCTCAGTCTGACTGTTGACTGCGAACATCAGCATCTATGTTGGTCACATGTTGGCAGATACTCCCAGGGAACAGCCACACCAAGTTCCCGTCAGGAAGTACTTCTTGGCAACAACAGCAAGTCAGGGTTTGGTGTCTGCAGACAGGGTGGATCCCAAGGTGGGGTGGTCCTTGGATGGCCCCTCCTTCAGTCTTTTCTCCTCTTTTTTTTTTTGTTTTTTTGTTTTTGGATAGGAACATTTCTGGGATAAATACTTTGAGATTGGTAGATGGTCCCATCCCTTGACTGGGGGTCCTTGCCTATCTATGGGAGGTGGTCTCTACAGGTTCTAATTCCCCTTCACTGTGCATTTAGGCTAAAGTCACCCCTGTTGGGTCATGGGGGTCTCTCACTTCCCTGGTGTCTGGGACCTTCCAGTGTTTACCTCTAGCTCTTCATCCCCAATGCTATATAATTTTATTCAATTTCTTGACCCTCTATACTTCTCTCTTGTTTTTCCAGTAATTAAACCTGGTCCCCTTTTCCCTCCTCTTCCTGTGATCATCTTGTTACCTGCCTTATGCAGGAATGAAGCATCTACACCCTTGTCTTCCTTCCTCTAAAGCTCCATGTGGTCTGTGGTTTGTATCATGGGCATTGTGACCTTTTGGGCTAATATCCACTTATCAGTGAGTACACACTATGTGTGTCTTTGTGTCTGGTTTACCTCACTTCGGATACTTTCAGTTCCATCATTTTTGAGAATTTCATGAAGTCATTGTTTTTAGTAGCTGTGTAGTATTACATTGTATAAATGTCCACATTTCTGCATCCATTATTCTGTGAGGACATGGGGTTGTTTCATTTTCTGGCTATTATAAATAAGGCTGTTATAATCATGATGGTGTGTGTATCCTTGTTATATGTTGGGGAAGATTTTGTGTATATGCCCAGTTAAGGTAGAACTATTTCCAAATTTCTCAGAAACCTCCACACTGATTTCCAGAGTGATTGTACCAGCTTGCAATCCCACCAACAATGTAGGAATGTTCCTCTTTCGCCACATCCTTGTCAGTATCTGCTGTCACCTGAGTTTTTGATCTTAACTATTCTGATTGGTGTGAGCAAGAATTTCAGGGCTGTTTTGATTTGCATTTCCCTGATAAATAAAGATGTTTGAAATTTTCTTTAAGTGCTTCTAAACCATCTGAGATTCCTCAGTTGAGAATTCTTCGTTTAGCTCAGTATCCCATTTTTTAGTAGGGTTATTTGATTCTCTGAATCTAACTTCTTAAGTTTTTTGGATATTTTGGATATTACTCCTCTACCAGATGTAGAGTTGATAAAAATCTTTTCCCAATCTGTGGATTGCCATTTTCTCCTATTGACCGTGTCTTTTACCTTAAAGAAGCTTTTCAACTTTAGTACATCCCATTTGCAGATTGTTGATCTTTGAACATGACTGATTGGTGTTCTGTTCAGGAAATTTACCTCTGTGCTAATATGTTTAAGGCTCTTCTCTACCTTCTCTATGACAAGATTCAGTATATCTGGTTTTATGTGGAGATCGTTGATCCACATAGACTTAAGTTTTGTAAAAGGGATAAGAATGGATCAATTTGCATTCTCCTAAATACTGACCACTATTTGAACCAGCACCATTGGTTGAAAATGTTATTTTCCCCCCAGTGGATGGTTTTAGCTTCTCTGTCAAAGATCAAGCGACAATAGATGTGTAAGTTTATTTCTGAGTCTTCAATTATATTCTGTTGATCTCCCTGCCAGTCTCTGTATGAATACCATGTGGTTTTCTATCATTATTGCTCTGTAGTACAGCTTGAGATCAGGGATGTTGATTTCCCTAGAAGTTCTTTTGTTTGTGAGAATGGTTTTTGCTATTCTGGGTTTTTTTTTTTTTTTTTTAACCCAGATAAATTTGAGAGTTGCATTCTAACTCTGTGAAGAATATTATGATAAGGATTGCATTGAATCTTTAGATAACTTTCAATTAGACGGCCATATTTACTAAATTAATCCTGCCAATCCATGAGCATTAGAGGTCGTTCCATCTTCTGACGTCATCTTTGATTTCTTTCTTCAGGGATTTAGTGTTCTTGACATACATATCTTTCACTTCCTTGGTTAGGTCACATCAAGAGATTTTATATTATCTGTGACTATTGTGAAGGGGGGCATTTCCCTAATCTCTTTCTCTCATTTATCCTTTTATTGGAGGAAGGTTACTGATTTGTTAAAGTTAATTTTATATCCAGCCCCTTTGGTGCTTATCAGTTGTAGGAGTTTCTGGTTGAAATTTTTGGGGTCGATTATGTATACTATCATATCATCTCCAAACAGTGATATTTTGACATCTTCCTTCCTAATTTGTTCCCTTTTGATCTCCTTGTGTTGTCTAATTGCTCCGGTAAGAACAAAAGTACTTTATTGAATAGATAGCGGGAGAGTGGGAAGCCTTGTCCTGACCTGATTTTGATGGGATTCCTTTGAGTTTCTCTACATGTAGATTGATGTCTATTGGTTTGCTGTATATTGCTTGTATAGGTATGTACCTTGAATTTCTGATCATTCCAATACTTTTAGCATAAAGGGGTGTTATATTTTGTCAAAGGCTTTTTCAGCTTCACATGAGATAATTATGGTTTTTTTCCTTTGAGTTTATTTATAAGTGGATTACATTGATGGATTTCTGTATATTGAACCACCCCTGAATTACTGGGTTGAAGCCTATTTATCATAGTGAATGACCATTTTGATATGTTCTTAGATTCAGTTTGTGAGAACTTTATTGGCTATTTTTGTATCGATATTCATAAGGGAAATTCGTCTGAAGTTTTCTTTCTTCATTGGGTCCTTGTTGTGGTATCAGTGTAACTATGGCTTCATAGAAAGAATTGGGTGTTGTTCCTTCTATTTCTATTATGTGAAATAGTTTAATAAGTGTTGGTATTAGGTCTTTTTTAAGGTCTGATAGAATTGTCACTAAAGCCATCTGGTTCTAGATTTTATTTATTTATATTTTTTGGTTGGGAGACTTATAATGACTGCTTCTATTTCTTTAGTGTTTATGGGACTGTTTAAATGGTTTATTTGATCCTGATCTAACATTGCTACTTGGTGTCTGTCTAGAAAATCATGCATTTCATCTAGATTTTCCATTTTTGTTTAGTAGTAGGATCTGATGATTTTTTAAAAAATTTCCTCAGTTTCTGTTGTTTTGTCTCCTTTTTAATTCCTGATGATGTTAACTTTGATACTATCTCTGGGCCCTTTATTTAGTTTGTCTAAGTGTTTTAATCTATCTTGTTTGTTTTCTCAAAGAACCAGCTCATTGTTTTGTTGCTTCTCTGTATAGTTCTCTATGTTTCTTCTTGATTGATTTCCGCCCCGAGTTTGATTATTTCCTGCTGTCTACTCCTCTTGGGTGTTTTTGCTTCTTTTTGTTCTAAAGATTTCAGACATGGTGTTAAGCTGCTTGTATATGATCTCTCCAATTTCTTTATGGAAGCACTTAGCAATATGAGTTTTCCTCTTAGAACTGCTTTCATTCTGTCCTATATGTTTGGGTATTTTGTGCCTTCATTTCCATTAAACTCTAAAAATTATTTTATTTTTTTATTTCTTCCCTGATCAAGTTATCATTGAGAAGATAGTTGTTAACTTCCATATGTATGTGGGCTTTCTGTTGTTTTTGTTGTTACTGGTGACCCGATAAAATAAGTGAATTTAGTTCAATGTTCTTATATGTTTGAGGTTTGTCAGGAGGGGAAATGGGGGCCTAGTTCCTCCATCCCACTGACTCTAGCTGAAAGACACTTGTTTCCAGTTGTGTGTTATGCCCCTGGGAATGATGCCATTGGATGCTAGTTAATTATAAACCAAGGGTTTATAATTTGATAGGGTTTATAATAATGATTTGAGACAGGGCTAGGCTATTATCCTCTGTAGGAATGGATTAGTGGAAAGATATTGTTTAAATTTGTTTTTGTCATGGAATATCTTGGTTTCTCCATTTATGGTAATTGAGAATTTTGCTGGTTATAGTAGCCCAGGCTGGCATTTTTGTTCTCTTAGAATATTTATGACACATGCCCAGGATCTTCTATCTTTTATAGTCTCTCAAGAAATCTGGTATAATTCTGATAGGTCTAGCTTCACATTTTCCCCTTACTGCTTTCAATATTCTTTCTTTGTTCTGTTAATTTGGGTTTTTATTATTATGCAACATGGATGAATTTCTTTTCTGGTCCCATCTGTAGCTTTTTTTAGGCTTCTTGTATGTTTATGGGCATCTTTTCTTTAGGTTAAAAAGTTTTCTTCTGTAAGTTTTTTTTTTTTTTCAATAATGTTTGTTGCCCCTTTGAGTTGGGAATCTTCACTCTTTCTATACCTATTATTCTTAGATTTTGTCCTTTCATTATGTCCTGGAATTCTTGAATGTCTTGAGTTAGGAGCTTTTTGCTTTTTGTATTTTCTTTGACTGTTGTGTCAATGTCTTCTATGATATCTTCCACACCTGAGATTCTTTCTTCTATCTCTTGTATTCAGTTGATAATGCTTTCATATGTAACACCTGATCTCTTTCCTAGTTTTTTCCATCTGTAGGCATGTCTTTCTTTGTGTTTTCTTTAATGTATCTATTTCCATTTTTAGATCATGGATGGTTTCCTTCAATTCCTTCACTTATTTGAGATTATGTTTTTCTATATTTCAAGAGATTTATGTGTTTCCTCTTTATGGGCTTCTACTTGTTTACCTGTGTTCTCCTGTAATTCTTTAAGGGAGTTATTTATGTCCTTCTTAAAGTCCTCTATCATTTTCATGAGATGGGATTTTAGATCTGAATTTTGCTTTTCAGGTATCTTGGGTATTTAGGGCTTGCTGTGGTGGGAAAACTGAGTTCTGATGTTGCAAGGTAGTATTGGTTTCTGTTGCTTATATCCTTCAGCTTGCCTCTCACCATCGGGTTACCTCTGGTGTTAAATGGCCTTGCTGTCTCTGACTGGA
Organism: Mastomys natalensis; assembly: GCA_021653895.1. Lineage (NCBI taxonomy): Eukaryota > Metazoa > Chordata > Mammalia > Rodentia > Muridae > Mastomys > Mastomys natalensis. The sequence goes on along the minus strand of JAJTUV010001167.1, from coordinate 507 downwards.
TCCTATCTCTTCTGTGAGTCAGTGATCCTGTGATTCCTTTTCTCTTGGATGTATCAGAACTGCTTGGGTTCAAGCTGAATCTGGGTGTGGGCTAAGTGGTTGGGGATCCAGAGCAGTTTCCACTCTGAGTGCAGGTGCAATCCAGAAGGAGTAAGTGTCTCTGGTTGTGTTGATTCTCTGCATCTTTGTCTCACAGGGTCCAGCAAGTCCAGTTATGCCAGGTATTGGGGCAGGGTTTGGGGGTCTCATCTGTGATCCTGGATGTGTCAGAACACCTTGTGGGAATCAAGCTTCATCAGGGTGTGGGCTGAGTGGGTGGGTATCTATAGCACAGGCTCCACACTGGGCACAGGTGCAAACCAGAAGTAACATATACTTTTTTATAGTCTAGTAATCATGTGAATAAACCTTGTGACTGATAATAAAATATACAAGAAATTAAGTCTGTTGAAAGTTCTGTCAATTTAGAATCTTTGAGGTAATACAAAGTTATAAAAGAAAATCTGT
>JAJTUV010001166.1:600000-877494 GCA_021653895.1 Mastomys natalensis | reverse complement strand
CTCTCTTTTACTCTCCCTTCTTTGCATTGTCTAACTCTTCTCCCACCTCTAGATACATCTTTCCTTCCTGGCTCCACCCACCCCCTTCCAAATCTTCAAACGCTGGTTCTTAGGAAGTTGAGAGATTATTGGGACACCAAGACCACAGCACATCAGTCCTGGAAGGGCCTTGACTAAGCACAGATGTGCTTTACATAGGAGGAAGCTGGGGCTTAGAGAGGGACTTTCCCGAGGCCACTCACACAGCGAAAGCATAGTGATGATGGATCTCCAAGAAGGTCCGCAGCTTCCGTCCGTTTTGGAATCAGTGCCTGGAACCACCCGGCTTTGTTTCTGTTTGTATGTGCTACCTCACTGTTGTAGGATCCTTAGTTTCCTGAAACCTGTCCCAGCCCCAGACTCTAGACACAGATGGAGGATTATGGGTAGAGCTACCTCATTCTAGATCCTTAAATCCAAGGACTTAGATCTCTAACATCAAACAGCAGCCCATAAACTAGCCTTGAAATCTGCAGGTATCTAGGGATGCTGAGTTTGGCTGATGCTAGCCGAATCTAGAACAATATGGTAGTCGATGAGGCTGATTGTGTGCCTGAGCCCAAGAGACAATGTCTGTTAGGATACCGTCTTGTGTCTCCTGATAACTCCCAAACAGGACTAAGCTCCAGCCATCGGTTGGGCCACCAACTCCAGGTTAGGCCACTTGATGTCTCAAAGCACTGAGCAGTAGGGTCTTTGTGTAGGCAGGGTTTCTTTGTGTAGTCCTGGCTATCCTAGAATTCACTCTGCAGAGCAGGCTAGATTTGAACTCAGATATTCACCTGCTTCTGCCTCCAAAGTGCTGGGATTAAAGGTGTCCCCCACCACATCTGGTTCAAGCAGTTGGATCTTACAAGAAAGAACAAGTGTGGACTGGAGGCAGGGGTGAGGGCACTGTATGGGGGTTAACTGAGTAGTTAACCTGGAGAAGGACCTGCTAAGAACCCTCTCAGTTGTTTCCTAACCTCCTTTGGGTGCAGCTCTGCAATTCAGTAACCAGCAGGCCAAACAGAGAGCACTGTCCAGAAGGTCTGCAGTCATTGGTTAACTGGTGTCTTCCTTGCTTTCGGTTGCTGTGATAAAAAGGCATGAATGAATGTGACTTTTGGAGTATACTCTGGCTTGCGGCTCCAGGGGGTCGTGCATACCTCACTGCTCCCCCGGCTGCCGTATCACTGCAACAGTAAGGTAACTAACACAGAGCTCGGTGCCAGAGAGTGGACGCTCGCTGTGAAGAACCTGGCCATGCTGCCTTCCTGGAGGACGTGGACGATTTGGGACTTTTGGATGAGGAAGGGGCTTGAACGTTGTGCACAGGTGGTGCCGAGAGGAATGTGGACTGTAGCAGCCAGTCTCGGGAGGTTTCAGAGGGAAGCCAGAGGCCATTCATGTGCTATTTTAGGCAAAGAATCAGTGAGTTTTACTGCTCCTACCCCAAGAACTTACCTGGAAAACTAAATTTAGAAAGTAGTGAACTGATTCATTTGGAAGAGGAAGTTTCAGGACAGCATACCATGAGTCTGTGGAATGGTTATTACAGATAACCCTTATGCAGGTCTACAATGAAAAGGAGAAATGGGTCAGCAATAAATAAATAAATAAATAAATAAATAAATAAATGAATGATGTACAGTGGGAGAGAAAAATAGAAGTAGGAAGTTTGATGCAGAGAGAGCACCCTTGGTGGGTGCTGAAAGAGAGGCTGCAGTTGTGAAGTAGATATTCACTGTTCAAGAAGCTTACTGGCCTGAACTGGGATAAGAATGATGTTCCTGGGGTCAAGACTGAATCCAACTAAGTTTCCGATTCGTGGAAAGGAGACTAAGGGTTTCCTGCTCCTAGAAGTGTGAGCATGCAAAGTTGCCACAAACGTGACTCCAGAGGATGAGCATCCATCCCAGGCTGGTAGCCAAGCATGGCAGTCCTGCTCGATTGCTACAGGTTTCAGAGCCACAAAACCCCCAGGAGTGAGGGGGTCACAGACTCTGGTTTCAGAGGGATACTGAGGCCAGGAAGTGTGGCAGGGAAGTCTCTGCATGAAGCCCCAAGAGGGCATAAAGATCTGAGAAGCCTCTGCACACCACGGTGATGGTGAACGTTGGATTGGGTTAGAGATCTCGAGATGTTGAGGATGTCAGAGTCATGAGACAACTGCCTGGAAAAGCTACACACAGGAAGTAGAGCCTGCCCATGAGAGGGGGGCAGGTATGTCAGGCAGCAAAGCTGGGACGGCAGAGCCAGCTAAACTTTTTGACGTGGTCATGGAGATTTAGGATTTGGGGTTTTCCCTGCTGAGTTTCAGTCTTGCTTTGATCCAGCACTTCCTCACCCTTCCTCAGCTCTTCCCTTTTGGAAAGTAAATACATATCCTGGGCCCATCCATTGTAGGCTGGAAGTGGGTGATTTGCTGTGTGATTTTGGGGGAGGGTGGTCACAATGAGAGATCTCACTGAATCTCAAAAGAGACTGAACTTTTAAACTGCCTTGAAAATGTTCACTGCTACGGGCATTCTGGGAGTTGGGCTAAATGCATTCTGTTTAGGATGGGGCCATGGACATTTGAGGACCAGGGAGTGGAATGTGGTGTGATGAGAACTGTCCTCCATCATCTCAGGGATTTGAACACTTGTTTCCCAGTTGGTGGTGCTATTTGGGGAGATTTAGGAGGTGTGGTCTTGCTGGGGGGCTAGGTTGAATTGTTTGCTTCTGGTCTTAATGGAGCTTCCCTTTAGAATGGAGTGTCTTACCTCCTCTTGAACATCCTGTCGGTTTACTTTCCCCTTACATTCTGTCTTAGTTTTTAGGACTGTAGAGATAGTTCAGCAGTTAGTAGACTGATTGCTCTTCCAGAGGTCCTCAGTTCAATTCCCAGCAGCCACATAGCAGCTCACAACCATCTGTAATAGCATTTGATGCCCTCTTCTGGTGTCTGAAGACAGTGACAGGGTACTCACATAAAATAAGGGTTTTTGTGAGTGTGTGTGTGTGTGTGTGTGTGTGTGTTTTAGAAAAAGAAGTTTCTAAGTTGGAAAGTTCTAACCTGGGAGAAAACTACCATATGGCCTTGAATTTGCTTTGTATCCAACTTCTGATCCTTCTGCCCCACCTCTCCACTTTATGAGGGCCTGGAATCGAACCAGAGCTTTGTGCCTACTGTGCAACTTTGTGCTAAGCACTGTACCAAGATACAACTCCACCTTCCTGAGTGTCAACTTGCTATCACCCGAGAGCTTTGCTGTCATTTAAAAGACACCAAAATCATTCCTAAAGTAGAGTCTAGGCCCCAGCAAAACCAAACCAATCAATCGAAAAGCAACCCAATGCTTGCCCAACAAAAGAAAATAGGAATGGCTCTTGGGAAATCAGCAGACCAGACCCTCTCGCTTTAATCTTGCACATCCTAGAAAACCATCTCCCCTCCTCCTTCTCAAGCAGCCGCAGTGCCTGCCCACCAGCTGGCCTCTGTACCCAACTCTTACTCCTTTGAAGCTCTCCAATGTTTCTTATTTTCCTTTCATCCCCATGAGTTGCCTTATCCCCTACCAGATTCCCTTTCTTCCTCCTTCCACATTGGCCCTAACCCCTCTCTTCCACAGACTTCACCCAGTTCATTTCTCTTTCCTGGCTCACTTCTAGCCTCCACTCAGAGTTAAAGATTGCTGTTCATTTCAACTTCTTCTCGCTATACTCAACTGCTCTTCCCATCATGTGACTCTGACACCCCTTCTAGGCGCTAACATGTCGGCATTGAAGCTCTAGATCCAGACAACAGAAGACCTTCTCTGCTGCCTTCCCAGTGGGTCCAAGAAGGGGATGTGTAGGCATGGACATGATGAACTCTTGCTGACCACTGAAGACCAGGGTAACCCTCATCTGCTACTTCTTGGGGGCACAAAAGCTGGAGTCCATTTACATCGACTCCCTTACTTACATGGACTTTTGAGGCCAAAACTGGGGCATGCTAATTTATGCAAACTGGATGTAAATGAACATGACCCTGGATTTACTGGAAATCAGTAGTTCCTCTGCCGGGAAGACTTAGGGAAATTTTGGAATCTACTTCACAAGAGAAATATAAAAATAGAGTAGCTCGACTAGGGGTGAGGGGTGTGGCTGGAAGTTATGGGAGGAAGGTGCAGAGTGTATCCTCCATCTTGGGCTCAAAGCACCCAGCAGCGGAGGAAGTAAAAGTATCAAACCACCAAGCCTCCTCTTTTGGGTCCGAATTATGAGCTAGCTCCAAATTCTGTCAAGAACCACTCACTCCAGAGAGCAGAACACCCTACCCCAGAGTTACTCCATCTGTGGAATCAGGGGTTTTTACCGAGGTTCTATTTCCCATGACAATATTCAGCTACTCCTCTCACGGACATCTTCTACATATATGCAGAATCCTTTTAGTGTGGCTAGTCAAACCAACAGAATGTTCTGGAACCATGCCAGTGAGAATAGGATGTCTGGATATTTCTATAAGGAAGACCTTAGAGGATAGCGTCGGAGTGGATCAACTCAGCTATGAAAGAGTCAGCCCTTCATTTCCTGAAGCATCTCCAGTCATGTTTGTCAGGCTGAGGTAGCAGAATAATGAGATTGAGGCCCACATTGCACGTCTGTCTCAGTGTGTGCGTGTATGTTGCATGTGTGTATGTACATGTGTGCACATTTGTGCAGTACAAATGCATATGGAGTCCCAAGATGATGTCACACATGATCATTGTTCTTCTACTTTATCCAATAAGGCGAGGTCTCTTGATCAGACCCAGAGCTCACCTATACAGATAGTCTTGATAGACAGCTTGCTCTGGGGATCCCACTTCCACCTTCCAAAGTTGTCAAGCACAGCAGGGTTTTAGGTGGATTCTTGGCATCTGAAAGCCTCTTGTGCAAAACAAGAGCTTTCTGAACTGGTCTGTCTCTCAGCCTCCCTTTTTATTGCGTGGACTTACGTTGTAGTGGACTCGTGGAGGTCACAGGGCAACTTGTGCAACAACTTGCAGGACTCAGTTCTTTCTGTCCACCATGCTGGTCCCAGAGAGCAAACTCGGATCATCAGGCTTGGTGTCATGTGCATTTACCTTGCCTTCTTACATGGTTGACTAGTCTCATTTTAGGTCATCATTTGCTTGTATTTTCTGTGACTTTCAGAAGAACTGTATCCTTGGGTTTGGTCTCAAAAGGCAGTCACATCGGCTTTGAGTCGAGAGGATAGCACCGCCCACAGTGGACTGGGCCCCACACATCAATCACTATTTTAAAAATGTCCTACAGACTTACCTGCTGGATAGTCTAATTAAGGCATTTTCTTTTGTTTTTTTTGTTTTTTTTTTTTCCTTTTCCTTTTTTTCTCCGAGAGACAGGGTTTCTCTGTAGCCCGGGCTGTCCTGGAACTCACTCTGTAGACCAGGCTGGCCTCGAACTCAGAAATCCGCCTGCCTCTGCCTCCCAAGTGCTGGGATTAAAGGCGTGTGCCACCACCGCCCGGCTTAATTAAGGCATTTTCTTAATTAAGGTTTCTGTGTTAGGGTTTCTGTCTTAACTGGGAAGCTGTGCTTCAGACTGGGGCATAGTCACAGCTCCTCTCTGATTTTCGTCCTGGGAAGAGTGGACACTCAGGAATGTTCTCCTTGCAGGAAAGCTCAGGAGTTGAGTCACACACCGGAACACTTAGATCCTCTGTGCCTTACTCTCACGTGCTGTGAGACTGCTCATGAGAGCCAGCATAAAACTGAGAGACGAAGGTCAGTCCCCCAGAGGGAAGGAGGAGGAACACCCAGGGATGGTGAATCACAGTTGTCATCTTGAGATCTAGAGTCACCTGGGAGAAGAGCCCCTTGGCGTGCCTGTGGGATCATCCTGACTGCAGTGGGAAGAGTGGGCGACACCATCCCCTAGGCTGAGATTCTAGACTGAAGGAGGGGAGGAAGTGAGCTGAGTACAAGCTCCTCCTCTTCTTTTAGGTCTGCTTACTCTTTATGCAGTGTGTGTGTGCGTGTGTGTGTGTGTGTGTGTGTGTGTGTGTATACATGTATGTGTGTCTGTATGGGCATGTGTATATGTATGTGCATATTTATGTGTATGTGTGCATATGTGTGTGTGTATGTGTACATGTATGTGTGTCTGTATGGGCATGTGTATATGTGTGTGCATGTTTATGTGTATGTGTGCATATGTGTGTGTGTGTGTGTGTGTGTGTGTGTGAGAGAGAGAGAGAGAGAGAGAGAGAGAGGAGAGAGATGTTTGCAGATGGCAGTTGAGGCCCTCTGATCCTGCTCTAGTTTGCTTTCTATTGCTTTGATAAACATCATGACCAAAACAACTTGAGGAGGAAAGGGTTTATTTTAGCTTACAGGTTACAGTCCATCACTAAAGGAAGTCAGGGAAGGGACTCAATGCAGGAATGTGGAGGCAGGGACTGATTCAGAGGCCATGGAAGATGCTGTTTATTGGCTTGTTTCCCATGGCTTGTTCATCCTGCTTTCTTATACAACTCTGGACCACCACCCAGGAACAGCAGTGCCACAGTGGACTGGGCCCTCCCACCCAATCACTAATAAGAAAGTGCCCTATAGACTTGCCTACTGGATAGTCTAATTGAGACATTTTTTCAATTAAGATTCCTGTCTTAGTTGAGGTTTCTATGATAAAACACCATGACCCAAAAAAACTTGGGGGGAGGGGGAAGGGTTTATTTCACCCTACAGTTCCACATCACAGTCCAGCATTGAGGACAGTCATAGCAGGAATTCAAACAGGGCAGGAACTTGGAGGCCAGGGTTGATGCAGAGACTGTGATAAGCAGACCACGGTGCTGCTTACTGGCTTGCTTCTCATGGCTTGCTCAGCTGCTCTCTTACAAAATCCAAGACCACCCTCCAGGAGAGGCAGCACCCACAATGGTCTAGATCCCCTTATGTCAACATTTAGTTCAGAAAATGCATCACAAACTTGCCTACAGGGAATCTTACAGGGTCATTTTCTCAGCTGTGAGTCCCTCTTCCCAAATAAGTCTATCTTGTGTAAAGTTGACATAAAACTAGTCAAAACAGTTTCTTTTTTCCACATGACTCTAGTTTGTGTGGAGAGAACAAACAAACAAACGAACAACCTAATCAGCACAGATCCCTTGGACCTGGAGTTACAGATGGTTGTGAGCTGCCTGACAGGGTGCTGGGAACCAAATTCAGGTCCTCTGGAAGAGCAGCAAGCAGTCCCCTTAGCTGCTGAGCCACCTCCCTAGCCCTATTGTCATTTAAAAATTAGAATACCTTTTATCTATTCTTTGACAAGTTCAGTACGTACAGAAGGCTTCTTGAGCTAATGCAACCCCCTTACTTTCTGTGGGCTGCCCAGTATGTCCGCCTTGCCCTTTACTGTGGTGGTCCCCGGTTCTGGAGGGTGTCCCACGATGATCTCCCGGCTGAGGACAGAGTGAGAGCAGGGAGGGTCCTCTACCCACGTCTCCACTGTCTGTTAGTCTTCAGCCCAGCCTGGTGTGAGAGGTCTGGGCCAAAAGGGTGCAGGTGCAAGCAGGGAGGAGAGATTGCCTGCCTCCGCTGCTGCCTCTGCTCGAGTCTCCGCTTACTCCCAGGTGCTGCACCTGTGTCTCCACGCTGAGCCGCCCGGGCTGGGCCGATAGAAGCCGGCTAGCAGGCAAGGAAGCAGCTTGGTGCCCCAGGAAGGTTCCGGGAGAGCGGATCTCTCCCCAAGTGTTACAGCTCTTGAGACAAAGACTCCAGGACACCAAGATGATTCTCGAACACACACCTTTACTTCTCCCGAATAGAGCCTTTATATACAGTTTCAGGGTGGGTTAGGGTCTGACAGCAGATAACGCTTATTGGCTTGGTCGGAGAGCTTAGAGATACCTCATCTACATGTGGGAGGGCCTGAGGCACTGTTCCTCGTGACTGATAGTCTAGACCTCTCTTTGGGAGAGGCTGTGGAGGGCCAAAGCTGAATGAAAAGAACCAGGGCCTGGGGGCAGCGCCGAACACCTGCCGTCCTGGTAAAGGTCCGGGGTTCAAGGCTTGCTCAACCAGGCACCCAGCTGCTTCCCACAGCCCACCGCCCCACACTTTACATCTGCTCCTTTAGTTTTGTTCTAATTAAGGACCCACTGAGTCCCGTTGTGCAGACTGAGCTAGTTGACTTGATCAGGTGCAGGTGACCACAGTGGCAGTGAGGGTGCCATGCCCAGGTCATATCCTAAAGACAGCACTGCACATCCCTCCTCCCCGCCCTCTGTTACATGCTTGCCATCTCTTCCACAACCTTCCCAGCCTTGGGAACAAGGGTTGATACAAATGTTCCATTTAGGAGCTGAACATGAGGTAGAAACTTATTCTCAGCACTTTGGCCAGTTATGAGTCTTGGCATTGACCGTGGACCATGGCAGGTAGAAACTTCTTAGGCCAAGATTGAGGGCAGTTCTGATCTAAGCTGTAAGCAGAAATATTCAAAAGGCAGCTTGACAGCATGCCCATTTTAGCAAAAACAGTAGGAAGTTCCTCCCTAGGTCCTGGAACCTCCTGAGCCTGGGACTTTTGACTAAGCGTATAGTCCTAGGCCTGAATTCTTTTCTGGGGAGCTGGCTTCAAATCCAATACCAAAGTAGTTTGTGAACTCTGTCGGGGTCCCTTCAGGTGTCATGGAAGGCAGGGAGGAAATGAATCACGCAGAGGTGAAGATAAAAAACCAGGTTCAGCCTGACTCACCTGGCTGGATCAAACTTCTAGAGTCTGGCGGGTGGTTTAATTGCCAGCATGTTTAAACTCGATGCAATTTGGGGAGAGTTTCCTGGTGTCATACAATCCCCAGTACACAAGAAAGTGTAGTTACATGGAAATTCAACTCAAAGTACATGTCATCTCTTCCAGGAAGATGAGTTCTAGAGATAGGTTCTTGTAACAGCTTAGGAGCCTAGGAAAGGATCTGACCTGGTCTTGGTCATACAGATTATGACAAATACAGAGGTCATTTGGGTTATTTTGTATCTCTGATGCTGGTTATGGGATCTTGGGGAGCCCCTGACCATATAGATAATGTAATGGTCATTTAGACTACTAGACATCGCCACTCCCCTGTAGGAGCTTGATATGCCCTGGTCCAACAGATATTGCAGATCACCTCCAATTCCCAACTTTCTGGATGGAAGAACAGGTTTTATGTCCTTTATTTTGAGAGGACAATCCTGTGTGCTTAACATTTCTGGTTTCCCTACAGAGTTATGACTGCAAGGACAGTTTGCTCTCAACAGGCCACAATAACCTTCATACTACTGCTGTCCTGGTGGTCATATCTTGCTAGGAAAGGCAGTATTGTAGCACGTAGTGTTGACTGAGGGAGATCATTGATATCTTTTCTCAGTTAGCAGCAGGCTTAGCACCCACAATGCCTGGTACTGAAGCTACCCTGTAGATACAATGTAGCCAGCTGCCTCCCGCTCCTACTGCTGCAGCTTCCCCACCATGGTGAACTAAAACTTCAATCTGTGTATCAAAAATAAACCCTCTCTCTCTTAAGTTGTCTTTGCCCTGATATCTTGTCACAGTCAAGATGAATGAAGAGAAACTATGACATACACATGGGTGGTGACACACACACTCCACAGTCACTTCTGAGGGCCAATAGGTAGGTTGGTTATCTTCCCACTGCTGTAAAATATCTGATGGCAACTATCTGATGGAGATTTGTTTTCTTACAGTTTCTCAGGTCTTAAGCCATCACAGTAGAGCAGGCACAACAGAGCCGAGCGGCTCGCATCATGGCGGCCGCAAAAGCAGTGCTGGCAGAAGCATGAGGGCAAGCTGCACTCCCATGGCTACTCTCCCAGAGATCTGTTTTCTCTAATGAGGCACTTCCTTTTGTCGTTCACCACCTCCCAATAGACTCTTCAAGTCTGATCCAATCTCCACTGGAAATGCCCTCACAGACGGCACATCTGGAAGTGTACTTTATTAACCTAGATGTCTGTCAATCAATAAAATTGGCCACCAGTACTAATCATCACGTTGGGCCCCATCCATCTCCTAGGCATTGCTCTGAACCACCGTTCCCAGGCTATGCCCTGAAATCCCAATCCATCCCTGTGGATGCTACCTAGCAGGTGGCAATAAGACAATTTGTCATTGTCTGCACTCCCATTTCTGTGGTCACCCCAATACCATACACAGGCTTTAGAGGTTCTGATAGCTGTTCCCAAAGGGGTGAGAGGAAAGGCCAGCAGACAGCTGTCTGCCTTCCTCTTCCAGTCTCTCTCTGAGGGCTTGTCCAGTGTGGGCAGCACCACCCACAAACACAAGAGAGCAGTGGTAGTTCCCCAAGGGCTGTTTGATGAGACAAGAAGGCGTTTCCTTCGGTCCTCTCTGGACTTCAGACTCCACCTCCCAAGACTCACACCCGCAACCCTGAGGGTTTGAAACCTCTCTCCTCAGCACAGGCACCACACAGGCGACACTTCTGTCCGTGTCTTCTCACTTTCCCTTGTTTTTAAATGCTACTCAAACTTTCTGGAAGCTGTAGGCTGCCAAACACACTGGAAATGAGATGCTTGTGTTCTCACACTCTCCCTGATGCTAAGACCCCATAGTGAAGCAAGAGGAATCTTGGAGTCGTTGGGTTTTTGTTTTGTTTTGTTTTCTGCCACCTGGTAATTAATTGTGGTGATTTCAGATAAAATTGACCTCTTCCTTCGCAAGCACTGCTGACACTGCCCGGGCTCTCTCCTTCAAAAGAAAAGATTAGATTTATTGAAGGAAATGGGAGCACATGTGGAGGTCAGAGGACAACTTCGGGGATTGTTTCTCTTCCCCCACCAGGTAGGTCCCAGGGATTGAACACAGATCACCAGGATTATAAGCATTCTGACATACTGGGCCATTTCTTGGGCTCTTTTTTATTGTTGGCAGTTCTGGGATTGAAAGTAGCACTTTGCCCGTGCTGGCTAAGCACCTTGCTGCTGACTCCTGACCCTGGCCCTTTACTTCTTAGGACAGGGTTTCACTAAGTTGTCCAGGTCTTTAACTTATTTTGTTGCCGAGCTTTTGATCCTCCTGCCTCAGCCTCTGGAGTAGCGGGGATGACAGGCTTATGCCATCAAGCCCTGGCTCAAGCCGAGTCCTGCAGATGGAGAGTCTAGCTGTGTGGCTTATCTGTCGACAGCAACCGACCGCTGCTTCCTGTCGGGGGCAGGGGAAGGATCTCCCACTATGTGAGACATTAGTGGGTGACCCCACTGCAGATTAACAAAGCCAAGGTCTCCTTAGGTCTGACCCAGGTCTGAGCCCCAGACTGGGCAAGGACAGCATTGTGTCAGACTTCAATTCCTGAAGGACTGAGCAATGGCCAGAGGCATGAGCATTCTTCCGGATGAGGAATCTAAGCCTGGCTACAGGGTGTTTATTAAACTTCCTGTGTATTTCCTGCTGTTTCCTCCAGTCTCTCTCTGTTCCTTCCTTTCAGTACACCCCTCCCTGGCTATCAACATATACACTGGTTTTCTTGTTCTGAGGGTGCTCAGAATGGAGTGAGACTGTTGGTGACCCACCGGCCAGTGTGCTCCCTCTTCTTCTCTTGCTAAGCGAACCCTGGTTTGTTTGTTTGTTTTTTCTATTTGTTCACCCACTTTCCTTATGCACAATGACTGGTCAGTTCGAGCCAGCCGCCTCACACTCAGTCCAAAGTTGGCGTTGTGATCTAGCTGTGGCCAGAGATTGCTGGAAGCCTCCGGTAAGGTTTTCTTCACAGATTGTGCCCTGTCCCCTTCCTTCTTACTTCAAGGGAGCTTGGAAACACAGCAGTCATCTTGTTAGCAAAAGGAAAATACTGCAGTTTTGAAGGAAGTCCTGAAAACCAGTGGCGATGCCTGGGTCCCTGAAACTCCACACACATCCCAGACTCCCTCCCTCCGACATGCAGTCTCTGTGCGGTCATGCCTCGTCATCTGGTTCTTTTACATTTTTTTTTTCTTTGCAGCTGAAACACTCTGCTAAACTGATTCACCAGACTGCAGTGTTTTCCCAAATAGTTGACCCGCAACTGTAAGTCCCCAGAGAGATCTGGGGGATCTGGGAGACTGAGGTGGGTGCGGCGATAGAGTCAGGAACACCCTGGGCCTTTTGGGTCTTCCCCCACCACCATCACCTCTGAGCAGCAGCCTTGGTAGAGCCTGGATCCTGTCCCCTCAGATTGAGGGCAGGAGAAACAAAAAGGAGCAGAGAAGCCTCAGTTAGGCTTGGGCCGTGGTCAGGGATGACTGACAGACAAGGTGTGTCCAAATACATTCTGCCAGAGCTGCTGGTGCTCGGTGTGAATGTGCGTGTACACACATGCTCTGCAACTTGGCTCCGTGCCAGCCTGGGATACAGTGAGCTTCTGATCCTTCTGTCTCCCCATCCTAAGTGCTAGGATTATTGATATGAGCTATCATGACCACCGTATCCATAGAAATCACAAACCCAGGGCTTCATGCAGGCCGGGGGGGGGGCGGAACGCTGCTGAGTCCTCAGCCCCCCCTTATGCCTTTTTTCTTTTGTTTTGTTTGTTTTTTGAGACAAGGTCTTACTATGTAAAAGACCTTACTACTTACTAAGTAGTCCCATGATTCTAAAGCCAAATCTAGTGGTACCTGTGTAGAGACTGAAAAGGGAGGGACTTACATCAGAGACAATGTATAATATAATTAATATAAATATAAAATATAGGCCTGAATGTGGGTTGGTATGACCTTGGTGGAGGATGAAGGGTTGGGTCATGGAACTTTTCTGTTGTTCTCTGGTTGCTTCAGGTCCAGTGTGAGAAGAGGAGGGGCTACAGAAATAGAATGGCAAGGGGGACGGGGGACCAAGGAACTGGGAGGCCAATGGCACGGCCCAGAGGGCACAATCCCAAAGGGCACAGCTCCAGAAGGCATAGTCCCAGAAGCCTTTGTCTTCTCTCCATCCTTACCTGCATCCACCTCTCCATCCTTACCTGTATCCAAACCCCCTGCTGACCCCAAACTTCTGAACTCTTCAAATCTAAGAAAGAACAAACCTTAGAGCTTGTGTGATGGCTCAGCAGCTAAAGGCACTTGGTTTTCAGGCCCTTGGGCTCTCAGGCGCATGCTGGGAGGCCACAGAAGGGTCGAGATCTCATACGGGCTATATCTGCCTGCAGCCAAAGAGGAGAAGGGTAGGGATGAGCTCTGGCTGCGACTCGCTTGGCTGGGTCACAGCTGGCTTGGCTTGCTTGCTTGTGTTGGTGTCTCCATGGCTGGAAAGCAGAGAGGTTGTCTTTGGGAGATTGGCGGCGGCTCGGTAGTTGAAAACCTTCTCCACGGTTCCCCATGGGCAGATTTCAAAGAAGAGAAGTAGTTCATGGTCTTAAAATATTTATTGTCATGATGGAAAATAGATGAAGACTATACCCTCGCTATTCCCAGATCGGGCCTGAGGTTAAATACCTTTTGCAAGGAGGAGGGTCTGGGAAGGAATGTTTAATTGGCTAAGGCCCTCTGGCCTTTAGGTACCCCATAATATGGAGATGTCTTGATGCTCTGTGGCCTGTAGTCACACTCTCTACCTGTGGAGGAGCTAGTAGGGGCATTGTCCTACGACTGGAGGACCCCACTGTATGGAAGGTCTGTGGCCTCCTGTCAGGAGCCTGGAGTCTGGGAGCCTGGTGAAATGCATGCCGTCTCTTAGGATCACCTGGGGTCTCCAGCGATTTCTAGCCAGTGTTCCACCAGAAACCATGCTATCCTTTCCTGGTACTACACCTTGCCTCTCCAGGTGAACTCTGGCTGGCTCTCTCTCTGAGGCTGTCTCAGGCTGGCGGCTCTTCCTCGGGCTCCATCCACACCCCTGTGGGAGGTGCTCAGGATCAGTCAGGCTCAAGCTCCTCTCACCAGCTCTCCCACCACTGCAGGAGGAGGCAGCAGACTGAAAGGCTCACAGGAGAGCTTCTGGAGAAGCTCTGGAGAGCTGGAGCCTGGCAAGGAGAGTGTGGGTATGAGGGCAGGGGTGGGGTGGGAGAGTGGAAGCAGGGTGGGAGACGTGTGGGCAGAGGTGAGGTGGGTACATGTCCCTTCATCCTCTCTCTCTAAGCCTGTCTCCCTCACGCCTGGTGGGAATTCCTAAAGTCTAGCACACTACACGTCACCTACGCCTACACAAGGGAAACTCAGATTCTTGGTTTTGACACAGGGAAGAATTTCAGGGCCAGCAAGTATGAAGCACAGCTGGTATTAAAAGAGATTTGAATATAGATGTTGAGAGGAGGGTTAACAGCAAGAAGGTGCCTGGGAAGAGAGTATGACACACCCAGGAGCATGGATGTGGCAGGCAGAAGGTCCCGTTCTCACTGTCCTACACCCTCTGGTAGGTTAGAAGCTGTTATCTCCAAGGGGTTCTAAGAAGCCTAAATGAAACCATGAGGTGAACCCTGAGGGCACCAGGCAGGATTGCAACGGTTAAAGTAAAAGGCTAAATCAGAGGGAATCGAGACAATCATCCATTTGAGATTCCCAAAAAAGATGTCTGGGAGAAAGATGAGGCCTTACCTAGGTTCATATACATTCAATCCTCAAGACTGCTTCATAGACATCTTAACACACAATATCTATACTTGGAAGGATATTATTTGTATGTCGGCAACCTTTGGGGCAAATGCTGTTAGTTAATCATGCCAGCATTCTGGTTTCTCAGTCAACAGAGGCTGCAGCCAGGCTCTGGGTCAGGCTCCCTCCTTCCCATAGACCTGGAATTCTGCCTGTCATTCTAGGCTGCTTCTCATGAACCCCTACAGTGACTGTACCCCATACCCTGGAGTAAACCACTTACATCTCTGAAAGCCCTGGGATCTGAAGGCTAGAGATCTGTATGCACATCTCAGGATCCCGGTCACGTGATCAAGGCAGCTCCATGTGGCGCATGGACTGCTGGCCTTCTCTCTATCTTGTTCTGATTGGTTAGATCAGTGGTTTTCAACTTGTGGATAGAGACCTCTTTGGAGGGGGAGAGTTCATGTCAGACACCTGCCTATCAGATAAGTACACTACAATTCATAACAGTGCAAAATTACAGTTATGAAGTTGCAACAACAGTAATTGTATGGTTGGGAGTTAGCACAACATTGAAACTGTGTTAAAGGGTCACAGTGCTAGGAAGGTTGACTGAAGTGGAAACTTAGGATTTCTTTGGAAGTCAGTTGTGTCGGATGGCGTTTTGCTGGGGCAAACACATGAAGGAGTGTTTTCCTGAAGCGACACAGGTGAAAGGATGTTCTGCTAAAGCAAAGACAGTGAAAAGACACGTGATGAAGGATTCTTCCCTAATGACAAACGTGTATCAGTTCACCTTATATTGTATTAATGAGCTCCATCCGTCCATGACTCCATAGAGAAAAATGCACCAAAATACTTTTGGTGGTGTACTGGCCACTTCTTGCTACTTCTGAAGACTTGAGCCGATTGGCAGAGTGATGTCAGCTGACACAGGCTCACGTGGAGGTTTGCTAAGACAGACTCACTTGGTAAGGCAATGAACAGCTTGTAGAGCTAGCTTTGCAATGCTTCTTGGTCTTGCACCTTTGCTGATCTTTGCTTCGTTGAGAGAGGCACAGCAGAAAACTTCTCCTGGTGTCCCTGGTGGTCCTGATCGCTCCCACTGACTCATGCCAATTCGGCTGAGGTCTGGCTTTTTTTTTTGCTAGATTATGCCACATTGCTGATTTATGTTTGCTATCCCAACACTACTTGGATTGGATGGCTGATATAATCGATGAAGTATTTACAAGTGGATCAAGCTGCAGCCGCTAATCTATGAACTAAACTATTGATTTCCTGACAATGCAGATGGGATTTGTTCCAAAGAACAATTTCTAAACAGGTCCACTCCCCCCATATCTTAATAACCCTTCTCTCCCACTACTTCTGGTGGGTGGTGGGCTAGAAGGGAGGCTAAAGCTCTTAAGAACAGTTATTAAAATTAGAGTTGAGAAAAATTTAAACTTACAGTTGAGAACCACTGGGTTAGATCCTACAGCCTTCACGAACTAGATTTGGGTGAACAGCAGGGGCTCTCCTCGCCTTTTTCCTTTTGACTTGCACATATGGAATGACAATGAATTAGCTGAAGATTGAGCATATACTGGGTATTTCTTTTCAAGTCTGGTCCCTGGGCAGATTCTCTTAGAACCTCCAGAGCGCAGGGACAGCCTAGAGGGAGTTACTCAGTGATCTCGGTCAAACCTCTGTGCTAGGGATTTTACCTAAGAAATCTCATGAACTCAGACCTAAGAGATGGCTCAGCTGGTAAAGGCGCCTGTCACCATGCCAGACAGCCTGAGTTCAGTTCCCAGGGCTTATGTGGTAGAAGGAGAGACCAGACCCTTGCAAGTTGTCCTCTGACCTCCATCTGTTCAGCATGGCATGCATATGCACGTGTGCACACACAGTCAAATAAGCAAACAAACAACATAAAAATAATAAATGTTAAAAAAAAAAAAAAAAAAAAACCAGGGAGAAAGAAGTCACATGAACTCCACACAGGTCTAAGGATTTTGGAATTAGTATCCCTGAATTACAGATGAAAACTAAAGTGCAGAAAAAACAATGTGTAGCTCGAAGGAAGCCCAAGGTCTGTGCAGCCCCCTCCTTGCCCCTCATGGTTGAAAAAAAGGGTCAACAAGGGTCACTGTGAGGAACACGCTTTCTCCTGGGTCAATGGATATGAAAGCCAGCCTTTTGTTTGCTTGTTTGTTTTTGTTATTATTTTAGAATTTTATTTGGGGGCTGGAGAGACAATCAGTGGTTAAGAGTACCTGGTCTCTTCCAGAGGAACCAGGTTTGATTCCCAGAACTCACATGTACACCAGGATGGTCTTTTATCCTCTTATCTCCCTCCTTGCCTGCTGTTCTTGGTTTTATGGGTATTCTTTAAAGATTCTTTATTTTTTATTTTATGTGTATGAGTATTTGCCTGAATGTATGTCTATGTACCACGTACAAGCAGGTGCCTGCAGAGGCCAGAAGAAGGCGTTGGATCCCAGAGGCCGGAGTTACAGATGGTTGTGAGCTACTGCATGGATGCTGAGAATAGAAACTGGGTCCAGAAACCAGCCATGCACTTAACCACTGAGCCATCTGTCCAGTTCCGGTTTTGTGGGGTTTGTTGTTATTGTTTATTAGTTTGTTTGTTTTGGACTTTTTTTGAGGGGAGGGATAGGGTCTCATTATGTAGCTGGGCAAGCCCGAACTAAGTATGATCCTTCTGCCTCAGCCTCTGGAGTGTGAGATTGCACAATGCCAAGCTATTTAGATATGACAAATATTTAGCTCGCGATTATCTGTTAAACTGGAAAATAAGAAGGGTTCTTTGCTTCTTTGCAATAGCCCCAGGGCCTCCTCACCTGCGAACACGAGGTCAGCAGCTGTTCATCTGTGGTAATTACTGAGTGATGACATCACCAAGGACTTTGCAGTCCTAAGACTTGCAGGTATTTTTCCAGACTGGGCTTTGCAGTAAACCTGCCTCAGGCCTTACTGGAACACTCTTCACAGATGAGCACCCTGAGGCCTAGGCAGGTCAGAGGCCAGGACTCACAAATAGGGCTCTGGCTCGCAGCTCTATACCTGTGCGAGGCGGGAGGGTGTGGGGGAGTGGAGTTCTCAAAACCAAACCATGTGGCCTGGGACTGGGACACGCAAGCCACACACCCTCTGGGCCCTGGCTGGGCTAGGTGTGCCCGCGGAGGCCACCAGGGGCGCTGAGATGCCGACGACTCTGGGTGAGGTCCTCGCCTGTTCCACCGACCCAGCCTCACCTCCAGGACCGGGTAGCTCGAGGCGGATGGGGCAGAGGCTGGGTGAGCTCTGGGTGGCCGCTGTCCCATTCCCCGCGGACGCGCCCCCTTGGCCCGGGCCAGCACAGATCTCAGCTGCAGCACAAGCCCGGGTCCAGGCAGGCTTCTCCAGATACTACGCCTCGGAGGAGGGGGTAGGGCTGCTGAGCCCCGGGCAGACCTCCTTCCTCTTTCCTAGTCGCAGCCTCCGTGTGTGAGCTCGCTTGCATCTCTGCGGGCTTTAAATGTTGCACAATTCCAAAGAAGAAAAAAACTCTGCCACAAGGCCGGTTCCTATTAGTACATCCACGTTCAAATAGGATACATTAGAAGACATGGGCTGAGGATTACCCCTAGGCACTTGCGGAGCATGAATGAAGCCCCCGGTTTCTTTCCCTCTATCCCCAAACAAACAAGCAAATAAGAGTAAAGCTTTGAGCCTGCTGTCTTGTCTCCCAACGTAGTCCTTTACCATCCTGGCGCTCAGTCTTTAGAGTGCACCAGAGTGGCCTCTCTTGTAATCCTGCCTTCCTCTTGCATTGACCAGTATGTGTGCACTCTCCTTGCTTCCCGGGTGAAGGCAGTTCTGAAAAGAGAGCTGCAACACCCCTTCCCGTGCAGGGGGAGGAGGACACAGACAGATGGGGGATGAGGGTTAAAACATCAGGTTCTGTTTCCACGCGGCACAGGAAAGACTGCGCCCCTGTAAAAGCAGTTTGCACAGAGCAGAACTCAGTTTACCATAGTGTGGGACTCTCACCTCTGCTGTGCAGGGGTCCCACAGGGAAAGCGCAGATGCACGTGGGTGTGTGGGAGAGCATGTGCGTTTGCCTGTGTGTGTGTGCGCATATGTGTGTGCGCTGTGTGATTCAAATGCATGTGGGTGTGTGGGTGTGCATGTGTGTGTGTGTGTGTGTGCTATGTGACTGCAGATGCATGTGGGTGTGTGGGTGTGCATGTGTGTGTGTGTGCTATGTGGCTGCAGATGCATGTGGGTGTGTGGGTGTGCATGTGTGTGCATGTAGGTGCATGTGGGTGTGCTAGTGGGGGTGTGTGCATATGTGTATGCTATGTGACTGCAGGTGCATGTGGTCATGGATGCACGCAGAGGCCAGAGATCAACTTTGGTTGTCATCCTCAGATATCGTCCAGCTGTTTTGTTTGTTTTTGTTTTTTTTTTTTTTTAAAGACAGAATCTCTGGCTGGCTGGCTGGATCCCAGGAGACAGTACTGGCTAGCTCTAGGGCCTACCACCTCCACTTCTACTGCCCTAGGACTGGAAGCTCCTCTTCCACTTGAGGTCTTGTCTTCCCTCAGCACCTTATCTTGCACTACCCTGAGTCTGGCTTGCAGTGGACAGTCGTGCTGTGAATGATGGCCAGTCAGCTGACACACAGGCTCTCACGATGTATCAAGTTGGACCTCAATTGGGTCTTAAAGGGAGCTGCCACCCATCATCACAGTGGATTCTGAGGGCCACTCGGAAGCTACACTCATTATAAAGCTAACCACATATGCAAATGAGTGTTGGAGGTGTGAGGGTAGAAAGGCCTCCAGTTTGTCTAGTGAAGCTCGATGATGGTCCAGTGAGGGACTCAAGCCTTTGCGAAGCTGGCGCCTTTTGACAAAGTGAGGGTGGGGGTGGGGTGTGGAGAGTGTGGTTTCAGGCCATGGCTCACCCTTTACTGGTTCAGGTCTTCACTTGAGTCATCCCAGAATTCCCCTGACAGCCACTGGGAACATTCCAGAGTGTGACATCTCTCAGGAAACAAGCTCAGTTCCTGGAAATGTCACCCTACCATGTCTTTCTTAGAAACCCTACATGCCAGCATCTGGGATGAATGGCAGAGGTCTGGGGTAATCCACTGGGGTCTGGAGAGGCATGGCTCCTGTCTGCCTTTCAGAGCAGTCCCTAGATGACTGCTCTCTGGGGAGTCACAGTCAAATGAGAAATGTGTGCTGTCAGGGGCAGTAGGCTTTGCGATGGCTGATCCCACTAGTCTCTGAGTCCCTAGCCTTTCTTCTTCCCTCCAGGGACCTGGAGAGGGAGACTGAAGCAAACAAGAGCTCTGACTCATTTATTGTGAACTCACCAAGATGTTTGGCAAGAGCCCGTGGGCGTCTTGGGAGAACTCTTAGTTCACCTCTATTTCTATAGTGCTTTTTCTCTTGAAATAGCAAGTCTGGTTTTACCAAAAATAGATGGAACGACCAGAGCATTATTGCATCAGAGCATCAGAAGAAATTAAGAATTGCCCTTTGTTTCCTGCTTTTGTGTGTGTGTGTTTGTGTGTGTGTTTGTGTGTGTGTGTGTGTTTGTGCGGGAACCTGCTTCTGTCTTCTATTGAGTGATAGCATTTCTGGCACACCTGGCTTTTTTTTTTTTTTAACCTGGGTTCTAGGGTTTCACACTCAAGTGCTCCTGCTTGCTCAGCAAGCATTTTACCAACCCAGGCATCTGAGATCTCCAGCCCTAGTCTCCTAATTTAAACTTTCATCGGAGCTGGGATCTGAGGAGAGACAAACACAGAAGGTGAGAGCTGAGGCTGTAGAAACAGTGCGAGGATTGGAATTTACAGCTTGGCAAGCAGAGGCTGAAGCCCAGGTTCAAAACCACCTTTAGGCAGTGTGTGGCGGCAGGGCCTTTAATCACGGCACTTAGCAGAAGCAGGTGGATATCTGTGAGATTGAGGCCGCTTGGTTACATAGAATGTTTCAAGTAAGCCAGAGCTACATAGTAACTCTCAAAAACAAAATGACAACAGCCTCCCTTTGAGTTTTATTCTTTCAGATTTCACAGCAAAGCCCCGCACCTGTGAGAGGTCTGTTCTCATTCCACCACTCTCAGCTGAAGTTATGTAAACTCTTAAGTGAGCGCTTTGCATCACAGGACTAACAGAGTCTGTTTTGCATCACTGTCCCTTCCGGTCAGTGAGTGATTAACTGATTCATTCTCAGGGAGTTCATGTCCACCAACAATAAGCTATCTGCCAAAAAGCCAGGCGAAACCATCTCACTTTCTTAATTTGCATTGAAACAACACAGGCATTGCAGGGCAGTTTCCATGGAGCAGAACAGTGGTTTGCAAACAGAGCTCAGAGCCAAGGCTCGGAAAAGATGGGCCAAGAGACAAGCCCGGCAGGGAAGGAATGCATATTTACATTTTTGTTTCCAAAAGCTTTCTGAAAAGTGAGCATGAACTTGAGGGACAAGTTTATTTATTTATTTACTCTCTGCCTATTCCAGAAACGGCTTAAGGCTGTATGCAACATGCATAATGCAGCTAGATTCTTTTTTTAAGACAAAAAAAAAAAAAAAAGAAACCAACCTAGCCTGGTTGGTGGATCTGAAAGACCATCAGTTTGGAGGTAGCCTGAGCTACATATTAAGATACAACACACACACACACACACAGAAGAGAGAGAGAGAGAGAGGAGAGAGAGAGAGAGAGAGAGAGAGAGAGAGAGAGTGGGAAATTGAAAGAATGTGCTATGATTAACCTTCATTGTCAACTGGATTGAAATCATCAGTCATCTGGGAGACTCACCTCTGGTCATGTCTCAGTTTCCAGAGGGGTTTTACTGAGGAGGGAAGACCCTCCCTTCTTAGGTTGCTCCAGTCCCGTTTTGTCATGATGAGAAAAGCAACTCATTCAGAATGTAAAACACTGGTTGGGAAGTTCAGGCATCCTCGTCCTCAGCATGAGATTCAGGAGGAAAGCCAGGCTGAAAGCAGGGTTGCAGCTGCCAGGCAAAGTTCACAGAAGGGTCAAGTGGACCAGTGGCTTCTTTCAGAAAGTAAGAACACCCTGGGGGTGGCCTTGAACTCTTTGTGGATGCTAGTAGTGTCCTGGAGCCAGCACATTCTCCTCCATCTTGCTACCATCCTTGTCCTTACAGACTGCATGTGGCCATCAGTCCTTTGGGCACATCCCTCCCACCTGAGCAAACACAGCCTACCCTTGTTCATCCTTTACTAGTAATTCCATCAGCTTACTAGATGGAGACTTCCTAGGAGATCAGTGAGGCACGGTTGAGTGTTTCTGGTGAGTTTTCAGAGGTCATGAAGATTAAGAGGCCATTATCATCATGGCAGGGAGGCAGAGCAGCAGGCAAGATGGTGGCAGCAACAGCTTGAGAGCTCACACCTCAAACTGCAAGCAAACGGGGAGCAGAGAGAGGGAATGGGGGACATCAAAGCCTACCTCCAGGGACACACTGCCCACAGCAAAGCCATACTTCCTAAGCCTCCCCCCTAAGCATCACCACCTAGGGATAAAGAGTTCGAATACTCACTCAGACCATACGCACGACTGTGTGAACGACTTTGCACAAGCCTCATGGACTAAGCTATTTGGGCCTGGCCACCATGGATGGATCTCTCAAACTGAGTGAAAATACATCTTTCTTCCATTTAGTTTTTCTCTCTTGTGTTTTGTTCACAGCAATTACAAGAGTAACTAATGTATCCACCCCCTCCTAAAAATATCAAAGGGAGCTGGAGAGAGGGCGCTGGAGAGGTTAAGAGCACTTGCTCTTGTAGAGGACCTGAGTTCAACTCCTAGCACCTGCACAGCTACTCACAACGATCCATAACCCGAGTTCCAGGAGCCACATGGTAAACAAACACATATATGAGCAAACCATTCATACACATAAACTAAAACTAATAAATCTTAAAAGACAAAGCAAAGAGTGTGTTGCAATTAATGGTAGATACTTACTTGGTATGGTTAGGGCCCCAAACATTGCCAAAGATTTTATATATATATATTTGTATATGTACATATATACATATACGTGTGTGTGACTAACAAATACAAAGTACAAGATTTCATATTCATGGACCTGTGCTCTTTAGAATGGCTAATGTTCAGTCACCTGAACTCCGTGCCAGTCACTGAGAAGGTCCATGCTCTGATGCCAGGAAGGAGGATGGTCAAGGGGGCTGTGGGGTTGAAGGGATTTCAAAGATAAATATTTTATTTGTCAGCAGAGAGGCCACCAGGCAAGCAGCTGCTGGCAGGCACTCAGGTACAAGCTAGCACATACAGGGCACACAGGCAGGCACAAGCATATGTATAGACCAGGATACAGGCCCCATGGAGGTAGGCACTCAGCCCTACGGGCTGTCTCAGAGTAGAGGCTTCTGACCTCAAGACCACATTTGTATAGAATCACATAAAAGGCATTTTGCCAAAAAGTAGTTATATGACATATACTACATCACTGTTTACTAGTGTCAGTCATTTGGTGCTAATAGCCTCCTCCAGTGTCCGGTGGGTGTCAGCTATGTTTTAATTGATTTATTCTGGATATCTCTGTCAGTGCCGTGTTGTCTAAACACACCGACCTTTACCACTTCCTATTCCTAACAGCTCAGCTCTTTGTGTGTGTGTGTTTGTGTGTCAGTGTCTGTGTGTGTGTGATGTGTGCATGCAAACAGGTGTGTAATGTGTGTATGCATATGCCTGTGTAATGTGTGCATGTGTGTGTGAATGTGTGTGCATGTGTATTTGAGACTGGGTTTCTCTGTGTAGTGGAAGATGACCTTGGATAGCTGATCCTCCTGTTTCTGTTTCCCAAGTGCTAGGATTCCAGTCATGTGCACTGTATCTAGTTTATGCAGTACTGGGGACTGAACCCAGGATCGTGCATGCTAGGCAAGTTTGCTACTGGAACGGCCCCTTTCTAGTTCTTTACACATAGACTCCTTTTACTATTGTAGTGCTTTGCATAAGAGCTCGGACATTTGCATGCTTAGTCACCAGGGAGGGGCAATATTTGGGAAGGATTAGGAGGTGTGACCTTGTTAGAGGTGTGTCACTAAGGGTGGGCTTTGAGGTTTCAAAAGCCCATGACAGGCCTAGAGTCTCTCTGTTGGCTATGGACCAGGATGTAGCTTTTGGCTATGACTCCAACACCAGACATGCCATCATGGTCCCTACCATGATAATAATAGACTAATCCTCAGAAACTCTAAGCAAGCCCCCAGTCAAGTACTTCCTTTTATAACAGTCGCCTTGGTCATGGTGTCTCTTCACAACAATAGAACAGTGACCAAGACAACCATCACGACTGTGTAAGGCTATTAGTATCTACATTTTTTTTCAGTTCTTTTTGAAATAGGAACTCTTTGTGTAGCCCTGGCTGTCCTGGAACTCAGAGAGATCCACCCACCTGCCTCTGCCTCTCCAGGGCTGGCATTAAACACCGCACCACCACACCCAACTTAGTACTTGAATTTAACAGATGAAGACATGGAAGCACAGAGATTTTAAGCAACTTGGCCAAGGTGTGCAGAGCTGAGATTTGAATGCAGCTCGTTTGTCCGTCCTTCTGCCCTTCAATGCTGCCTCTCAGTTGCCGTCATGTGACAGCTTCTGGCCAAGGCCGGGAACTTTTACTATTCCAGAGCCAAAGTCCTGTTGTTGCATAGGAATGTCCTTTCAGCCAAACTGCCACTATCTTCAGGAGTTCTGTTGGGCCCTCTCAAAACAGATCATCACAGCTTGTCCTGTTGACTATTTACCTTCTCTTATGGAAGGAGCAGTGGAGAGGTCATGGGACCCTCCCCTGAGTATCCAGCCACTCCATCACCCAGTTGAATGCAATTCTGCTCTAATTGTGCATGGTCTTGGGGATGGAAGAAGGGTGGGAGGGGAGCTCCATTTGTGAAGCTGTAAGGAAGCCAATGTCTCTGCTGTGTGCTTCAGTGTTTGCTTTAAGGCCCATACCCCCTTGCCATTGTTCTGGAAGGAAAACTTGTAGTAGCCGGTCTTAGCTACTTTGTGGGTTCTTTTTCTTCCCATCCTTTATGGCCCCATATCACTAACACTAGATAGCAGAGAAAGCAGAGAGACCTCTGAATCTAATTTCTTGCTTTTTTGTTTCTTTGTTCTCCTAGCTTGTCTTTGCTACTTTGTGTGTTCTTCCTTTACCCACCCTTTACCCACTCCCACTTCACCCCCTCAGTAGATAAAAGAGAAAGAAGGATAAAGGGAGGAGAGACAGAGAGAGAGAGAGAGAGAGAGAGAGGAGAGAGAGAAATCCCTGAATCTAATTTTTTTCTTCTTTGAGCACGATTACTAACAAACTGAGACCAACAATCACCAACCCTGCCTGGAGGGCCCCTAGCATTTATAGACCCTCTGAAAATTTCCCAGAATTCCAAAAAACACACAATCACAAAAACTATCTACAGCTGGCAAAACCACGCCTCTGCTAGAGCATGGGGGCAAATCTAGTCAGCTGCTCAAAGCACCCCCTTTATCCTTACACCGGGGGTTTTAAAAAAAAAACACAGTCTTATAATTTTTCTGTGTTTTTTTTTTTAAAAAAAACCCAAAAATTCCAGAATTCTCACTACAAAACCTAATAAACTCTTTGGATCCCCATGAACTTTGGTCAAATAGCATCTCAAGTTATTGTTAGGTCTTAGGAGGGGGGAAAGGATTTCAGCAGCACTCACACAGCCACACCCTGGTCTCTGCTTTTTGGGGGGATTCCAGGGGCCCCTTGTTTCGTTCAAACCCCCCCCCCCCCCCCCCCCCCCCCCCCCCCCCCCCCCCCCCCCCCCCCCCCCCCCCCCCCCCCTTTTTTTTCCCCCCCCCCCCCCCCCCCCCCCCCCCCCCCCCCCCCCCCCCCCCCCCCCCCCCCCCCCCCCCCCCCCCCCCCCCCCCCCCCCCCCCCCCCCCCCCCCCCCCCCCCCCCCCCCCCCCCCCCCCCCCCCCCCCCCCCCCCCCCCCCCCCCCCCCCCCCCCCCCCCCCCCCCCCCCCCCCCCCCCCCCCCCCCCCCCCCCCCCCCCCCCCCCCCCCCCCCCCCCCCCCCCCCCCCCCCCCCCCCCCCCCCCCCCCCCCCCCCCCCAAAAAAAAAAAAAAAACCCCCCCCCCCCCCCCCCCCCCCCCCCCCCCCCCCCCCCCCCCCCCCCCCCCCCCCCCCCAAAAACCCCCCCCCCCCCCCCCCCCCCCCCCCCCCCCCCCCCCCCCCCCTCCCCCCCCCCCCCCCCCCCCCCCCCCCCCCCCCCCCCCCCCCCCCCCCCCCCCCCCCCCCCCCCCCCCTTTTTTTTTTCCCCCCCCCCCCCCCCCCCCCCCCCAAAACCCCCCCCCCCCCCCCCCCCACCCCCCCCCCCCCCCCCCCCCCCCCCCCCCCCCCCCCCCCCCCCCCCCCCCCCCCCCCCCCCCCCCCCCCCCCCCCCCCCCCCCCCCCCCCCCCCCCCCCCCCCCCCCCCCCCCCCCCCCCCCCCCCCCCCCCCCCCCCCCACCCCCCCCCCCCCCCCCCCCCCCCCCCCCCCCCCCCCCCCCCCCCCCCCCCCCCCCCCCCCCCCCCCCCCCCCCCCCCCCCCCCCCCCCCCCCCCCCCCCCCCCCCCCCCCCCCCCAAAACCCCCCCCCCCCCCCCCCCCCCCCCCCCCCCCCCCCCCCCCCCCCCCCCCCCCAGAGCAGTTCTCCATACATTTGCTTCAAGCTACTGGCTGGAGTTTCTGCCCTGACTTCCCTCTGTGACAGACTCTGGCTTGAAAGTGTAAACTAAATTAACCCTTTCCTCCTATTTATTTTAGAATGTTTTATCACTGCCATAGAGAGGAAACAGCTAGTTCCCCACTCCCAACTGCTCCAGACTTGACATCTGCACAAAAAAGGACTCCAAGCCCCTAAAGGACAGTCTCCCAGAAAGCCTAAAGGAGGTCAAACACTTCTCCAGGCAAACAGGGCAGTGCAGTGCAGGCTGGTTGCTAGGACCGTTTGTGTTCTCTCATACCCAAACTGAACCCAAATACTGGCAGGAAACCCCTTGCTCCAACCTCATGCCTGCCCTGATGACCCAGGAGGAAACCACAAAGCTATTTACTTCACAGTCTTCAAAGCTGGCTTTTCCTTTCCCTGCCAAGCTGCCTTTGCCCTATGCAGGTTCAGCAGCAGTGAGGGATCAGAAGCAAGCCATTACCAGGTATCCTTGCAGGGTGGGGAGACTGACTGCCCAGCCATGCTCAGGAAAGCACATCTGTCCTGGAGCATGTTCGTGTGTGGCCTTGGAAGGTATGTCTCTGGGTTTAGTTTCATGACTGGGGAGATGTCATTAGTCTAAACCGTGTAGAAACATGACAGTTTAGTGATGAGGCTGAACTTGACCTTTGGGGACTGTAGGAAGGAGCTGGTGTCTGAGCAAACGGATTTTCATTTGTTCCCTTCCCTCCGTGGGAACACACTGAACAAGAGATAGTAATGCCTTGGGTAGAAATGACGTGCAAGTGATTCACTCAAGCAAATTCAAATTGCCACAAGTGAGGCCTTGGGAGACAGCTCGACTGTGAGAATGTTTGCTGGCCAAGCCCCAGCACCAAGTTCAGATTCAGCGCCCCGGTGAGATGCCTGCTAAGTTCAATCCTGGAGCCTACAGGGTAAAAGGAGAGAGCTGACTGCTGCAAGCTGTCCTCTGACTCCTCATGCATTCCATGGCACAAGTGCATGCCTTTGCCAATCATCAATCAATCAATTATCAACTAATAACCAAGCATCAATCAATCAATCATCAATCATAAATCAATTGATATCAGTCAATCAATCATCAACTAATAACCAATCATTAATCAATCATCAGTCAATTAATCATCAATTGATCAATATTTTTAAAAACAAGGTGTCGGACTAGACAGCTGGCTCAGCAGTTAAGAGCATTTACTTGCTCTTACAGAGTGTAATGACCCGTTCTGAGGGTCAAGGTCTAGCAAGAGAGAGAGTGGGGATGGAGAGACAAGAGATGCAAAGAATAGAGACAAGACAGAGTGCCTGATCAAGTCTCTCTTTATTGAAAGGAAATCTTGGGTATTTATTCGCTATACCATGTGCCTTGCCCTCCTGGACAAGCAGAGGAACACAGCTGAAGGCACTGTGTCATGTGCCTTGCAATGTGAATACCATGTTCGACTTGCAGCTGGGGGCACTAAACAACAAAACAAGATATGTGAGAAAAACAAGATGTTTATCAGAGTGTGCTCAGCTGTTGTAGGCTGTTGAAAACAAGTCTCTTGTCAGGGTATATGGCCTGAGATGGCTGCAAAGATGATAGCTGCTTTCTGCCAGGAGTCGGCTCCCAACAACAGAGACCTGCTTTAGTTCCCAGCACCCATATCAGGTGACTCACAACTATCTTTAACTCCAGTTCCAAGGGATTGGACAGCCTCTTCTGACCTCTGTAAACACCAGCATGCATGTGTTACACATACACACATGTAGTTACTCACAATTACACACTTACACACTTTTAAAAAGTGAGGGATGGCTGCGCATGCCTGTGACCCTAGTACTATGGGGTACGGAGAGGAGGGTTGCTGGGTCTTGCTGGCCAACAGCTTAGTTCCAGTTTCAGTGAAAGACCTTGTCACAAGAAAGTAAGACAATGATAGAGCACACACATACATGCTCACACACATGGATACACACACCCCCACACACAGAAACACGCACACATGCATAGGTGTTCACGCACACACATGGATTCTCACACACACATGCACACACACATGGATACTCACACACGTGGATGCTCACACACACATGCAGACATATGCACATGTTCACACACACATATATACACATGCACACACACATGGATACTCACACATACATGCTCACATACACACACATGCATGCATACAAAAAACAAACCTGTTAAAACCTGGCATGGTGCCTCCCCAGCACTGAGGAAGATACATTCCAGTCTTGCTCATTCTGTTTGAAGTGTGACTCGGTCTCATTTATATTGTTCCCCACTTGCTGGAATCTCTCTCAGTCACTACAACAGAGGACTGTTCTTGTGGAGCTGTCAAGGGACAAGGTCTCATGACACTCTTGTGGGCTGCATGGGGTCTGGGATAGGTGGGCATTTCTGAGTGGCAGGCTCCTCCCTGGCC
Source organism: Mastomys natalensis (assembly GCA_021653895.1). NCBI lineage: Eukaryota > Metazoa > Chordata > Mammalia > Rodentia > Muridae > Mastomys > Mastomys natalensis. The sequence continues at coordinate 848,725 of JAJTUV010001166.1, read as the reverse complement.
TCAGCATCCAGAGTCTCCATCTACCTCTGTTCATCCCTCATATCTCCTACCATCTGTGTTCTTCTCTGTTCTCCGGACGTGCAGCTGGGAGCAGAGGTCAGAACTGAACCAGATCAAACGGGCTTTGCTTGGCCAAACCGTTTGGCTTTCATGACTGCCATCATTAAGAAGGATAAGGGGCCTGGGGAGATGGCTCAGTGATACGAGCACTTGCTGCTCTTGCACAGGACCCAGGTTTAATTCCCCACACTCCTTTGGCACTTCACAATCCTCTGTAACTTCAGTTTCGGGGACTCGGATGCCCTCTTCTGGCCTCAATGAACTACAGGCACGCATGTAATGTACTTATGTGTAAATAGATGAAAATTTAAAAATCTTTCTTGTTTGGTTGGTTTTGATACAAGGTCTCACTATGTAGCTCTGCCTGTCCTGGAATCTCATGTAGTACAGGCTGGGCTTGAACTCACAAAGAAGCCCCTGCTCCGCTTCCCAAGTGCTGGGATTAACGGCATGCACCACTACACCTGCCTTAAAGTCTTTAAAAATAAATAAATAAATAAGAGGAGCCATTTTACAGCTCAAAATCCCTTTCCAAAGTTGGATTTCAGACAGGCTCTGCGGAGTACCGGTATCTCATTCCTGGACTGTCCAGCTGTGATTGGTGGTCACTGCGGACTCCATCTCCATTTCACTGGATGAGAAAATATAGAAGTCTGTGTTTTAAGAACTGAAACTGTCTAAGTACAGGAGAAAGTGGCAATCTGATTGGGCTTCTGAGCAGAAGGTTCTAAAGATGGATGGAGGGAAGAGAGCGAAGGAGAGAGAAGAATCGGACAAACGGTGAAGGTCAAACTGAAGAGCCTCAGTGAGCATGTGCGGCGGAGACGCTAATAAATGGGGGAAGGGAACTTAGGAGCCACACGGAGGAACTAGCAACCCTGAGGGCTGTTACCATAGGAAGGACAAGCCTGTTGGCTCAAAGAAGCAGAGGGAGAGAATGCACACACTGGGCCAGTGGGGGTCCATGTGGGAGGGGCTTCTGACACTAGGACAAGTGTGCAGTCCTGGAAGAACTCAGTGTCGTCACACCAAAGGATCGGGACAGAAACAAGAAATAAGAAACAGTCAGACTCCATCCTCACCCCACCTTCCAGTCTCACAGTGCTGCCCCCCACCCCCGCCACACACACACACAAATCCCACCCATAGGAGTGTGACAGAAAAGGGTGGGAAGTGGATCTGGTCAGTGTGGACCTACAGACAAGTGAGATAAGCCAGGATGTGTGCAGAACACTCTGTGTGAAGCACTGTGGTGACTGGATCTGTGAAAACCCCAAAGTCCCTGGGTCCCAGGTCCTCACAAACAATGTGCACTGAGTAAGCTGGACCAGGGAACCCAGGGTGCCTCCTGGAGGGTCCTATGGCTGTGTAATGGAGTTCGCCCCCACTAGGTTCACAGTGGGCTCTAACCTTGCAGTCAGGGGTGTGTGGGCCAACGCCAGTCTGAGGTGGATCCTGGGACCAGCCAGCATCTTGGAGTTAGCCCTGGTGTTCCCCTCTTCCAGTGACCCTATAGGATGCCAACCGGGGAGGGACTTTCTCAAACGTTCTTTTCACTATGGTGAGGTACATTCAAAAAGAAAGAACCATGTATTCATCTCCAGAGCGCAGTGTCTTGACAGAGCTGTGTGGCTGCAGCTCACTGCCCTGCCCCCCAACACACACTCAGTTCCTGATAACCAGAGATGAAACCTGTACAGCAAAAGGGAAGTCTCTAGGCTCCTGCGGGGCATCGAGTCCTGTTTCTAGATGGTTTCGGTTCTTAAAGACACAGGCTTCCATGTGTTCTCACCTAATGAGCAGGAGACAGAGCCTTCAATGACCCAACCATATATATCTGCATGGCCCAGAGATGAAATGGAGACTCACCACAGAAGCTGTCTGAAATCCAGGTTTAAAGGGTCCCTCTACTTGTGAAGTCTCATCATTCTTATTAACGTAGACTTGGTCTGGACAAGCGCGCAGATTCAGTCAGCTCAGGGCTCTATTTGTGCCTCCTGCTTACTTTCCTAATCTACAGGGTTCAGATGACTCAGGGGAACCCAAACAATGACTTTCATTGGACATGGGAAGGCTCAAACACACACCCTTAGGGTCACTTGCAGGGTGACCTCAGAACGATGCCACCTCTTTGTAGTGAACCCCCAAAGCACCCGTGGGTCCTCGGAGAACTGCCAGAGGTCTTGCTACCTTCAAAGCATTTGTTCACAAATATAAATTCTGTTTTGGTTTCTGTGATTGGAATAGGACAGAGGAAAAAAAACAGAAGATGAAGCAAAAAAATAACAGAAGATGAAGATGGGCTAGGAACAGGAAGGTGGGAAGAGCAGGTTGGTGGCTCGTGAACCACTTACCATACAAACATGAAGGCCAGAATTCAGATCCCAGAAACTCATGTAAGATGCCAAGTGGCTCACCTATAATTCTAGCCCCAGTTGGAGAGGGGTCTGCAGAGCAAGTGGGGCTCCGTCCAGAGCAGTGGGCCCTGGGTTCGACTGAGAGACCCTTCCTCAGAGAATGGTCCAGACCAGTGGGAGATATTTCCAGACAACAACCTTGGTCTCCACATGTATGTGCATAAACATACAAAAGTGCACACATATGCACACACTAGAGCACAGGAAGAATGAAAAATAAAGGTGTGGGGTACCCTGACAAGAAAGAGGAAATGTTTCTACAAGTGTTTTGTTAGGCCCGAGAGGTTCTCTCATTCAGGAGAACCCGAGAAGAGGAAACATAGGGACAGTGATTGCTTGCATATCAGGGTCCCCACAATTGTGCATCCACTTGTCTAGCTGAGCAATGACAATAGGAGACAGACAAGCTGAGTCTGACCCGCAGAGTTGAGGCTTGGAGAGCATATCTGATCAGGTCAGTCAGGGACATAGAAGGCTCTGGAGAGAGAGTAGCTCGGCCTGCGACAGAGATGCTCCAAGTGTGGCAAGAAATGAATAAAGGAGGAAGAGGAGAGCCTGGATTCAGGACAGTGGAGCAAGTGAGGCCACCAGAGTCTCTGCCTCTCCAGAATGTCCCTCACGCCTCAAAACATGCCTGCTTTCTGGTAGCTCTGAGATCAGGGAACTAAATTATCTTTCGGAAACACTAAGATCATTAGATATTAAAAAACAAAACACAAACTTTAAGGGACAGAGAGGATAGCTAGTACAGTGCTTGCCAGGGAAGTATGGGGGCCAGGGCTGGACAGAACCCATGTTTGTTTGTTTGTTTATTTGTTTGTTTTTAAAGGCAGGCTTGGGGACACTACCTATAAACCCCAAATGTATGGATTGGAGACAAGTGGGCCCCTTGGAGCTCACTGGCCAGCCAGCCGAGCTCCAGACCAATAAAGACCCTTCACATAAAACAAGGGGAATGGATTTTAAGGCATCCACGCTCGACCTCTGGCTTACCACACACACACACATCAACACTCACACACACAACACATAATGATGCTAATGAACACTCCTTATTGGAAGCACTCTGTGTTACAGTGCTCTCCGTATTCACTATGGGCCAGCTTGTGTCCCAGGACTGTAGTCCAGCATTTGAGAGGTGATTGGCTGTTCAAGGTCATTTTCTTTCTTTTCATTTTAAAGCAATAGTTTTTTTTTTTTTAACTAAAAAGCACATATAATTTTTTGTTTGCTGCCTGTGGGTTTTTTTTGTTTTTTTTTTTTTTTTCCTGCCTGGATACCTATGAACCACTTGCATGCAGCGCCATGGAGGTAAGAGGACGTCCGATGCCCTGGAACTGGCACTGTGGGCTCTGTGAAGCCCCCATGTGGGCGCTGGGAATCTAACACTAGTCCTCTCTCTGGAAGAGCAGCCAATGCCATAACTGCTGAGTCTTCCCTCCAGCCTTACTTCAAGCTCATTGCTGACTACACTACTGGTGAATTCAAGACCAGTTTGGGCCACATGAAACTCTGTCAAACAACTCATTGATCAACTAATATTTAAAGGGCAAACAAATCTTGGATTTTTAAGTCTTACATGAAATGACTGAGTTCTACAATTTGTATTGATTAGAGATGATTACACAGTTAGGGGAGTCAAAACGTTGTATCCAATTCAAAAGGCCTCTGCAGAGAGAAGCAGTTTGGCAGCCCTGCAAGGGATATTCACAGATCTGTACTGTGGCAATGAATGTGGAAACAGGGAGAAACTGGTCTGGGAGGAGAGAAGGGAGGCAGGACATAGTTTCCAAGAATTACTTTCTTTTGTCTTAAATCTAGACTTGACAGAGTTCTCGTCAGGGTCAGAGACTCTGAGACTACGGCTGTCTGAGGCGTGTTCTTCAAGCCCATTCTCTTGCCTTTCTCATTTGTTTTAGATGTTGTTTGGTTTTGAAACTGGGCCTTCTGTACCCCAGGCTGGCTCAAACTATGCCTGAGGATAACTTTGAACTTCTGATCCTTTTATCTTTACAACTCTTAGTGCTAGGATTACACGGCTGCCTCTCCTGGTTTCTGTGATGCTGGGGACCGAATCCATAGCTACGTGCACGTCAGTTACACAAGCAATTTGCCAAATGGGCTGCGTCTTCATACTTTTTAATTTAAGACAATTTCACTGTGTAGCATTGAACTCACAGAGATCCACCTGCCTCTGCCTCCCAACAGCTGGGAGTAAAGGCGTGTGCCACCATACCAGGCTCACCTGACACTTTCTATAGCTCGAGTTGGCCTCAAGTCAATCTTCTGACTTGGTCTCCCACATGCTGGGATGACAAAGTGTGTGCCTCACACCAGCCCCTGCTTCTGTTCTTTGCTCCGAGGATACCAGCCACCCTGCGATTCTCAAACTGCTTTCTCTCAATTTCAAAAAGTACCACCAGGTGAACTGGGCCTGCAGTGAGTTTGTGACATCTGGACGGTACTTTTGGGCTCTGCTGCTGGTCCAGAGGAAGCATTTTGAATAAGCTTCATGAGATCTGGGGTGTTCTGCTTTCTAGAAGACCTCACTACCTAAGACCTTGTCACCTCTAAAGCTGGAGGGTTGGGCTTAGAGCACAGTGGAGCAGCAACACACCGGTGGCTCCAGAAGTCTCGACTGACAGACAAGTAGCAGGCTGTTAGGGAAATCGGGGATGTCTCAGGCACATCTTAGACATTCCACGGTGCCAACACTGGACTCTTCCTCACACCTTCTCTCTCAGGGCTGTGGTCAAAATTCTGAGCCAGTAGCCTTGCGTCTGATCTGTGATGACCTTTCTGGTCTTCTTAGGAATGCTGGACTAGGAGATGCCATGTTGGAACAGCCAAGAATACAGGTGATCAGTCTCAAGGGACAAGTGTGCCCTGAGCACAGGGTAGGAGCCCATCAAGGAAGTACCACCAACCTCACTATCACTGGCTACAGAGAGATCTTTGGTAAGGTCAGAAATGGTGATGGTGATGATGACAGGAAGCTGGTAGCCACTCCACTGTCCCAATGGATAGGAGAGACAATTCTATTTTCTAGTAGCTGTGACCAAGTACCTGGCAAGAAGCAACTTAAGGGAGGAGGGTTCGTTTTGGCTCAGTTTAAGAAGGGACAAGGGGTTTACTAGAGAGCTTAATGGGCAAAGGTGCTTGCTGCCAAGTCCGACGACCTGAGTTCAATCCTTGGAATCCACATGGTAGATTCCCCCATCTCCACAAGTTGTCTTCTGACCTCCACATATGCACAGGGACCTGTATGTGCCCCTCCTTCCATAAGTAAAATAAATAAAAAGAGAGAGAAATAAAGAAAGGAAGGGAGAAAGAAAGAAAGGAAGAGAGAAAGAAAGAAATGTTAGTTTTAAAATTTAAAAACAAGGGCTGGAGAGACAGTTCAGTGGTTAAGATGGCTGCTCTTCCAGAGGACCTGAGTTCAATTTCCAGCACCCTCATGGTGGCTCACAACCATCTGTAATGGGATCCAAGGCCTTCTTCTTGTGCTGTCTGAAGACAGCACCAGAGTACTCATAAACATAAAATAAATAAATCATCTTTTAAAACATAAAAACAATGAAAGAAAGGATGTGGCCCATCGTGTCTGCCAAGAGGTGTAGCAGAAGGAGAGGCAGCTGGCCACACTTCATCTGCATGAGGAGGCAGCGAAGAATGCTGGTTTTCAACTTGCTTTCTCCTTTGTCTTCAGCCTGGGACCTCAGCCCATGGGATCATGCTGCCACATTTAAGGTGGTTCCTCCCAACTCAGTGAACCCCATCTAGAAAGTCCCTCACCCACACGGACAGGTTTGTCTCCCAGCTGATTCTAGTCCCTGTCAACCTGGCTGGATTAAAGTGTCACGGTGCTGGTTTCTGTGGGGACAGTCCTGAGAAGCTGCGGCCTCTGAATGCCAATAGTGCTGAGACTCCAGCCTTGACTGCTCACACTTCAAGTTGGGCTGCATCTCTGAGGGTTCTGCTTCAGCAGCATGGCGGTCCCACGGGGGGGGGCTCCCCAAGTTCAGAATCCTTGAATCACTACTATCTCCCTCTGCTCTTTCTCCTCCTTCCTGTCCCCCTCTCTTAAAAGTGTTCTTGTGAGGCAGGCATAGGCAACCCCAGCAGGACCTCCTACAGGAAGAAGGAAGGCAGGCACACTGGTGAGTGTCAGGGCTTGCTCCTTTCTCTTCGCTGTAGCCTACAGCCTCCTGTCAGTAAGTACACCCATGGCTGCAGAGAAAGGCCCCATCGTTGGGAAAGAGAAGGGGCTTTCAAGTCTTTCACTTTCCTGTCTGTCACTGTTCTTGAAGTTCCCGGGTAAAACTCCGACCTAATGCAGCCCCGAAACACTCTAACTGTTCAAGGCAGGTCTTGTGCAAAATGCTGCAGGATTTCGGACAGGAAGTTGTGTGGCTATGTGGGCGTGAGGACCAGCTTCCTCCCTCTCCGACACTTTCTATGCTTTGGGGACCTTGCTCAGCAACCTCCCCTCCCCCCCAAACCCAGCAGCCCCTCCTGAGGCCTCACACACAGCCTCTGCCACAGAAACAGTGAAGACAGCAGGGTGAATCCCATTCTCGGCCACTTAGTCCCCTGTCCCCTCATCTCCTCCAGACACGTGACAACTTCTGACACCACACAGGACTTTCACTTCTTCAGAGCAGAGTGTCTAGTTTTCAGAGTACTTGTCCTACTCTGCTTTCTCAGAGGCGGCTTCATCCCAGCACCTTGGCTATCCTTGTCTGGGTCTCTTGTCTCTCGCATGGTTTCTAGATAACAAATCTAGGGGAGGTCTGGGTCTGTGTACCCTGCAGCTCGGGAGGGAGTCTCAAGAGTTCGGAAGCTAATTTGAATAGAGTTATTGATAGTAGATAGAGCAATTTGCATATTGGAACAAAGTGGGTGGATCTAGGATGTTTAGGAAACAACCAGCAGAGTCTGTAGATTGCTTCTGGGGCTCTGAATCCACTCCTCACAGATGGGTTATCCTTAACTGCAGTCCCTGCCAACATCCTGCTACAAGGACATGTCGGACTCAGGCCCCAGTAGTAGGAGCCTGCCCTGACCAGCTGCCGTGGAGACACCTTGGCCCAACTCTAAGAACCTTGAACTTGTGCCTTCCTCTCCTGGTACCTGAGACCCTTCACCTATATACTGAAGGGCAGAAGGCACGACTTTAACATCTCATGGACTTAAAATGCAATATCCTGTGGTTCTCCTAGAAGACATAAACCTTGTCTTCTAACACCAGCCTTCTTAAGTCTCAGAAAGGGACTATGCAATTTTAGCTCTTGCAAGTAAGAGACCAGGAGGAGGGGTGCCTTCCAAGACACGGCGGCTTGCAGAAGTAGCCAATGTCAAGCCTTTTGCCCAGGAAGGGATACAATCTGTTCTCTTTCCTCCTGTTGCCTTTTCTCCGTCTCTCCTACTTTGCTAGCATGTGCATGGTATGTGTGTACATGTTCACGTGTACCAGCACATGCGCATTCGTGCTCATGGAGGGCAGAGGTCAACACTGTAAGTCCTTCTCCAGTGCTCACCCCCCTTTTTCTTCTTTCACCCTCTTCCATGTCCCCTAGACAGGGTTTTCCACTAAACCCAGGACTCACCACTGAACCAGACTTCTGGCCTGCTAGCTCTGCCTGCCTCTCCTCCACAGTGCTGAAGCTGTGGGCATGCCCCAAGGGTACTTGGCCTCTTCCAGTTACACAGAAGATAGGGATTGCAAGGCAAGCACTTCACGGGCTGCGTGATCTCACCAGCACAACCTCTTTCTCTTCCCTTTTTTCTTCTTTCGTTTTTCTTTTTTAGCATCCATACTTAGAACGAAGTCCTTTCCTTTCTGTCCCTGATTCTTGTTCCCTTTATAAGAAGGTTCCATCTAGCCAATCGGTGGAGGTGCACGCTTTAACTGTAGCACTCAGAAGGCAGAGGCAGGCAGATCTCTGTGAGTTTGAGGCCAGCCTGGTGTACAAAGTGAGTTCTAGGACAGCCAGGGCTACACAGAGAAACCCTGTCTCAAAATATAAACAAACAAACAACAAACAAACAAATAAAAACAAAAAATTAAAACAAACAAAAAAACCCAAGAAACAAAACCAACCAAACAAGAAACAAAAACAACAAACAAAAAGATGGCTCCAACTTCCAAAACACTGAGAGTCCAGGGAAAATGTGGAGAGGCAAAGACTGCTCTCCTGGGTCTTCTCACAGCTTCACTCGGCATTCTCCCACAGCCAGCTTGCCCTCTGGAACCAAGCTGGGTCAAAGACTTCTTGGGAGCCTCGGTGTCAAAGGAAATCCCACAGTCTTAAGCTTAAATCTTAAGCCAAGGGCTCTTCCCATTTGCTATGGATGAACAGGGGCGCTTCCTGCAGTAGGATGATCTTCCCAGAGGAAGAACGCTACGAACCCTCCATTCCAAGAAGACGGACAAAGGAAACATGGTAACTATCTTTATTTTCCAAATTCTAGACGAAAAGATCCTGCCTAAGGACAGGACCAGCTAGCTGCCAAAGTGAGGGAGGGGCGAGTGACTCAAAGGGCTTTCCCGCTGGGGCCTCTGGATCAGCTGCGCAGGGGCCGGAAGTCAGGTGCCCCAGATCACAATGCTGAGCCCAGGCTGGCCCCAGAGCTTCCTGGAGCCCCACAGCCGCATGTACCCCTGGACACAGGTGGATAGGGAAACTCCTGAGTGTGCAAACCAAGGTTCTGAGCCGGACAAAGGAGGAGCGAGCTGGGATGTCATCGTGGCAGACAGCTGGCCACGGGGTCCGGCCGAAGCTGCAGAAAGTTCATGGGGCACAGCAGCAGCGGGCACATCTTCTCGTGCTCCTTCAGCGCCTCGCTCAGGTGCCGCAGCTCCTCCCTCAGCTTCGCAATCTCCCTGCGCAGCACAGAGTTCTCCTGCTCCAGGCTCTCGTGCTCCTGTTCAAGAGAGACAGAGAGAGGACAGGCAGAGGCAGGTGTGGAGGTGCACGGCCATGGTCCCAGCTCTTGGGAGGTAGACGCAGGAGGGTCAAGAATTCAAGGCCAGCCTGAGCTACACCAGACTCTTCAGCTCTGTCTTTCCAGGAGAGCGAAATTGTCCTAAAAGCACAGCTTTCCTTTCTGAATCGACACTACTGAAGTATAATGTACATGAAATGTGTCCGTATTAAATGGTCTGTGATTCAGGGCATCATGGCAGAAGCAAGGACCTGTGCTAACACTCAGAGAACATCTCCATCGCTTCAAAGTAGTCCCTCCTGCCCATCTGCATCAGCCCTCCTCCTGAACACTGACCTGCTTTTTGAGGGGTTCTGGTGGGCTTACAGCCATCCCAACACCTGGTATGGTACCCAGAACGGCATGACTTTGGTTGTACTACCAGTGCACGGACACGTGCTGTCTGTTGTTTCTACTGCAGCAGGCTATAGAGGCTCAAAACTGAAGATCAAAGATCTTCTTCGGCATCCCCCATCCCCCACCCCCCAGACTGTTAGGAATTTCTCACATACAGGGCTAGCTCACACATCCATCTTGGGTTGGGCACCACATCTTCAAGGGACAGTCCCTGCTATTTCTGCAATACTCCATCCTCTTTGTACTGAAAACTCCTCTTCTCCACATCTGCCCATTGACCTGGGCTCTACCTAATGGAGCCACACGGGATGAAGTCAGTGCTTTGCAACCTCAGTTCTTGAAATGACAGGCAACAGACTCATCCTTCCCCCTTAGAAGTTCTCTGAGCCTAAATGTATCAAGTCTTCCGAGTTCCCTGTGCCAGGACTACGAGTCCCTCTGGCCTCCTGGTGACACACTCCAGGCTGCCAGGTTCACTGAGAAATGTTACTCCCAGCATGCAGTGTGTGGGTCTCGGGAGCATGCAGGGGGCTGATTCAAGGATCAGCCATCCATGCTGGACCTAAGCCACTGGAGACTTCCCTGAGTCTGCAGAAAGCTGAGCTCCAAGTTCATGACAGGGAAGCCAAGGACAGGGCTTCCTCGACCACTGAATCCTACTCTGTTCCTTTCTGAGACGCCACTGTGTCACCTCAGGCATATGAGCTGTCACATCATCCAGCCACTTGATAAACAGTCTTCCTCTTCATCCAAGCCACTGATAAAGTCCACAGCACACAGCCAACAGCAGATCCCCAGAGCACACCATCGGCAGCTCTCTCCAGGATGAGCATGTCTAAATCTTGCTGAGCCTAGCTTAGTTAGTTTGCTCAGACTGTGACTCAACACACTGGGCCCTTTCTGAGCTGAGGACCTGGCCTCATTTCCCATAGCACCTTCTCCATTACTAATCATTTTTAATAAGCTAAACTAAAGAAGTCTGCTCTCTCAGCTCCCTGAGACACATGCACATCTTCAGCTTGGCCTGTGTGGTTCTCCTCAATCTGACTGATTTTGTCCTTTTCTCTGTGAGCCTAGCATGAGCCCACCACCTCCGGGAAGGCTTCCCTGATCACAGCACATACAGGTCTCATATTCTTCAATCTGAGTTCCATTCAAATGTACACTATGAGATCTCGCTGCCATAAGTAACATCTCTCTCCAGAGATCAAAGACGAAGAGCCTCAGGAGCTTCCACCACCCTCTTCAGAACCAACTCCTGTGGTCCAACTCCTTTGTGCTACAGCCTCTGTTTCCCCCAGGCCCTTTCTTCCTTTCAGGGACCCAAAAGGGACTGCAGACAGAGGCCATCTCAGGAAGGCCACTTCAGAATTCTGTCCAGGGTGGCATCCTCCTTTCCTCCCTCCTGCAGGCTGTCCTAGATCAGTCTGACCTCATCCGTGCCATGACCCTATTCTGTCTTCTGTTGCCCTGGCAACAGGTCCATCTACAGACCCAGTGCCCTACACTCTAACCAGCTGAAGTCCTGATGTTCAGGTCTGGTGCCCTGCACCTGTGCACGAGACAGATAACAGAAAAGAGCAGTCCCAGCAAGCCACATCACTGGTTTTCAGTTTTCACTGGATTCCATGCTCCACACAACCTTTCTATAGTTCTTGAGTCTGCAGCAAGATGCCTGGGGCTTCTGGTCTTTGTCTCTGGCATAGTGGAGATGCTTAACCTGACTCTACCCTGAGGTACACGGTTTCCTCAGACCTCTGCTCTGAACATCTTCAGGCTCGTCTGGCATCTGCCTTCTCCAGAAGGTCTGGTCTCAGAGAGCTCCCCCGAGTCTCTTTCCACACATATGCATTGTGCAAAATAAGATTTCATCATGGTGTGTGGTGTGTACTTTGCTCATATCTATGACTCCCCCTCCCCCACCCACCCTCCTTCCACATGCCTCTCCTGTAGTCCCTTCCTCTTACCCACAGGGACTTTCTTTCCTGGAATTTACGTTTTTATTCTTAAGTCAGCTGAGGGACTTTTACTGAACTGGTGGAATGGGGGGTCGGGGGAATAAAAAAAGAAACAATAAAAACATCCAGGTGGGACTAATCTTATAAAGAGGCAGCCCTGGAAAGGAGTGGAGGAGGCCACAGAACACGAACACACACAATTATTGAATATATTTGTATATACTTATATAATATATTGTATAATTATGTTATTGTATATATATGTAATATATAATATATATACACACAATTATTGTATATATTTATATAATATATTGTATAATTATGTTATTGTATATATTATTATATATATAACACATAATATCTTACATATATAAAAATACCAGGTAGGCCTCAAAACCTAAGTTGCCTGGGCTAGGGGTGTGTCTTGGTTGGTAGAATGCTTTCCTAGCATCCACAAAGCCCTGGGTTCACTCCCCAGCACCACATATAATTGTAATCCTAACACTGAGGAGATAGAGGCCCGAAGATCAGAAGTTCAAGGTCAGCCTCAGCCACCTACTGAGTCTGATGCCAGTCTGGGCTACACAGACTGTTTTAGAAGAACTGGTGTTATCAGGTGCAGCTGACTCTCATGCAGGTGTCTCCCGACCTCCACAGGCAATGCCACGGCATGCAGGCACTAATGCACACGGCGGGTACATGCGGGTATAATGAAGCAGTGTTCCTCTGAGGACACCTGAGGACGTGTCACTGTAGGCAACCGTGTGTCTAGTGGACAAAGCGGGGTACCCTGCTGAGCACCCTTAGGGCCCAGCCCAGCACCCACCCAATGCACGCAGTGAAGGAACCAAATGCCGATCATGCTGCACTTGGGAGGTCTTGTCCTGGGGTTTCTAGAGTCAGGGTCTTTGAGGCAGAGGACACAAATGACCAACAGAGTTAGTGACAGACAGGGGTAAGCAGGTCTTCAGGTAAACACCATCACAAGTGAGACAGTAAGCTCTGAGAGGCCCTGGAGACTCGGGACTCCATCCCCAGTGTCAGGGTGAACCCCGATTCTCATGCATCACCGATTTCTCCTCCTTTTGGCAGCATGGGCCCAGATCTCCCCACAGTAGTTACCAGAATCGAGATCTCGGGACTCTATGGTTGGCCTGTCCTAAGCCTTTTACGAAGGCAGTTCCAAACAGAAAAGATGGTGTCGCCAGCAAGGCTGTACCAACTGTGTCATCGTCAGTTTCTAAACCGTGTGTGTCCTTCCCCAGCGTTCTCTGCCAATGTGCAGTCTGGATAGTCCCATGGCAACGCTCACCACAGTCACACTGCTCAAGTCAGTTGTCAGCCTGTGACATTTAAGACTTCCAGGACTGCCGGTGTTCTGACTCAAAATCCTTTCTCAGTCTGACATCTCTGGTGTCTGGTCAAACCTCACCCACTTCTAAGTCACCCTCAGTGTGGCACTGCCAATCTTCGTCCCCGTCTGTGAACGCACACTCAGCCTAATGCTGCCCAGAGAGAAATGCCGCCCAGCCTCCTCTGCGAAGCGCGGACACTGAGAGTAAGGGACACGTCACCACAACTATCAGCAACTACCACCTTGAGGGAAATTCCTCCTAGCCAGTCAGCTTCACCCAGCTCTCAGCTTGGACCATTCTATCTTGAGGGACAGGCCATGGGCTTGGATAATGGAGAACCGGGAGGAGCGAAAGAGCCAAGGAACTCATGAGCGTGGGAGGCCAAGGTATGCTGGGCTCATGGATGACCAGAGTGAGTGAGGGGCGCAGAAGAGAAGGGGCCATTTTGAACAGTCTTGTCCCAAACACTCCCCTTCTTTGTGGTGTTCCTAGAAGAGAAACACCCAGCCAGAGCTTCTGTGACATCCAGGGTTCTGCTCTGCACTCTGGGAGAGAGGAGGGGCTGAGGAAGCGCCCAAGTCCTGGGCCACTCCCCTCACAGTATCAGGTGTGAGGTTTTCACTCATGCTGTCCTTTCTGCGATTTAGATGTGGCATGGGAGTCCCACAGGTCCCCTGGGCTTTCTAGCATGACCTACAGGGATGTGTTACGTGTCCTGCACCCCATCTGCTGGATCTGTGACAATACTGTGTACACTACTTTCCACCAGCACCCCACCTCCACAATGCAGAGATAGTCAACTAGTGTCCTACCCAAGATAAAACAAGGTGTCCTCACAGCTACGGCTCCTAAAGAAGGAGGCTGGGAGGTACCATACAGGGATCCCCACCGGGTACTTTTGGGTTCCACAGTCTTTCTGCCCTTTCCTTTTCCTAAGACAGTTTCCTACTCTCTCATGTCCCCTGTGACCAGTGACCCTGAGTGTAGTGACTGAGTAAAGCCATGTCCACAGCTTCGAGGCTCAATGTGCAGATGCAGTCCCTGTCCTGACCCACCTGACACACAGAGGTGGTTTTTCCTGACCTGTGTCTCTAACCCCAGTGAGGAAGAGGAGACTGGCTATGGATTTATTTCCCCTGTTCTGGAAAGGGCACAGCTGTCAGCCCACAAAGACATCAGGCAGAAGAACATGTCAGGGTTCTGTGTCAGTGTGTGTCACCCCTGGCTCTACAAGGGACAGGGCAGGCCTAAAGGCAGCACTACCAAGTTCCCAGTTCACTTGGTTATCAAGTCCAGCTGTGAAACACTCTGAGAGAGAATGAATGTACCCTTTTGCATGCCCTTTCTTGGCACACATAAGGTTATGGGGGCATAATCTGTGGCAGGAAGGACACCAGCCCTAAAGATGCTTCCATCCTACAGAAACAATATTTAACAAGGGGATTTTGCAGGTGAGACTAAGGAAGACTAAATCGGGATGATCTTCCCAGCTGGCCCAATGGAATTGGGGCCTTCCTAAGTGGGAGGAAGAGGAGGAGATGGAGCAGTGGGACCAGTATTGCTTTGAAGATGGGAGACCACAAACCAAGGAGCTCCCTAGATGCTGATAAAAGAAGGAACAAGAATCCTCTCAGGGGGAGCATGGCCCTGCCAACATCTTCACTGCAGCGCAGTGGAATGCACTTGGATGGCTCCCTGCTGGCATGAGAGGGTAACCGAATCCTGTGCATCCCAAGGACACACATGAAGTCTCTTCTCTTTGAAACGCTACAGCAAGGTTTCGCCCCAGGAAGTGCTTAATAAGTATTTTTGGATCTACTAGACTTTGTTGCATGAAAAGCCTTGTCTAGAACATTTGGTTATATCTGCACACACGATCACTCAGGACTTGCAAATGGCAACACACCTGGTTTGGACTTGGGGATTCTTGAGGGGTGGGGCTGGCTGTCCAGAGGGCACACGTGATCTGAATACAGGGCTAGACATTAACTAGGAGCCTTGGTCCCTGAGGAGGCTACTTGGCAAGACAAACCCAGAAACAAAATGACCTTAGGAACAAGAAGACCTTCCCTGAAGCCCATCTGGAGACCCCAGCCTCCAGGCCTCAGCCGCCTGCCTTCAGCAAAGACCAAGACAGTGCCTACCAAGCTGTGGGGTCCTAACCGGGGTCTCAGCTCCCTGGGGTGTGTGCATTCTAAATGTGGTCTGACTGCAGTTTTCAGATATCCTTTCCCCTCTCCTAACAACTGAATATCTGAGCTGAATCCCCAGACCAGCTATGGAGAAACTAGAGAGCTGGAAGGCACTGCATGGCAGGAGGGAGCTATGGGAAATCGGAACTCTGCACACCAACCTGCGAACAGTTAAGAATAGAAACATCATCCACTCCTCGCCAGACCTGGGTATGTGATTGTGTGGATTTCAAACGTGGCTCAAGCAAAGCAGAATCCTGGGGTAAGTGGCAGAGCCGAATGTGCCCCCCACAACTGGCTGTCCTGAAAACTTGGTCCCCAAAACAGCAACATCAGGAGGGAGGACCTTGGGGAGATGAGTCACAGATGTTCTGCTGCCTCAAACAGATTAAGTCATTAATTGATCGATGGCTTACAATGGGGGTGACTGCTTGTGGAAGAGAGTCCTCTGATTCACTTGCTGTCTGTCCATCCTGCCACCAGCACATGACTACACAGCACAAAGCCCTCACTAGGTGCTAAGCAGATGTGGCTCCACATTTTGAGAGCTTTAAGCGACCAGAACCCTGAGCCAAATAATGTCTTCCTTATCGATTACCCAATCTGTGGTATTCAGTAATAGAGAAAATAGACTCAGTACAGGCTCCTGATTTGAGAGATAAGAAGGGTGGTTAAGTGCCTTCAGCTACCACGTGAGAAGAGAAAGTCCAGGGTGAAGAGACCACATTCCGCTCGAAAGTGCATCTTGCAACAGAGCCCCGGTGACACGCAAAGCAAGAGGTGAAGCCCTGACACTAGCACTGGGCACGCCTGGAAGCAATGAAGGGATTGTCAAGTGTGGATGGCAGGGCCAGCTAACAGAGAAAGATGAAAAAGTTTCCAGTGTCACACCTTAAATCACACCAATATTTAAGAAAAGAGGAGGAGGAGGGGGAGAAGAAGAGAGAGGGGAGAAGAGGAGGAGGAGGGAAAGAGGAGGAAAAAGAAGAGGAGAGGGAGGAGAGGGGAGGGGATAGAGAGCCCATAAGGGACGTTCTCTATCAAACCACCACCATAAGAGGAGACAAGAATCTGAGACGGAATTGAAAGCATAAAGAGGTATTTTGTTTAGCTTCTTCAATTTTTAGTTTTGGTTGGGAGAAGGTTTCATGTAGCCCAGGCTAGCCTTAAACTTACTATGTAGCCAAAAATGGCTTGAACTCCTGACCCTCACAAGTACTGCCTCACTCAGATTCTTTTATTTATTCCTTTTCTTTTTTTTAAGACAGAGTTTCACTATAAAGCCCTGATGGACCCAGAACTCACTATGTAGACCAGGCTGCCCTCAAACACAGAGATTTGCTTGCCTCTGCTTCCAGAGTGCTGGGATTAAAGGCATGTGCCATTACTTTCAGTAATTTTTTTCTCTCTTTTTCTTTCTTTCTCTCTCTCTCTCTCTCTCTCTCTCTCTCTCTCTCTCTCTCTTTCTTTCTTTACAAGACCTCATGTAGCCAAGGCTAGCCTGAAAGTCACTATAAAGACAAAGTTGACCTTGAACTTCCGATTCTTTGCCTCTACACCTGAGTGCTGGCTGAGATTGCAGGCATGTTCCACCATGGCTGACTTATATGATACCTAGGGTATCTTTGTGCATATTAGGCAAGCACTCCACTGAACTGCTCCTCCAGAACTTTAATTACTATTATTGTCATTATCATTTCCTTAGACAGTTTCTCTGTAGTTCGAACCAGCCTCAGGCAGGGTATTCTCCTGCCTCCACCTCCCTGAGTGCTGTGGTATGGGAACCCCTACATCCAGCTTTTGTTTGAGTCTATAGTGAGAGAGAATCAGGCATCGGAAGAACCCAGGGGGCTGCAGCTGAGAGGAAGAGGCCCTGAATAAAGAAGCAGAGCAATAGGCTGGGAAGAATCAGCACAGTGATGTCATCACTGCCCCTCCCCCGGGTAGAGGATGGCTGTCCCTGTGGCTGTCCTGTGGTCCTGCCCTGACCACAGGCTCACCTCATGGAGCTTGTCAGCCTTCTGGGTCTGCTTCTTCCGGCTTCTCTGAGCTGCAACCCGGTTTTTCTCTCTCCTTCGAACCTTTCTGTCATCATCCTTGGGGCTCTGGGGATGACAAGTGGTGAGGTGAGACTTTCAGCCTCTCCCTTTGCTCACCGAGCTCCACCTACGCCCCCGTGGGCTACTGAGGGCCTTTGTTAAGGAGCCCCCATCCTGTGCTGGGGCTTTGCTTTACAGTATTCTTCACCCACATAAGACTGTCGTTTTAAAATGAGAAAGACGAGGTCTGGGGTGCAGCTTAGTGGTGTCACATATGTGTGGGATATGTGAGGCCCCATGTTCCATACCCCGGACCGCAAAAAAATAAAAATACTAAGAGACAACGAGGAATAAGAGACTCAGGTTAGGGAAGTTGTCCAGGTATCATGGCCAGCATGGGGGTGAGTGGGAAGTGGAACTCGGGTCTGCTGGTCCCCAAACCAACATTAACAAACCTCTGCCTCACAGGGCGTCTGCTTGGAAGAGTGGTACTGTCACTGCCCATCTGAGAGTGAGAACGACCGGGGTATATGCTCTCTAGAACTTGCCGTGTATAGCCTTTAAACTACCACACGCTGGCAAGTCCTTCTGAAAACTGGGTACAGACCATAATTATGCATTTATTACTAACTGCAACCACACAACTCTACCAGTACGCGGAAAACTCTGGAACACTAATGACGACATTCTCTCTTGAACAACGCTTGGCTGACATTTTCTTTTCAGAGGTCAGGGTTGTTCCAAATGCAAATCTGCGATGTGTCTTGAGAGTTCTTAACCAAATATCCAAAAATTCTTCATGAGGTGGCATGAAGTGGGCAGGCAGAAAAAAATGCACTCACCGAGGTGGCGGAAAGGGTTTGCTTTCCAGAACTGCAATAGACACCATCAGGGGAGAAAAAAATGTCCTTCAAGACTGAGTCCAAAAGGTGTCTAGATGGGGAGGGAGCTTAGTGATAGGTTCTTGCCTGACCCGGTGAGGCTCAGGGTGTAATCCCGAGCCATGGTAAAACCCAGAGGCTGGTGTACAAACTCAGGGCTTCAGCCAAGTATCCCCAGCATAGGTAAGATGAGACAGCAGACCCAACACTGAGAGCGGCATGGAGACACTATTCAGAAGAACACAAGTGTCAAAACGTGTCTTCCAGAAGTCCTCCTCCTCCCTCCCCCTCCCTTCTTCAACAGAGTCTCATGTAACCCAGGTTGGCCCTTCCCTTTCCTCCCTAGCTCTGGGATTTTACTCCTCCATCACTACACCCAAAAGGTCTTGATAAACATGCGTGGAGCATCCAGGAGGTCATGCCATATAAACAATGTAACTTCAGCTTTACACCCCCACAAACCCTATTATAAACAGGAGCCACCCACTGGTCCAACGTATATAATAAGCTCCTGCCCTGTACTCGGAACTCTGCTAGGCGCTGGGGACAGCTGCCCCAGCAGTGGTCAGTCAGGTTGACTTGAGATTTGACCTCACTGGATCCCCACTAGTGCTTGACAGGAAATAATGTCTCTTTATTCTCCAAAGCCAACAAGTCTTAGGGCAAGGGGCAGCGTACCTCCTGTCCTCTGGATGCTGTCACTGAACTGGCCCTATCACCTGTCAGAGATGATCACACCTTCCCACTCAGCAGAAATCGAATGGAGACACAAATCACCCATCGCTCACATGACCTGTGCAAACATCCTCAGGAGATACTAAAGAGCTCATCTTATAGATGGGGAAACTGAAGTTTGGCTAGTCGAAGCCAATAGTACAAGGTCACTCCAACTACTTGGCTCAAACTTCCAGGGTCATCCTGGGACAGTACATCAAGCAGAGAGTTGGGAGTATGTGTGTGTGGGGGGGGGTGACTAAGAAAGATAAGACCTGGTCTACTGGTAAAGCAACCAGGTGGCCAAGAAGCGTTCCAACAGTGGTCCCTATTTGGTCTCAGCTTCTTGTGACTGCAGCTTTGAAAGTTGGGGACAGCAGAAGAGGCTGATCGTTTAGGGGCGAGGAGTTTCCATCAGTCCTGGGGTGGAGTCTACCCACTAGAGAGACAACCCCACACCCGCAGGCTGACCGGTCCTCCGTTTCCCATGCGGATCTTAGCCAGTGGGTTGGATGCAGGGACGAACCGCCCCCTTGGGCTGAATTCATAGTATCGGAGCTCGGGGGCCCTCTCCCTCCAGCGCCCACAGGAGGCAAGGATGCAGCGGCCCCCAGCAGCACGGACCCACGTGTCTGGCGCCGAGTCCGGAGGGGTTGCAACCTTCCCAAGCAATCGAGGCGCACGGCAGGGACTCAGCGGGAGTTCTGCCCTCACCCGGTCCCCGCGCCCGGTCCCCGCACCCGGCCCCACCCCCGTGTCCACTACCTGCGGCTGGTTCCCAGGCACAGCCACGCTCCTCTGCAGCACGCTGCCCGCGGGGGGCCCTTGCGACATGCCGCGCGCTCGCCACACGGGGCGCCCTGAACGTGGGGGCTCTGCTACCCGCGCGCCGCCCGCATCCCCGCACTTGCCGCCCCGCCCCGCCGCTTCCCGCTCTCCCGGCTCCGAGGTGCCCGCCTCCCCACCCCGCGTCCAGTCTCGGCCCGTCCCCGCCCCCTGCTCCCACCCCGCCCCTGCTTCCTCCTCCCCGCCCTCTCGCCGCACCTCGGGGTCCAGGATCCCACCCAAGTCGCTGCTTTCCTCTAAGGGCCCGGCTCTTCGTGGAAGTCACGTGCCGGCACCGAAGCCCACCCACGGAGGAGACCCCGAGTGGGTGGGGACAGGATGCTGGCGCAGCGCCCCTTTGGACGGTCGTCCGGCCGCTCCTGGGACGTTCGGGTGAGAAGCACCAGTGCGTGGCTCGGTGGCTTCACTGTCCCTTCGCGGCCTAGCGCAGGTCACCGGCAATGGGGGGATTTCTTTCGGGCGAGGCCGCACCTCGATCAGTGGTGCCAGTGGGCAGGGACCACGGTGGAGACCGTCCGCGCTACCAGGGCAGCGGGAGCCTTTTCCACCACTGCGTCCTCTGGTTCAGTGGGAGGGAGGGGGCGGGGAAGGCGGGAAGCGGCAAAAGGAGGTTGTGAGCTGAAACCGTGAAAAGTATCCACCACGCTAGCCGTCCATCCTCACCCATTCAGGAAGGGATCTAGGCAGGCCATGCTACAGTCCCATGGGCCGGATGCTTTTGCTTCTTCAAGATTAAAGTGATACCTACTAAAGACTAAAATATATGGTTGCTATGTTTATGCCAGACTAGCTAGAGACATATGTCATCCCTCTTCACTTGCCTGCCCAGGTTTTAAAATACGAAGTCAAGATGACTGTGCCCAGCAAAGAAAAAAAAAAACAAAAAACAAAAAACCCTAGCGGTTGCAGGTTTGTGGTCTGTACATAGGGGAGGAAAGCTAACCGCAAACTAGGGGACCGGTGGGAACCAGACAAGAGTAGACTTTCTCGTGTGTTCATTTTGGCCTACTGGCTTCTGGGCAGTGAGAGAGGTGGCCTTTCTGAGTCCCCACCCAGTGTGCATGGCTCTGTGCCAGGATTTAAGACGTAAGCCTGAAGAGAGGAGCTTGTTTGAACCTGTCTGCGGGGCTTCAGGCACAAGGAGAGAAGGTCATGTGTGCTCGTAGGTCATGGCATAGCCAATGTCCAGGTACCACACATTGCCAGCAGAGCGTTTCCATGCTAGGGTTCCGCCCAAATTTTAGTTCTCTCTTCTATCAGCAACATAATGCGCGCGCATGCGTGCGGGTGTCCGTGTGCGTGTGTGTGAGTGAGAGAGAAGAGAAAAGAGACAGAGACCATTACATCTCACACAGTATACAGGAGTGCACAGTACAGCATCCAGCACTTGGTGTGGGTCAGCCCAGACCTCTGTCCTTGA
Source organism: Mastomys natalensis (assembly GCA_021653895.1). Classification (NCBI taxonomy): domain Eukaryota; kingdom Metazoa; phylum Chordata; class Mammalia; order Rodentia; family Muridae; genus Mastomys; species Mastomys natalensis. Next base: position 827,496 of record JAJTUV010001166.1, on the reverse strand, counting down.
AAATTAAAGGACTCTGTTAACAGGTGTGGTGGCCTAAGCCTACAGTTTCTCCACTCACAAGGTTGAGGCAGGGTTCCCACGAGTTCCACTGTGTAGCTTGGGCTATACAGTAAGCTCCAGGCTAGCTAGAGCTACATAGCAGGACAAGATCTCAAAAGAACCAAAGACTAGCAAAATGAGCAACTTTTGGGACAAGTGATTATAACTTTTAGACGTTTCCTCCTCATATGTTTAAGAATGAAGGGAAATCCTCGACATACCAGTGCACCCCCGTGTGTCACTCTAGTGGGCTCCTCTCCTGCTCTCGATAAGCAACACCACATTCTAAGTCCTCTGGAGTCCTCCTCAAAGAGCCTGGGGGCAGGGCCAGTAGCAGACTTATATTGGCTTAGTCTACTTTACACACTTAGTCTACTTTACACACTTAATCTTCTTTACACACTCCATGTTTATAAAATAACATTCTATTTATTTATAATATCCCCATAATACTATTATAGTATGGTGCTAAGTTCATTTGCCACATTAGAATGCCAAGATGAATGCCAGCTGGTCTATATCAAGTTCCAGGCAAGTCAGAATTACATAGTGAGACCCAGATAGATAGATAGAATAATAGGTAGGTAGGTAGGTAGATAGATAGATAGATAGTCAGACAGACAGACAAAGGTATCAAGTTCCAGGCAAGTCAAAATTACATAATGAGACCCAAATAGACAAGTAGGTAGGTAGGTAGATAGATAGATAGACAGACAGACAGACAGACAGAGTAAACAGGCTGTGGTGACACACACCTTTAATCCCAGCACTCAGGAGGCAGAGACAGATTTCTTTGAGTTTTAGGCCAGCCTGGTCTACATAGTGAGTTCTGTCTCAAAAACACAAAACAGACGAATGAGAGAAAAGCAAAACAGGCTTCAAATCTGTTTTCTTTTAACATGTTTCCCCCTTGAACTGGGAAGAGATCTGGTCTGATTTGTCAGGTTCCCAGTTAGACCACAGTGACCTTGAGTCCCGTCCTGAGGGGTGGGGGATGCACCACAGGTTCAGGGCTCGGTGAGGAGATGCAGCAAGTTCAAAGCTCAGTGACCCAATGCTTTGCTGAGTCACTTCAGCAGAAGATGGTTCTTTCCAATAACTGCTTAGATGATTGAAAGTCCTGTGAGCAGTTCACTCCTGCTGTTCTCTTTTAGGAAACTGGTCTTCTGGTAAATGTCCTCTCATGGCTTTTCTCAGAAGATGGTCCTGTGGGCCTCTGGTGAGGCTAGGGAAGAGAAAGCCAAAGGTAGAGACCACTGCACTTACCAGAAACTGGCCACTGTGTGTCAACCACTGTGGGCAAGAGAGCCACACCTCAGGGAATTCACGGTCTAGATAGTCAGTCAAACACACTGGAGTGCTTTAGATGAGGTCTGTCTCCAGATGGGGTGTAAAAGCAACGGCCAGAGAGGGCCGGTAAGTGGATGGTGTGTTTTCAAACAGGGAGCTCAATGAGGCTTCTCTGTAGGGCTGTGGAGACACCTGGAGGACGTGGTTCATGCTGCACCAACACAGAAGCAATGTTCTTGTGGAAGTGCCCAGCTGTTTAAGAAACTACTGGGACTCCAGGGTCTAGAGTAGCCTGAGGGAGAGATGAGGCCAAGAAGGGAGTGAAAGCCCTTTGTTCAGGGCCTCCTTTTATTTGGCATAAGATGGAAAACATAAGGCTTCTGAGCAGAGGTTTGGCATGATATGGGGTCATGTTGGTCACCTCACAAAATAGCAACACCAACTGGAGACCCAGCATCTGAAACAGGAGCCGGTGGGTTCCCTTCCAAACCCTAACAGCAACATTTGCAATGGGATATTTAAGTCTTAGCAACAAATGGAAAGTAACAAGGAGACACAGATGAGGGCCATGATCCAAGAGACCTGGGGTAGGGCTGGGAAGACCATGGAGGGCCTAGGATAGTCTTGCTGGGAGCTTTTTGAATGGAAGGTTCACAGTGACTCACTACCACAAGCGCACCCCGACCCAGAGTGGCCTTGCCTGTGTCCACCTGGTGACATGTTCGCAAATGCATTGTTTGCTTTTGCCACAGTGAACAAAATCCCTATCAGAACAATGAACGGACCTGGGGAGATGGCTCAATGGTTAAAGTGAGAGGCAAGCCATGGAACTGGAGTTCAGAGTCCCAGAACCCTTGTAAATTCAGAATGGGTGTGATAGCCTACCTGTAGGTCCAGCTTTCTGTCGCAGAAACAAGGGATCCTGAGAGAAAGCAGGCTAGTAAGACTGACCATATTGGTCACTGGAATAATGATCAAGATTTAATTCTCTACTTCAGCCTCAGGCCTTCATATGTCCCCACACATGGAGATGTGCACATGCACACAGGCACACCACACAGAGACCATAAAATGGAATAAGGAACGGGGTAGGGGGACGGAGAAAATACTACAAGCTTCAGAGGTTTCAGTTGGTCATGACACAGAAAATATATGACAGTTTGTGGCAGTGGACTGCTAACAACTGACTGGGAAGCAGGGACCACCAGTGGGACCCTACCTTTTAAAAGTTCCATGGCCTCTCAATATAGCGCCACCTACTGGGAGAAACATTCACACAGGAGCCTGTAGGGACCGTTTTCAATAGTTCATGAAATTTATGGGATATTTTAACCACAAGTGGGCAAGGCCATTGTCTCTTTTAGCTCATCATTCTGTAGACCGCTCAAGTCTAACAGTGTTGAGGTGACTGGAAGTGTTTGAGGGACCCCAGAAAAGGAAGGTTTAACCTGGGAAATGCACACATGGGGACCCGTGTGTGCTTCACGGACGCTTCTGTGCAGAGACAGGTTTTTGCCAGTTGTATGACCTCCAGGAATGTTTCCACTGTCCTCTGTGCTAAACTATGTAATAGCATATGTTCTACTGAGACAAAAACACCTCCCACACAGCCCAGCACCAGAATTATGTGGGTGGTGGAAGGGAAATCAGATCTAAATGGAACACCCAAGCCTCCGGTCTGAAAATCCTGTGTCATCAAAGCCGAGCTGTAAGCATCTGAGTCCCTTCTTGTTTATAATTCTTCAAAACAGAGTTTGTTCCCTTCAGGGATTAAATGCAAAACAGCATACACAATTGTAAGTGGAGCTCAGAATCTTCTTGTGCATTTCTTGTTAACTGGAGTAACACTTTTAACAAAGCTTGCATATCACTTAAATTTTTTTATTATTATTATCTTAAGTGTGTTCTGTCTGCACGTATGTCTGTGCCTGGCGCTTGGGAATACCAGGTCAGGTTGTTGGATCTTCTGGACCTGGAGTCACAGGTGGTGGTGAGCCAGGAATCAAACCTTGGTCCTGTGGATGAGCAGCCAGCGCCTCTGGTCCATGAGTCACCTCTCCGGCCACTTACTTAAATATGGCATTTCAGCTGTTACTTGGAAACACACTAGAATATTTCAGTAAGCGAGTAAACAGAGGTAAACTCCTGATTTGTCCACTTGTGGAGGATGGAGCATGTGTCTTTCCACATTGCTTACATATTAAAGAACTGAAAATTGAAAAATGTGTGAAACCGAGGAAAGGTGGAAAAGGGAACTGCAGGGAAGTACAGCCAGCAGAAATGTCGGGTGGACACAAACCAGTCATGAGGAATCTCAGATGATGCAAGAGAAAGGGGCTCAGTCAGAAGAACAGAGCAGTGTAGCTTGGACTGTTGGGTGGTCCAGGCATGAGGTAGAGTGGGCTGCAAAAACAGAAACGCACTCTCGGCTCTGCCCGCCGCCACCTGGAACCCGGCTTGAAAGCCATGGATCCTAAGAACTTCAACATGAATCACAAGAAAATAAATCATGAAATGTCCTGGAAAACTACAGCATAGATGCCTTTAAAAAGTTAGTAGGGACTTTTCTAAGTCTGTCAACTTAAAAATTACATGACATTACCTTTCTCCCCATACATACAAATATCTCATGGAATATAAAAAAATTAGCCAGGTGTTTCTTAAGTTATGCATTTTCATGGATAGATTATGTTTTTAGTCTCTGGAATGAGGTACTAGAGAGCCATAGTATCATAGTGAAAAAAGCAAAGCAGCTAGTTAGAAATGAATATGGAGTGACCGGCACGGAAGCACCAGGAAGTTCCTAAGATACAGTGTTTTCCTCGTCTTAGCGATCTGTCCTTATACGTATGGTGAGCTCTGCTTTGTCTATCTTATATTAAAACTTTTTAGGCATATTCTGCCTGCATGTATATATATATGTGTGTGTGCCAGGTGTACACCTATGGCCAGAAGAGGGCATTGCATCACCCAGAACTGTAGTTACAGACAGTCGTAAGCCACCACACAGGTGCTTGTGACTCAAACCTGGACCCTCTGGAAGAGCAGCCAGTGCCTTTAGCTGCTGTGCTGTCTGTCAGTCCTGCCAGAAGTAGATCCTTGCTGATTTTGTTGCCCCGTTTATTACATCTATTTTTTCCTATCTAGTAAGTGTGAAATTTTTATTCACCGATCGTATTAATTTGCCTTTCCATTCATTTTGGCAAGATTGATCATGAAATTTAATTATCTTTCTTTCCTGATTATAGATCAAATATGTAGCAGAAAATTTCCCCAGTATCAGATTCCATGTGAGCGTGTGTGCGGTTCATGTGTGCATGTTCATGTGTGCACATGCGTGTGGAAGCCAGAGGTGTGCCTCAGAGGTCATTTTCAGATGCCTTCTACCTTGATTTTGAGACAGGATCTCTCAGTGTCCTGGAACTCAGCAAGTAGGTCAGGTTGCCTGGCCAGTGAGCCCAGGAATCCTCCTGTCTCCGCTTCTTCAATGATAGGATTCCAAGTTTATGTCACCACTCCTGGGTCATCGAGCTTGGTTCTTCTTTCTTGCAAGGCAAGCACTTATTTATGAAGGCATCTCCGAGTCACTGTCGCTCGAATTTAACCCTTTATGAACTCTGCTCCTGCTTTGCTTTTGGTTCTTGTTTTGCAAGAGGACTCTGCTGATGTGGCCAAGCTCAGAAGTGCCTTGTGACCCCCCGTGTCTGTGTGCAATTCTCCTGTATGCTCCCCACACACACACACAGAGCACAATGTACAACCAACACACGTGCAGGTAAAAAGCCTTGGTTTCCTGAGCGACGCGGTTTAAGTGTTTGAGGGTTTACCTAATCTATCTGGGTTGATGCCCACGAGGCTACAGTTTACAGTGCTGATGCTGCAGTTTCTCATGATTATTTTTGGCCCACATGTTTTTCAAATATATTTCCTCTTACTCTCCCCTCAGTGGAGGCAGAGAGGCTCCAGCCGGCCAGCCCTTCTATCTGCCAAGAACCTTCACAGAACTGAGCATGCCCAGTCTTGGGCAATCTGCCATGCTCTGTCCTTGGTGTCTGCGCCCCGTTGTTCGGGTCTGCTGTTTTTGTTGCTCTAAGGCATCCCTTACGTGGCCTGTTTTCCTAACAGCCACTTTCCTAGGTTATCTGAAATTGATCTCTCTGAAAGCCAGAAGAAGTCCCGTGGCTTTGGGACGTGCTCTCTGGCCTGACTTTATGCTAACCCTCTGACCTAGCTGTGGATCATCTAGTGGCCAGTTCTTGCGGAGCCTCACAGCCTGTGACTGAAGCGTGAACTTCCTAGTAAAAGTCAGAGAGAGCCACACAGACCGTTCCCGGAACTGGCTACTTTCTCAGTGAATGGGGGAACTCAAGAAGGAAAAACAGTACAGATTTCCTGTGTTTCCAGCCAGGGCTCCTCCCAGACATCCTGGAAAGCATGGCTACAAAGAACAGGCCAGGAGCCGGAGGTTCCTGGAATAGGTGCCCTAGCAAGGGACATGTCTGAGGACCATGTTCTTCTGGCTACCAGCTGAGTCACAGCTCAGATGGGAAAAGGCTTGCTGAGTGTCCTCATCACCTTTCTATTGCTCTGATGAAACACAAAACAACTCAGGGAGAAGAGGGATTACTTCATCTTACACTTTGTAATCCATCACTGAGGGAAGCCAAGGCAGGAACCTGGGGTCAGGAAGCGAAGCAGAGACCATGACGAACACTGGCTTGCTTTCCGTGGCCTGCTCTGCCGGCTTCCTTACAGCACCCAGGACTACCTGTCGAGGAATGGTACCAGCTAGTGAGCTGGGCCTTCCCCAATCAATCATTAATCAAGAAAATGCCAAACAGGTTTGCCCACAGGCCAGTCTGATGGAGATAATTCCTCCATCAGGGTTTCCCTTCTCAAGTGACTCCTCTGTGTCAAGCTGACAGGTAATAACCAGTGCAGCTAGCATGCTCTTAACCCTGGGCTCGGTTCCCAGCACAGCATAAGCCAGGTGTGGTGCAGCCCTGCCTGCCATCACAACCAGGACTTCTGGGTCATTCTTAGCTATATAATGAGTCTCAGGCTAGCTTGGGATACACAATTTAACCTGAACTCCTACCCCCACCCCAAAGAAGCTCTGGTTTCTTAGGGGCAACTTAGAAGCTCCCAGAAGTTGACATTCACCCAAGTTGCTCCCTCCAGCTTCCTTATTTCTTTCCAAGCCACTTCTAAATGTAGGGCCACTGAAACTGCTCAAACATCTTGGGTACCAGAGAAGCCGAGAGATACAGCCCTGGTACTCTGTGCCTCAAACGGAATCCTGCAGGAGTGGCTGGGAACTGTGTGCACAAAGCCCTGGCAGTGCTCTGACAGTGTGGACGAGTCCCCTGCTGGGAGCCCAGCCTGTGACAAGGTACCTGATGGTGCTAACACCTGCAGAAGGTGACTGGACCGTTCTTGCAAATACTCACCTGATTGGGGGCCGGGGGTGGGGGGCACAAGATGTCCCTGGTTCGGGCAGCCTCCCAGAGCCTTGTTTGGGTCCATTGGTCCTACTGCGCAGGGGAGCTGTGTTTGTAGCCTGTCACCAGAAACCATGTGAAGGCCATGGTCCGTGCTCCTGCTGACCATGGAGAGCAAGGCGGCTTCATTAGCTCTGGTATCGATGACTGCAGACACGGAGTGGACAGAGAGGGACATGGTAGGCTTCTGTGACAACCCCCCTCCAAAGTATCTGACTAGACCTGAAACCACCGAAGAGAACTCTCCAGTGTGGGCCGCATGAACTGTGCCACCAGAGTACTGGCATGGAATTGAGGCAGAGTATGTTCAAACCCCTGCAATCCCAAAACTCGAGATTTAAAATCTCATTCTGAGACAGCAGGTGAGGGGCAAACTCCCTCTGTTTCCGTGACTGCCTTGAGGGCATGAGACCCAGGAACCCAACCAGGTAATCACAGTCAGTCACAGAGTCCAGCACCTGGAACCCTTCCCTCATGCCGTGAGGCATCCTGGACATTCTCATCCCCTTCCCCCAAACTATCTAAGCCTTGGCTCATCCTGAATAAAGTGTCTGCGTATAAGCCCGCCCTGAATAAAGGCATATGCACAAGCTAAGATCGCCTAAGAGAACTGTTTTATAAGATTACCTTCGCCTGAAAGAGCTGTAACACTAAGATCTTCAGACTCTCTCTCTCTCTCTCTCCCCCTCTCCCTGTCTCTCTCTCCTCCCCACCCCCAACACCTGCCACTCCCAAGTGGACCTGAATCCTGTCCATTTTGGACTCCATCCTTCCAGCCCGGTGTGCTGCAGTGTCCCTACAACCTGAGAGGAGAGGCAGAACCCCAAAGCACACTTAAGTGTGAAGGAGACGCTGAAGTGTGGCTCTCCACAGCTGATGGCTTCTGGTGGAGGTACAGGAAGGGACAGACTGGATTCTACTTAAAGGGCAGGCCACTGAGAGTTTGACCATGCTCCAATGAGTATACAGAAAACACAAAGTAAATTTTTTTTTTTTACTTCTTTGGGGGGGGTGCAGCTCACAAGGAGAGGTGACAAGGGGGGAGCTGGAGAGGGATTATGATATGAAACTCTCAGAGAATCTATAAAAGTGTTATGTGGAGAAAAAAAATACTCACCCGAAGTGGCCTTCCATCCTGTAGAAAGGGTCACTCATCACCTTTGCCCTTTATCTTACTTCATTATTTTATTCTGTTGAAGTAATTATTTAAAAACAGCCGCTGGAAGTCCCCTCTTTTAGGTTGGGTGGAGATGGGTTTGAGGAATACCCTGGATAAAGTAACAACCTCATCTTGAGTCTCGTGGTCCTCCATAACTAACTTATGATAATGTATCTGAATAGGTTTTGCTATCAAATTATCTATCTATTGTATCACAAAGTTAGTCAGCCTATTTAAGGTCCGGGACCAAAAGAAATCAGCAGAGATAACCCAGTTAATGGTCCCAAGATGGGAGGAAGTGGGGTTGACAACCATAGAGAGGTTGAAAACCAGTCCTTGTACCAGCTCTCATCTTTCTCTTTCTCTTTCTCTTTCTCTTCTCTCTCTTTCTCTTTCTCTTTCTCTTTCTCTTCTCTCTGTCTTTTCTCTGGACCTTCTCTGACCTTTTTCATGCTCTCTTTAACCATCCCTGTATTGTCTATGTAAGAGCAACGTTCTTCTTTAAGGGCTGTACACAGTCTAGAGCTGTACACAGTCTTTTCTATTGTAGAAGAGTAAATCAAGTCCGATAAAGTCCTTTGCAATTTTTGGAGATCATTTCAGACGTCGAAACGAGGGATTTCTTCGGATTAGTGATGTCAATCTCTAGCTGTTTGGTGTCCTTGTCAATGGCCCATCAAAGGTCTGAGTAGTATAAGTCTGGTGGAAATTTACCAGACCGAGTAGTCATAGGTCTTATAAATAGGCAGTATCAGTTGACAGTACCAACTTAGATAAGGACAAATGAATCATAGGCAGAGTCATAGTGACCTGTCCCCTGAACCTTCACCCAGCTGATATCCTGTTCTGAAAGATATCTGTACTCCCCCTGAACACCTATGCTCCGGTGTCATTCCCTTCTCCACATCCTGCCTTTTTGTGTTTATAACCCCTGTGTGAATAAGGAAATCATGATTTGATTTAAATAATTAAATAAATTTAAAAAAACAACAACAGCCGCGGGTCATGCCGACTACCTAAGCTGCAGCGGCTCTGCCTAACTCAGCCACCATGTTCCCTGGCCAGAGGCCACGTGCACGCAGCAGCTAGAAACGGCCAGCCAGAAACACCAGCCCTGCCACTCACGAGACGCCAGCGTGGGAGATGGCTCTGCCAATCTTCCACTCTGTCTCCGCAAGGCTGGGCATTGCCCAGACCATCCCACCAACCACGCGGGCTCCATACAAATGAGACTCTAATGCTTAGATTATCCAAAAGCTTTATATGTTTGGTAATGCTCAATTACAATATGCCCATACAAAGAGAGTTGTTTCCCAATTAGTTAACCTAAATAAAAGTTACCTGCGACTGTTCTCCATACCTGCGTGACTCTCTATCGATTCTACATCTCTGCCCTCCCTAGCTCCTTGTCTTCCTTTTCTTCTTCCTCTCCTTACTCCTCCCACCTTAGCTCCTCCTACATTACTCTTTAGCTCACACCTCCTTCCAACATACCTACAGTGGGCTTTTTCGTTCTCCTATCATTCAAGAGGCTCTTGAAGGCACCTCTTCAAGGAAGTCTTTCTTTACCACTCACTGTGATCAGCCTCTCTCCTCCTAGAGCGCCCCCCTTTTCCCACAGAATGTAAACTACGCAGTTTACCTATCAGCATACTATGTCTCAGAGAAGAAGGCTGGAATCTTAGGGGATGCCTCCCGAGAGGTGTGTGTGGGGGAGAGGGCATGTAATTGGTTACAGGGTTCTGAGCGGCGAGACTTCACTAATAGCTGTGGACGCTTTGCCCTTCAAATTTGAACTTGTGCATTTCCGGTGAGCTGCTGTTTATCCGTGCAGTACTTCACCAGGCGCTCCAGCAGGATTTGTCCAACATGTGTCTGCTTAGGGACCAGCAGGAGTCACGTGCTCAGGTAAGTGCCACGGATGTAGTCTCAGTGAAGTTGTGGGGGGAGGGGAGAGGTTGTTTGCTGCTTTGTTATTTTGAGACGGACTCTCACTAGGTAGTATAGGCTGGCCTCAAACTTATGACCTCCCTGGGAGTCCTGCTGGGAGTCCTGCATCTGAGGGACAGGACTGCAGTGCTAAGTTGGCTTTTTCAAATATTTTATCTTATGCACATGGGTGTTCATATATATATATATATATATATATATATATGTGTGTGTGTGTGTGTGTGTGTGTGTGTGTGTGTGTGTGTGTGTACCACGTGCATGCCTGGTACCCGAAGAGGTCAGGAAAGGGTGGTGGATTCCTTGGGACTGAAGTTTCAGACAGCTGGGATCCAGTGGGTGCCGGGAATTAAGCCCAGATCCTCTGGAAGAGCAGCCAGTGCTGGTGCTCTTGGCCGCTGAGCCATCTGTCCAGCCCCAGTCTCCATGTGTAAGGTTTTGAGGCTGTTGTAGAAGACCAGGAATCTGGTGGCAACAGTAAGCCACTCTTTAGTACCCGTGCCTTTGTGTGGTTCCCTGCCTGCCCGATTTTTGAGTCAGAGCTGGCTTGTGAGCTTTTATTGATGGAGCAGGGTGGGGCTGGAGAGATGGCTTGGTGGTTAAGGGCACTGGCTGCTATTGCATAGGACTGAGGTTTAGTTCCCAGCACCACATGGAAGCTCACGTCCACCTGTAGCTCCAGCCTCAGGGGATATGATCCCTTTTCTGGCCACGGTAGGTACGGCACACATGGTGCACATGCATACATGTAGGCAAAACACATTAAAATAAGTATTTTTAAACAGACTAGAAGTGAGGTGTCATTAGAAGGTCGCTGGGCCTGGGCTTCGGTGTCAGATGGGGCTGACAGGGTCAGTCTCTAGAGACCTGACATGGTGCTCACACTACATCTTTTGCAGGACCTGTGCTAGCCAGCCTTCATAGTTCCTGAGATTGCCCCAGGCAGGGTCAGGAAGTCAGACAGTAGACTGATGTGACGAACAGCAGGCCACTAAAATGACAATTAAAATTTTAGTTTCTCAGGCTGGAGAGATGGCTCAGCGGTTAAGAGCACTAACTGTTCTGTTCTTCCAGAGGTCCTGAGTTCAATTCCCAGCAACCACATGGTGGCTCACAACCATCTGTAATAGGATCTGATGCCCTTTTCTGGTGTGTCTGAAGAAGGTGACAGTGTACTCACATACAAAATAATAATAATAATAATTCTTAAAAAAAATTTTAGTTTCTCCAAAGAGAAAAGAGGATGGATTAAATGTGTGGATTAAATGTATGGCATGTGCTGTTTTAAAATGTGATGACCCAGTCATCAGGAAATCACTGAATAATCACCTTATTAAATCACTTCAGTGATTCAGCTTTCTTATCATTGGTATCTGAGTAGTGAATACTCGTCACACCCTGGCTTTGGCGGCTGAAATATCCCGAGTCACAAAAAGCAAAACACACATTTGACCTGAGGAAACCTGCTTTAAACATCTGTTTCCTTTTGTAATTGCCTCTACTTCATTATATTAGCCACGCCTGACGGGTAGGAAATTCAGAAAGGTTTCTTGTCAGCCTTTATTGGTTTGTGCTGCTGAGAGCAAGACAGAATAGTCAAGAGGCTGTGATGCAAAACTGAGGACACCTAAGACCAGACTCGGCCTTAGCTGAGAAACAGGCCTCTTTGTGCCTGCTGAGATGTCTGCTGGTGACAGCAAGGGGCTTAGCCACTCTCAGTTCCGACTCTTCATCAAGACAGTGGGGGTGATGCTGCCCCATCTCAGGAGGTCTTAGCAGCATGTGGGAACTACTGGCACTTTGCTGTCCCTGTTAGCAAACACACTGGTAAGTGTACAAACTGGACATGGACTCAGTGGCAGATGCTCGCCCACTGAGGCTCCCCCACGATGCCCAAGACCTTGGCTTGGATCCCTAGCACCATAAAACTGAAAATAACTAAGTTTCCAGCATTCCCAGGTGTGGTGGTAAGGGACTAGGAGCTGGACAGATCTCTGAAACAAATTAGACCGAAAGAGGAGACAGGGTCTCACTATGTAGCTCAGGCTGGCCTTAAACTTGACATCTTCCTGTCTTAGTCTCCGGTCTCAAAAATAACAAAAACAACAAAAGACCAGCCTGGACAACACAGCCAAGACCTATGTAAATAATCTTAATTCTTTACATGCTACTTTAAACAATGCTATTGTCTTAACATTCTAGGCAAGCACTCTACCACTGCCCTGGAGCAAACATTTTAATGAGATTTCCTTCTGGGAGGCACAAGAGGAAGTGATTTTCATTAGGAAAATCGTGTTTTCTGAGGATTCAAATTCTGGTCTGCCATGCTAACAGTCTCATGCAGCCCCAGCTGAGATCTCTGAGGGGGAAGCCCCTTTCACAGATGACACTGACTGAAGCTGCACTTGGTTCCCCTGCTGCCTCAGCTGACACGCCCTTGGTTCACTCTGTTGAGGACCCAGCACAGGCCCCCATCCTGAAGTCACTGGTGTCCCAAGGAAGGCAAGCCTGGGGACACAGACTACATCACCCCAGGCAGGGGGCTGTGTTTGTTTACGAATATCTTAAGGTCCCACTGCAGTTTCTGGAAACAGACAAAGCCATTTCTTGCAAACAGTTGATTCCACAGAACTTGCCAAAGCTGAGTTTCACTCTCATGTTCCCTCTAGAGGTCAAAGTGCAAGGGGCCCTGGCTCCCCAGCTCCCGCGGTTCCTACTTCTCCCAGGTGTCATGAGATAAGAGCACACAGGACAGGTGGGGGATCTCCACCCGCCCCTAGGCCCACTGTTGCCGAGTGTGAGGAAAGCGTGCGTATGACGGCTTCATTCAAACTATGATTATACAACTTTCCCACACATAAAGCAGTTCCTCTAGGAACAACAACGGACATCTTGTCACATTGGTCTTACCTCCTTTTTTGGGGGGTGGGGGCTCAACAAGGTATTGACAGGCATCAAAAGCTGGCCTCAAACTCTCAACCCTCCTGTCTCCGCCTCCCGTGTGCTGAGATTATGGACATGTGCTATGAAGCCTGTCTCCTTATTCATCTTACCTTTTCAAAACTTTTCCTGCTTGGTCAGCACATCTACTGGAAAAGCTTCCCGCAGCGGTCACCATGCTGGAGCACAGCACTTGGACCATCCTGAGTCTGTGTCCCTGGGCTCTGCTCACATCTGGCTTCAGAACAGACTTATATTCCCTTTGAGGGGAGAGCCCGGGAGGGTTCAGAACCTACTTCAGTTTCTAATTAACGTGGTCTGACTCTTCAGTACCTGGCTAATTCCCAGCCTCTTTAGCCTCTCAATAGAACTGTCCAGATTCTTCCTTAAATTCTGATCAAAAGTCCTGTCTGTATGTATAAGTGCTGTTTCCTAGATAACCTATTTGCAGGCATGATCACACTTCCTTCCTTGGGTAAGTAACCTATCTATTGCTTTTACTGTATTTGCTACCCAATCTGTGATCTTGCTCGGGGTTTTGGAAGTCTCAGAGCATGGCAGGACATTCACTGGCTTCTGGTGAAAGCCACCTTCATGTCTTTATCCTGGCAGGCTGGAAAAGTAGAAGAGCCAGTGGGTTTATGGAGAGATGCTGTCAAGAGAAGCAGGAGACTGAACCAGGAAATCAGCCTGCTCCTGTAAGAACCACACTCATCCCTGGATGAAGGTGGAGTCCTCATGACCTAATGACCTCCCGAGGGCTCTTCCCACCACCTCTCAGCCTATCATATTGGAACGGGCAGCCCACACTCAGACCACAGCCCTTGGTGTGGCTCTGGCCCTCTTTCTGCTTCATGTTCCTCTTTTGAGACAGGCACCACCACCTACTCCACAGCCTTTCGAGTGAACAACTTGGTGGCTTGACTATCCTCATCAAGAAGCCAACATAGCCTCTGCTTTAAAAAACATTCCATGGCTGCCCATGGCTGCCACATGCCTCTAATCCTAGTACTTGAGAGGCAAAAGGAGATGGATCTCTGTGAGTGCAAGGATTTGAGGACAGCCTGGTCTACATAGTGAGTTCCAGAACACTTCAAAAATGAAAAAGTGTGTGTGTCTGACAGAGAGAGAAAGAGAGAGAGAGAGAGAGAGAGAGGAGAGAGAGAGAGAGAGAGAGAACTGTAACACACAGTGCACATGTAGAGGTCAGAGGACAATTTGCAAGAATCTGTTGTCTCCTTCCAGCATGTGGGCCCAGGTGGCAGGCTTGGTAGCAGGTGCCCCTCACATGCTGACCCACCTCACCAGCCCTCAACTGCTGCCTATGGGATTTGCAGTCTTCTTGAGGCTCTCTTTCTGGAACTTAGATTTGGCCTTTTGTTTAAATTTTGCTGACAGATAATTTTTAAAAGCGTGTCTGGGTCTTTTGACTGCATGTCTGTGAACTGTGTGTGTGCGGTGGCCTGGAAGCCAGAAGAGGTCCCCTGGACTGGAGTTACAGAGTTGTGAGCCACTGTGTGGGTGCTAGAAATCAGGGGTCTCCACCAAGGACTCCTAACAGCTGAGCTGTCTCTCTGGGCCCTCTCCAACTCAGTATTCCTTTCCCAACAGAGAAAGAAAGTTTTCAGTGTCTCCCCTTCTGCTCCAACTTTCATCTTGCTAATCCATGGCCTCAGAAGCAGTAACTCCCTTTATTATTAGTGTTGGCCCACCCCAAACAGCTGGTCTACACCGCTGTGCTTGAGGGCAAGACTGGGCTACCCAAGACTTCAAGCCTCATCTTGTCTGCTGCTTTGCAAGGAAACACACACACACACACACACACACACACACACACACACCGTAAATGTTATATCACAGAGGTTCAACAGCATCGATATCTCTTATACATTTGCTTAATCTATCTAGCCCTTTTCTTTGATTATAGAGCAAATTCCAAGATATGATGTCATTTAACTCTATCAACACATATTCCTTAAAACACAAGAAAAATGCAATTAAAATTAACATTTCTTTTTTTATTTGTGGATTTTTGTACATGTATTCTATGGTCTGGCTTTATATAGTAAGATCAGACATTGCAGTTTGTCTTATGAAGGCTGAAAGTGGGGTATGTGGACAAGCAGTAACTATACAACCAAGACAAACGACATTTCCCAGCCTGGCTGGGAGAGCTATAATGACCACGCCACATTATGTTATGGGTCTGTCCCCTCCTCAGCAGGCTTTTCCACCTCAGCATCACTGGTCTTGGAGCAGATGGTTAGCCGTGCCAGCCATCGGGACATCTGTTCACTAGATGACAGTGATACATGTCTACCTCCCAAACCCCCCGCCACACACACCTTAAATTATGATAGGCAAAAACATCTTCACAATTACCACAGACCTGCTGGGACGATAATCCCATTAAGAACTCCTGTTATAAGTGGGCCTCAAGGATCCCTGGGCTTCTGCACTGAGGATGAAACACCTCTCAGAGCTTACTACTAAGCGAGTGCTTAAGCCACAGGCTCAAGTCACACTGGTGTTGGAGTGCCAGTCACTCCAAACTCCTCTGAGCATGCCGTCAGAGCCCATGTGTAGAAAGAGGCCTTTGATTTGACTTGGTAGATCCCTAGGGGGTGCCCCCAAGCTCATTCTCCTGTCTTGCTATATAGCTCTTGCTTCAGTGGAATCTCACCATACTGCCTCCAGCTGCTGTCCTAGCCTTGACTATGTGGGCCCTTGTCAAGCAAAGTCATTCACAGCACTTTAATGCCATGAGAGGCACAATACCAACAGTCACCTTCTGGAGTCACGAAGTGGTTTTAGGGCGAGAGCTAGCTCACTCTGAAATACAGAGTGCCAGCCTGCTCTCCCATGAAAGCCAGTACCAAGAATGCCTTGTTAGCTGGAAAAGGCACAGTGCCAAGATTTTGGTCTTTATACATTACTTTAAAAACTCAAACACTGCTCCATACAATTATTAACACTAAATCAAATAAACTAAACAGAATCTAAGTTACATAAAGCAGCATGGCCATAAAACTTGCCCAATTGAGAAGAGCAGACAAACCAAAATGTTTATCATCATTAGGACATAATGAACAAAAGCAATACAGAATTTGCAGGTCATGATCAGTCAGTTCCTCTGAAAATGGACAAACGTATAATCACCCAAAAGGGAAACCGACGGCAAGCTTGGAGGCCCTCTCTACAACGCACTGGGTAAGAGACCCAGGCATGCTGTAAGAGACTGTGCTCAAATCTCAGTGTAAGTTTGCCGACACCGCCTGGGTCTGACACTCCAATTCGGATATACAAACGTCCATAACTAGAGCATAACTAGTTTACTCTGCTTAGATCTGTGATAAATGACATGTCAATCAATTCTAATATGTACTTTGAACTGGAAGGATCTATTTGGAAATAAGGACTTTAAAAGAAACTATCAGTTTTCAGTCAAATTATGTTCAAAGATTTATGAAAATGAAAACATAGGCAAGAAACAGAGGCTCTGTGCCCCAGGTTTTGTTTTTAAGAATATTTCCTGCACAAATAATAGCCGTCTCATTTATCTTACACAACTCTAAAACCTCAAATTAATGGCCATGGAACAAACCTAAGGTCAGGCCCACTTTCTGTGCACTCATTTAATAAACTGCCTAGAAATGCACTACTGCCTCGCAGAGCCAATGCCAGCTCGCAAGCGGCAGGGAACCACCTCAGAGCTTCACAGAGAGAGCTGTGCATCACAAACCCCTCGGAGCACGTCCCTGGAACACCTCGAAAGCTGCAAGGCAGCCAAGAGCCGCTGTCTTGAGGCCACTGACAGGTCTGTGCAGGACTGGAAAGTCGTTGCACCTACTGCACAGGAACTCAAGGGAAGAAGCATAGGACTCTGCCATATTCCAGGATGTCACAACAGGACACTGTACCTGTACAGAGTCAGTTACTTTAAATAAAGTCTCCCAGGCATCAGACTGTGACCCTACATGTCGACAACACTGACTTTCGGCTTCCCGACAGAGCTCACATATCGAGATTAATTCTCTTCAGCTGCAGCGGGTAGCACTTTCTCTGGGCGCAGTCTGGGGCTTGCTTTCTCTTCAGCACAATGTTGGAGGCTTTCCTGGCTACAGTCTCGGTTGGTGTGGTTTCTACGTGTGTCACACAATTGTCAGACTCGGCATCTGCTTTCCTGTAAAGGCTGGAGAAGACTTCCTGGTTGATCCTCTGCAGCTGGATGACAGGCTGCATCTTTAAAACCTGGGAGAAGCCGTCTCCTTGTTCAATTAACACGGGCAAAGCCTTGGGAAGGAAAATCTCAGGTTGAAATGTGAATGTCGATACAGGCACGCTTCACAGACATGGACACCCTGCACTTTAATTCCTCAGGTCAAGTCTATTGCTAAGCCCTGGTTCCCTGGGGTTATGGATATTTGGCTCTGTGTTTTAAAATCCCACTCTAAGTAAAGGGATTTTTAACTAAAAGCTAAGACTCAGAAGATACAGCTCATTCCTACAATAACTGGTAGCAATGTTAAATTTGATAGGAGTAAGAGAAGTTCAGAGATAAGAATTTAAAGTCTGAAATCTTGCTATTTGATAAGCATGCTTTTGGAATCTTGATCATTAAGAGAAAGGAGAGGCACATTTTGATTATAATGGATGGAACAGCAAGCATTTTATACTTTGTCTGGGACTCTGCCTTGGCCAGCCATGGTGGTACGTGAATGTAGTCCCAGTTTGAAGCTAGCGTGTGGAATGCAGGGAGAACCTGTCCTTAAAAGAACTCAACTCCACTATCAGAACAGGAAAGAAACAGACAGGAAGGAAATGAATGATTCCATTTTTGTTCCCATAAAGCCTGCTTATAAAACTGAGGCAGGCTGCTGCCTGGCCACCAATTCTGGATCAAGAATAGGATAAAAGTACTAAGTTGATCAATTATCGGGAAAACATAGAATTGATACCGAAAAAAAAAAAAAAAAGACACAGAAAGCAGACATCAGAACTGGGAAGGTTGGCCGGGCGGTGGTGGCGCACGCCTTTAGTCCCAGCACTTGGGAGGCAGAGGCAGGTGGATTTCTGAGTTCGAGGACAGCCTGGTCTACAGAGTGAGTTCCAGGACAGCCAGAGCTACACAGAGAAACCTGTCTCGAAAAACCAAAAAACAAAACAACAACAACAACAACAAAAAGAACTGGGAAGGTTCTGGAGTTTAAAATAATTTCCATGTACCAGGGATTTGCTTTGATGCTTAGGTAAAATCAGTGTCCCACTAGAACCCATGGTACTATGACCTGGAGGCTTTCCAGCTGCAGTAGTGTAAGAAGAGTGATCCCACAGAGCAGCATCCCACCCTGCAGAGCAGCTCAGGGTACAGCGTGCACTAAGTGTCCACCCGAGCTGAGGTCACACCGGCACAAAAGCAGAGACAACAAAAACAAGTTCCAAAGCCAGACAGTCTGGTTCAGTTACTTGGTTGAGCAACTTATTTAGGTTCTTAATGCCTCTGTTTTCCCATCTGTAAACTGGGGTTACATACCTATCTTCTATGGCTAGTATGAGGATTAGACAGGACAGTAAATGTCAAGTAGACAGATACCACATGCTCCCTAAGGGTTACAAACAGCCTTATCCCAAAGTGTCTGACAAGCTGCCAACATAGCTCACTAGATCTCACTAGAGAAGCCAGGTAGAACACAGGGCTTCCAGGACCTCCAGGCAGAATATGTGGCACATAGTAGGACAAATGAACTCTCAACTTTACTGTTGCTTAACAAATATACTCATGAGCCACGCAGCAGACTCCTGGGCATCCTGCTGTGCCCCAAACATGCTGTTGGCAAGCACCGATTGCTCCCACTTCATGTGTTCGCAGTTTTACCTTCATGGCCTCACTCATTTCCTTAGCTACGGTTTCTCCGCGGCATTTCAAATCTTCCATACGAGAAGCTGCAAGAAACCATCAGACAGCATTTTAGGTTCTCTATCTAATTAGCCAATCATGAGGACACTTAGATGCAATCCATTAGGACAACTCACCTTATTCTAATCTTTATAAGAGCTTGGTTGGTTGTGACGGTTTCTCTGTGTAGCCCTGTCTGTCCTGGAACCCACTCTGTAGACCAAGTTGGCCTCAAACTCAGATTTCTGCTGCCTCTGTCTCCCAAGTGCTGGTATTAAAGGCGTGCGCCAAACCACCCCCAGCCTCAGTACTTTGTAATTACTAAAGTCAATGTCCTATTTAATTTATGAAGATAAGTAAGAAGAGCAGGACAGCATCGGCGTGTAATGCAGAGGCATGCACTTAAGACAGCCGCCGGCCGCCGAGCAGTCCTGCACTGCCTGAGAGTGAGTGCCCATATCCACGACACAAGCACTGCTGCAGCCGGCACCTCTGTGTGCCATCAAGGGGAAGACAAATGAAGACTAAGACATTATTTTTAAATGACTCTGAATTTTATAAAAGCAAGCCACAGGTCAGAGAAATGACTCAGTGGGCAAAGGCAGTCGCAAGGAGGCCTGGCAAGCAGTGCATCCAGAACCCAGGCAAGCTTGAGAAGAGAGCCCACTTCACAAAGTTGTGTTCTGACCTTCATGTGCATTCTGTACCATGTGTATACTATACACACATACACACACACAAAGGCAGTAAAAAAAGTTTTTAAAGCAAACCATCATCTAAACTTAGAATGGAATCACTCGGTATTAAGGCCATGTATAGACAGATATCTGGTGGAAAATTCTAGCTTTGGTTGCTAGTACTACAAATTTTTCCTTTCTTTCTTTTCTTTCTTTCTTTCTTTCTTTCTTTTTTTTTTTTTTTTTTTTTTTTTTTTGGTTTTTCGAGACAGGGTTTCTCTGTGTAGCCCTGGCTGTCCTGGAACTCACTCTGTAGACCAGGCTGGCCTCGAACTCAGAAATCCGCCTGCCTCTGCCTCCCAAGTGCTGGGATTAAGGGCGTGCACCACCACTGCCCGGCTAAATTTTTCCTTTCTTGATGCTTTTTTGTGAGTGTGAGTATGTGTGTGTATCTGCACATGTGTGCATGTGTGTATCTGTGTAAATGTATGTGTGTTTATCTGTGTGTGTTCATGTGCATCTGTGCATGTGTGTGCATCTGTGTGTATTTATCTGTGTGAGTGCGTGTGCATGTATCTGTGTGTGCATGTGCACAGTTCACCTGGGGGACAGAGGTCACCATCAGGTGACTTTCTCTACCACTCTCCATCTTGCTTCCTCAGACAGTGTCACTGACTCAGATCGACTGACTGGCTAACGAGCCCCATGGCTCCTACTGTCTCTGTGTCTCCAGTTTTTAACCTAGGTCCTAGGAATTCAAATTTAGGTCGAAGCACTTCACCAGCAAGCATCACCCAGCCCTTTTCTGATGCAGCAAGTCTCAGGCTGAAGTACAGATGTTGGGTCAGTACCTTACAGCCACAAGAAGACAAAGCACCAGTAAAGCCGCATGGGCCGATATAAAAGCCAGCATGATGTCATTCATAATTTAAAAAGCATAATTTTAGCCAGGCGGTTGTGGTGCACGCCTTTAATCCCAGCACTTGGGAGGCAGAGGCAGGCGGATTTCTGAGTTCGAGGACAGCCTGGTCTACAGAGTGAGTTCCAGGACAGCCAGGGCTATACAGAGAAACCCTGTCTCGAAAAACCAAAAAAAAAAAAAAAAAGCATAATTTTAAATGCACAAAGCACTCTATGAAGCTATGCCAATCAGCACATGATGTATTGGTGATAACAGTAAAGGAGAAGGACCTACACAGAAGGGACTTCTAGGCAGTGTAAAAATAAAGCTGGTTTAAAATTATATGGCTATAATGCTGACACACAAATTGTTATCTCTAAGAAAGGCACTGCCCTAAAAATTATTCAGAAAATAAAAATGATACGCTGCAAAAAGATCAAGTGAACAAAGGAAAAATGAAGGATGTGACAGACAGAAGGACGTGATTGATGGGCAGAAGGAGGTGACAGACAGAAGGACATGATGACAGAAGGACACAATGGACAGAGGACATGATGGACAGAAGGCCATGATGGACAGGAGGACGTGATTAATGGACAAAAGGATGTGATGGACAGAAAGATGCAATGGACAGAAGGATGTGATAAACGGAAGGCCATGACGACAGAGGGACACAATGGACAGAAGAACATGACAGACAGAGGGCATGATGGACAGAAGGACATGACGACAGAAGGATGTGACAGACAGAGGACATGACGGACAGGACGTGATAGACAGAAGGACGTGATGGACAGAAAACAAACACTGAGGCGGAGCCAAGTCCTCCCCATCAGTCACAATGTAACTATCAGCGGGTTAAACTTTGCTATTGAAAGGCAGAAATAGAAGCTGCAACTGGATAAAAACAAATGATCCAATTAGATCATACCAAGACTGCCCTATAAGCACAGCCCGCAAGAGCTGAGAGCGAAGGGAAGACCAGAACATTCCACACAGAAGCCATCAGGGGACGGCTGGGGCCACAGAGGACTTCCCAGAGCTGGGGCTGCTGCTCGGCGAGTGTGCAAGGCCCTGGGTGTGACTCAGCCTCCCACTGCATTCATCTCAGTTACCAGAGAATATGCTGATAAAAGGAGCAGCTCGTCCAGAAGCTCAACAGCTTACTTCTATCTTTTTTTTAAATTCTAAACCTGGTTGGTCTCAGAGATCCACCTGTCTCTTCCTTCCAAATGCTGGGATTAAAGGCATGTCTTACCACGCCCGGCAACCTAACAACTGTATACACAGGTATACCAAACAGAATCCCAAAGTATAAGACATAGGAGTTGACAAAACTGAAGAAACGGTTTGACAGTAACAGTTGGAGACTTCAAACCCACCTGTAATAAAGGACTGAAGAATATTAATAAGAAATGGAGGCAATCATCATTTCCAACACCACCAACCAGCTAGACCTTAACACGTGTGCAGAGCACTTCACCAAACACAACAATACACTATTCTAGTTTGATTTCTGACGCTCTGATGAATATCATTTTTATGGTGGTTTGGATAGGACAGCCCTCATGCGCTCACACATGTGAACGCTTCATCATGAGGGAGGGCACTACTAGGAGGTGGAGCCTGGAGGAGGTGAGGCTTTGTTGGAGGGAGTGTATCAATGGGCTGAGCAAGCCAAGCTCAGTGTCACTCTTCCTGCCGCCTGCTGATCCAGCTATGTAACTCTCAGCTTTTTCACCAGCGCCATGTCTGCCTGTATGCCACCACGCTTCTCATCATGATAATGAACTAAACCTCTGAACCTGGAAGCCAGCCCAATAAAATGTTTTCCTTAATAAAAGCTGTTGTGATCATGAGGTCTCTCACAGCAAAAGCAAGCCCAACTGAGATAATTACTGAAAGCAGCCTGGGGGGAAAAGGTTACTTGACTGACTTACAGGTCACCATCCAGCTCTGAGGGAGTCAGGGTGGGAAGCCAAGGCAGAGGCCATGCAGGGCTGCTGCTAACTGGCTTGTTCTCCCGCAGGCTCATGCACAGCCAGCTTTCTTATACAACCCGGGACCGCCATCCCACGGATGGTAGCGTCCAACAAGCCTGGGCCCTTCTGTATCCTAGCAATCAACAATCAAGACAGGACCACACAGTCGTGGCCACAGACAACCTGATCTGGGCAGTCTTTTGAGGTGCTGGCTTCCCAGGTGACTCTAGGTCACTTAAGAATAAGAACTGACCAGTGTTGGGCTCCATTTCGGCCCTGGTTTGGGCCTTGTGGACAAATCCAAGCCTGGCTCAAGTTTTGAGACCTATCTCAGTCACTTCTGTATTGGGGTGACTCAGCAAGACCTGTTTGGCCCGCCATTGCTGATGCAGAGCTTTGCCATTGGCAATGTCAGTCACCCCATACCCTCTGTCACCCTTCCCCACCCCCTACATCATCTCACCCCTCCAAAACCCCTCCTCCCTATGCTCTGAGCTTATATAAGCGAGAGGCTGAAGCAATAAAGGTGAGTTCCTGCTTCAACAAGACTCCGGGCCTGGTGTGCTTCTTTTGGCTGTCGACACTATCACCATCCCACTCAGCCCCGGAGAGACCCGGCAGAACACACGAGATGGTCTCAGCTGCCACAGGAAGGTGAGGCAACACTAGCAACACTCCAGCAGGCATAGAAAGCGCATACTACAGAGTTGCCCTCACCACAGGCAAAGCCATGCAGTCAGAAGACAGCCCGTGCTCGCCTGGGCTGGGGAGGGAAACAGAACCACTGATGGCTGTGGAGCTTCTGCTGGAAGCTCCTTTAACCCCGGGATGTACAACACTGGCTATCAGTGGATGATGGGCTTTAAAATGCACAATATGGTAAACTTATTTATTTTATTACTATTTTTATTTGTGTGTGTGTGTGTGTGTAAATATGTCCACGTGGCCAGAGAAGGTTGTCAGACAGCAGACATGGGTGCTCGCTGGGAACCCATCTCTCGCCCTCTCCTAAGAAGCAGCAAGTGCTCTTAACTGCTGCGCCCTCCCTCCAGTCCCAACATGCTAAGTTTTATGTGTATTTCCACAACTATGGCTAATTTTGGATGACAACTTGAATAAAGTCTGTGAGGGATTTTGCTGATTGGATCACTTGAAGTTGGAAGACGCACCCTAAATCTGGACCACACCTTCTGATGGCAGCCCACATAAAAACATGGATAAAGGAAGCTTTTGCTCTTTGCCTGCTTGCCTTCACTCTTGCTGGCAAGTTCATCTATGCTGCTACTGAGGCATTTCTTCATTGTTATTAGAACCTACTTCTCTGGGATTTCAATTTAGCCTGAATACCAGTAGCTCTCTAGAATTCCCCAGGATTCTAGCACCAGACTGGAAATTCACTGAACAGCTAGCTTGGCCTTTCTGCTGGGAGTCAGCCATAGGTGAACTACCAGACCCAGCTGCGGGCTGCTCTCATAACGCTCTCCCTCACTGGCTCTCATCCTGATCCCGCTGATTATCCACTCAGAGACTCCTAACACAGCAGCAACACACCAGCATCTCTGTGTGCATCAGCCAGCTTTACCATGCTCCCATGCGTCCACTTCAGTGTGCACTCGTGGGCATGAGGCACTTTTCTCTGCATGGATAGTCACTTAAAGTTCAAGGAACAGCATGTGAGGTCCAAGATGAAGGCGTTTGAGGACAAGTGCCTTCAAGGGTGGGCACTCTCTGTCACCACACTGGGAGAAACAAGTTGAGAGGTGACAGGAAGCTTAGAGGCACACGCCTGGAGGAACTGAAGCTTCTACCAGGTTAATGACCTGAGAAACCACAAGAGATACAACATGTGTTTATTGTTTTAAGCAGTTAGATTTTTGAGATAAGTTACTAAGCAACAGGCAACAAATCCAACATTAGATTTCAAATCAATACATTTAGTCCTAAGTGTAAATTAAAATTTTCAGTGAGCGACTATCTAGAACATTCCAGTAGATCTGGAATGTTCCCCAAAGGCCAATGTGTTAAATGGTTGGTCACCAGGCAAGCCTTTTGGGAGGTCTTCAGGTCTCTAGGGATGTGTTCAATATATCTTGTTCCTCACTTTACTCTCTCCCAGATAAATTACTTCTGAACTTAAAGAAATAGGATCAATTGTTGACCTGAGGAAACACAATAAACTAGTTTCCTTATGATTCCAGGTTTTTAAGACTCTGTTGTATTCACAGTATACATGAAAACATAAGACACACTTGAACAGAGTTTAAAATGTGTCTCATGTGTACCTAGCCATCACACTTATGTATCTAGATAGTGGATTTTAGTATGTATGTATATATGTATGTATGCATGCGTGTGTAACTTCAAGTTGTGTACCGTACATTACTCTGCAACAAACACACACATGGAACAATGAATCTTACTTCTCTGTGTGAACAGGCAGCCATAGTCTTCATCACTGTGGCTTTTACTAGTAGCAGCAGCTATAGTCCGTGACCTGCGAGCCCGCTCTCAGGGCTTCTTACAGACTAAGTTCTCCCTTGTGGCCTTTCCTTTCCACTGCTGAATGACACGTGCTTTCATGTGCTCTACAAACAGTGGGAACATACGAGCCCAAGAGTAGTTTGCGCTTGTGTGTGAAACGGAGGTAGGCTGAAGGCTTGCATACTTACAAACGGACTTTCACACCCAAGTGTGTGATGGGGTGTTCTAATGGTGGGCTAGACGCATCATCCCTCACCTCCAGCTCTCTGGAAGGGCCACTAGAGGGCAGCAGTGTGGACAACAATGAGAAGCTTGGAATATCCCTAAGCACTGAGAACTTCCTGGGATCTTTGGTGGTGATCACAGTTCCTTGCAGTAGGTGCTCAAAAGCTAAGACGGGATGCAGCCATGATAGAGGACACTTCCTTAATCAGAGAGGGTGACATCAGTCACAGGGCAACTGTGTCACAGAGAATTTGCCGTAAACAAGGATCTGATGCCAAATGGACTGGAGAGTTCCAGGTGGGAGGCAGGTGGACAGGATACACTCTACCCAAATAAGGAAATAAATGAGAAACAGGAGAAAACAGGAAGCAGGAAGCAGAATCCAGCAGGAAGTGAGGGAACTCCCAGGATGGTGTGAAAGGGGCAGAGACAGGATCAAAGTTTGCTGTAGGCAAGGGGAGCTGGTCAGACGGGAAGAGGAAGATGGAAGGTTAGAAAGAAGACAGATGGGTAACCTCAAGCAGTTACCACACCAGGAAACTTATAATTCTGGCTTACCTTTACATAGGGTAAGACGGAAGGGCTGCACAGAATGACCTTTTCCTACAAAGTGAAGCTAGAGGACAGCCAAGCAGTGATGGCGCATGCCTTCAATCTCAGCACTTGGGAGGCAGAGGCAGGTATATCTGTGAGTTCCAGCCTGCTAGCCTGCTAGCCTGGTCTACATAGCAAGCTCCAGGACAGCTGAGACTACATAGAGACCTCGTCTCAAAAACAAGACAACCACAACAAGAGTAAAGCTGCTGAGTAAAACAAGTCTTGTGAGGAACCTGCCTGTAACAGCATTTAGGAACTCAGAAAGACAGATACGCCCTGAAGCCTATTCTGCTGTATGGGCTGCTGTGGTCACCACACACTCTGTCGTTCTCAGTCCATTTCAGAGCAGGCTCACAGCCTCCTTTTACAAACAACCCAGGAAAGGGAACTGCAACTGGACAGAACTAGAATTCACATCTTTTAGAATTCAATGTAACCCTCTAAAATATCCCTCTGCCAGAGAGCACACACTGTCTTCCTGAAAGCATAAGTCACACTGAGACAAAACTCAGCTCCAGCAGAACAAAAGCTTCCTGAAATAAAAATTATGCTGAATGGTAATTTAGAATGGTAATTCTAAAATTAAATGTCTAATTATGACTTTACAGTACCTCTTTTTTTTTTTTAATTAGGTAAGCTCAACCATTCCCATTCAAGCCTAAACTGTATCTGTGGTGCCGGGGTGCTCACTTTAACCCTAGCCCTGGGGAGGCAGAGGTGAGCGCTCTACATGTGAGATCAGCCTGGTCTGCACAGCGGGGTCCAGGCCAGCCAAGGGTACATGGTGTCTCAAAAACAAAAATAAAAAACTAAACCAAACCAAACCCAACCCAAGATACCAATAATTCTAGTAGACCAAACAAAGACTTTTTTTTTTTTAACAATGAAGACAAAAGGGGAAGACAATACATAAAAATGATTTCTAAAAGTCAAGCAAGGTGACAGACACCTGTGAGCACAGGACCCAGAAGGCAAGGGCAAGAGGACCACACATTCCAGGTCATCCTGTACTATACAGCAAAACCCTGTCTCAAAAACAAAACACAAAACTAAACAAAACTCATTAAACATTAAACATACTGTATATACATAAAAATTATTTTCTTGGCTGGCAAGATAGTTGAGCAGGAAAAGGCACCTGATGCCAATCCAGACAACCTGAGTTTGATTTCTGGAATCCATATGGTAGAGAGAGAGAACTGGCTTCTCCAAGCTGTCCTCTGACCTGCACACACATGCTGTTGCATGTACATGTATGTGCACAGACACACAGAATAGATACATTAGTAAAAAAAAATTTTTTTTTTTTTGGTTTTTCGAGACAGGGTTTCTCTGTGTAGCCCTGGCTGTCCTGGAACTCACTCTGTAGACCAGGCTGGCCTGGAACTCAGAAATCCGCCTGCCTCTGCCTCCCAAGTGCTGGGATTAAAGGTGTGTGCCACTACTGCCCTGCGTAAAAATTTTTAAGAAGTTAAAACATTTTCTGCCATAAATATTTGTTAAAGAAACTCCAAAGCAATAAGCTTTTTGTGGCCTTCCCATCATGATTCTAAGTGAGCCTGTCACATTTTATAACTGAGAAGAGCACAGAAGCCCTCTGGATTCAGGAGCATCGATCGGCCTTCAGAGGTCTCGGTGCTCTTGGCAGACCCATAAGGCCGTGCAGGATCAGGGATGGGCTCCCCAGAAGCGTTCTCTATGCTCCTCCTACACACACTCAACAAGAACATCTGTATGACGCCAGTGTGTACTACTCTTAGCAGTGCCAACAAAATGTTCCTAAAAGGAGTACACCTCACGGGGAGCCCCTCACAGCTGACTAGCTTACTGAGTACAAGGGGGAGGGGGTAAGATGTATCAAGGTCAGAGCCTCATTATCCGAGACGTCTTTCTTGCCCTTCCCAGCCCTGTGAAAGCGACCTAACATCTTTGTGACCATTAGATAAATCAGTTTCTATCGACCACAGGGTTGACTCTTCTATCCGAGAGCATCTGAGGCCTTTTTGTGACCACCTGCCGCCGCTTCCACCAATGATGCACTTTCAAAGTCTCAGTTTATGATTTCCTGTTGTTACCATAAAAGGCCAGGAAATTGTTACCACATCGCAACATGAAATTTGCAGTAACCTAAATCTGTATTCCCTAGCCACAGTCATATTTACCTTCAAAATAAACTCTTATCCTCCTTAAAGTAAAAGTCCCACAGCCCAGACACACATGCTTGACACAGATGCTAACCACCTGGTGTCATCTGCGCACAGACTGCTCGGCAGTGTGTGAAGTCACACAGCATTAGCAGAAAACGACCGGCTGCCTGAATGCAGGACCAGCCCGGGACTCAGGAGTGCAGTATAGAACCGCCTGCGGCACCTCGGCCGCCACTGCTGTTCTACGTGAGAACTGGAGAAAGACCTCCACTGCGGGGACTTTACACTCATGACTACTCAAGGTTACTCCTGACGAATGAGAAACACATCTTACCTTGTTGGTAAATAATCAGTAGGTGGGGAGTGGGGGGAATTGCCCTTAAGAATGTGGAAGTTCGGCAGCCTGAGAACACCGTCCGTTCCCTAGCCGCCTGCCCCTAAAGCGGAGGGAAATGAAAAAGTGGAAGCGAAAGCCTGGGCAACAAGCCCAGTTTTGCTTCTGGGTCACTGCACTGACTAAAGGAGGGACCACAAACCCCCAAAGCCTGCAAGTTCAGCAGAAATGCACAGCGGGGAGCTTCCCATCTGCTTCCAACCTAGCTCCTGAGCGTGCACAAACAAACACGCTTGGGGACACCGGCTTGTGTCGTTTCTAAGGACTGAGGGGGGAACTGAGCTCTCCTGCGACAGAGAGGTCACAGATCTGTGACCCCAAGCACCTCATGACAGGCAGTACCATGCTGTCAGTCTCCTTAGTTTTTAATCTGGCCTCAGCCAAGTGTCTGATCTTATTTCTAACTTCTTTTGTCCCGTGGACTCAAGGTCGCTCCTCAGGAGCTCTGCTTGGGCCTTGCTCTGCTCTAGAGTTCTTCCTCTTGAGCGGAACCACATAACCTATCTGCTCTTGCCACAGCAGCTCCCTCCCACCTGAACACACTGTCTAGTGTCACACTGCCCATAAACATGGTACTTACACGCAGTTATTTGAGTTATGGAAGAGGCTGCGCTGAGCTCTGGAGCAGACCAACTGACCCCTCAGTCACAGCGAACCAGCACAGCCTGACGAGGACTGTTTCCTTATGCCGACTCCAGCTAGGGAACAGTAGCTACAAGCCTGACTCCCTGGGAAATGAAAGGAGCCCACCTGCCTCAGCAGGCCAGGATGTGGAATCAGCAGCTTCCCTGCTTAAGACAAAGTCTGAGATGAGCCTTCATACTCTGAAACAGAGGCTGGAAAAAAACTGCCACCGACCAACACTTGTACTTTAAGCCACACTACAAGTGCAGGGAGAGAAAGTAACGCCTTGGCCTCGGTCTGTACCACGTGCCTACCTGCTGACTGGTGGCCAGATGCACTATCTGCAATATCACAAGTGTGCAGTCTCTGCTGCCAATGTATGTATGGTCCTTGCCGTGGGCTGCTCCTGACTAGGTGAAGGCGGCATGCACTGGAGGCAGGAGAGAGAGAGAAGAGGCAGAGCAATGGACACAAGGGAAGTCATAGTCCAGGGAGCTTTCAGACACAAATTCTAAATACGTGAAGAAAAGAACACCCCAGAAGATAATCAGCACAGCTAATGTGAGAGGGAGGAGCTTACTGCAGAGACGACCCTCACGAGCTGAAGGAAACAGGTCTTACCTCAGAAGGCTGCAGAGATGGCCATGGGTAAAATGAGTACTAAGCAGGCATGAGAACCTGCGTGCGGACCCCAGCACTGAGGGAAAAGCTGAGTGCATCAGCACCTGTCTGCAACACCAGCACCGGGAGGCAGGGACAGGAGGGTCCTGGGAGCTCCTTGGCCAGTCTGACCAAACAGTGTGATATTAGTGAGTGGTAGGTCTGACAAGGACAATCTCTCTAGTGAGGTGACAGTGTGAACAGGTAAAGTTAGGTGAAGGAGAGGATCAGGCAGGTAGCTTCACACACCAAGTATGAAAGGCACAGGCCCAGCACACACCTGAGACAACCTAGAACAGTACCTAGCATGTAACAGGTAGGATTCTGTGAGAAAGGTTTACAGAGGTAAAACACCAGGACAAGCAGAGCTACACACAAAGCTGTGGGGCATGAGAACTCTATGATAATAAAAATCACTGTTTACAAAGAAAAAGGATAGAGACCTAGAGAGAGCTCAGCAGTCTCGAGCTCCAACTGCCCTGAGTTCAAGTCCCAGCACACACACTGGGCTGCTCACAGCTGCCTGTAACTACAGCTCCAGGAATCCAGTGCCTCTGCTCCTCTGACCTCCATTCATGGTCACATACGCACACATGTAGACATAATTGTAAAACATAAATTAAGAAACATTAAAGAAATAAAAAGACCAAGGATAACAAGTTCAATATAGTCAACATGATGAAAGCAAATAGAGTTTAAGAGCAAACATGAAAGAGAGTCGGAGCTGCCCCTCACAGCCCTTACCTCAGGCGCCCATGAAAGTACACACACAAAGTAAACCCAGAGGAAGGCTTAAAATTAAAACTATAGTTCTTTCAGAATTTGAAAATTTTGATTTATAAATCTAATTAATCACCAAGTATAAAAGAATAGCTAGTGTGTAAGACTTGGTGGTTCATACCTATAATCTCAGCACTCGGGAGATGGAGGAAGGAGGATTGTGAGTTCAAGGATAGCCTGGGCTACATAGTGGGCCCTTCCTCAAAAAACAAATTAAAAAGCCCACTCAGTGTGAGACACTTGCCTAGCAGGGACAGGGCCTATGTTCTAGTCTCAGCAGGACAATAAGAGTCTTAGCGGGTGAAGTTTATCGATTTAACCAGAAGAACTAAGATCGACAGTAAACACAGAGAAAACCGGGACGGCAGTGCGCTTATTCAGTGGGCAGAGGACAGAGGGTCCATCTCTTGCTCAAGAGGAGTTTCACATGACTGGATAAAGTGACAGCTTCACTAGAGCAGTAACTAGTTTGCAGGAGACATTAAAGGAACAGAACCACAGTGTGCCACTTCCAAACCAGAAGCCAGAGAAAAAGAGACTAAAGAACACCGTATCCACACAACAGAGGCAACAAAGGCAGGGCTTGACAGGAGAGGACTGGGCTTGGAAGCCAGGAAATAAGCAAGTTCTACAGGGCAAGCTTACGGTCTGTTTCCAAAGTGCAATTCACCAACTGTGCCTTAACTGCATTTATCAAAACTTTTACTGAACCCAGTGCAGGCAAGAAGATAAATATGACAAGAAATGTACAAAACCAGGTGGAGCACATTAAAGGCAAAATCTCAAGTCACAAAAACAAAACACAACAAAGAAAGCAACAGCAAAACAAAGAAAAGCGAGTGCCTGAAGGAGCAGCCCGACTGCGCAGCCGTGCTTGCTCGGCATGCTCTGACCCCAGCATGTATACTAGAGAGGGAAAGCATGCAGACCGTTGAAGACTGTTGTCAAGTCTCAAAACAAGTGTGAGGCATCGACTGTGGCAGAGAGGACACACGGGAGGAGCTCACAGAGGGAGCTTCATCTTCACACATTCTCACACTGCTTACCTGGGTCAGGATCGCATTTCAGGTCCAGAGGATAGACAACAGGGTGATACTGCTTCTAAACACAGCACAAATGAAAACATTTAATTTAGACACGGAATGCTTCAGATAACTATTTAGCATCTATTTCAGCTAGTGTGAGCAAATACAGTCAACAGTGCTGGTCTCAAGGTTTTTCTCTTAGATCCTGAACTCTGTGGGCAAATGTCCTTGGGTTTGAATACCTTTTATGTGCTGCCATCTGCTGCACACAGTAAGAAACTGCACTATGAAGATGGCGGTCAAAAGAAACAGGAAAGGCAGTTCTAAAGTACAGGGTAAGGACCACAGTGTGGTGGACGTTCATTCAGGACAAACACTTGGAACTCACAACTCCTATTTCCACAGAAACTTTTTAAAAAGTAGTTAAACTGCCACAGCAGCCCTTTACTCTCCACACCAAGACACACAGGAACAGCTGGACATGCCATAGTCAGGCGAAAGCACCTTCTTAGTCACTCAGTGACAAGGGCACACTAGTGCTCTCCAGGCCTGTTCCTCCACCTCGGCCTGACTAGTTGCAGGGTTTTCTTTAGGGAAGTCAGGCAGGTAAGTTAGAGGAAGGCACGACAGTCACTGCCTGTTCTCCCTGCAGTGTGCAAAGGGCTCTCTTTAAGGCCGGATGTATGAGAAAGGGAACATCCTTGAGGGTTTCTTTTTCCTATCACACAGGACTCTAATGTTTAGATCAAGTGCAGGCCTTTAATTGCCCAAAGCATTACTGAAGGAGACACTCCTAGAGAGCACACTTAAAAGTCTGCTAACTTAAAAAACTAAAGGCAAAGACGACAACGGCATGATTAAAGCCTGCATGCGGTCATTCCGTGGTCCAGTGGCACAGCAGCGATCTCCTCAGCCTGTGACTCAGGTCTACGCTGCCTCTGGCCCTGCATCATCTGTACTATGACTCAGGTCTCATCTGCCAGGACTCACTCGCATTCGTTCCAGTGTTAATAAATCTGAGAAGACTGGCATGTGATAGGCATAGTGATTGATCCCAGCCCGTGAGAGGTGGAGGTTGGAAGATCAGGAGTTCAAGACTGGCCTGCAGTATATGAAAGATAAGTAAACTAATTCTTTACTGTGGTAAAATACCGTGTAAGGATTTAAATACAATGGTCTCACCAGACTCGCATGCTGTGCTTTCAAGGTCTTGATGACACTCTCAAGGATCCTTCTGGGATACTGCCTCCGTTTTGTTGCCACGTCTACTATGAGCTCATCAAATTCATCTTCAAGCACTTTAATGTCAGAATCTAGTTCAGAAAAGTCCATTATTAGTATGGAAATATTATATAAGCGTAAGTCACAGAATAACTAAGGAAAACAAACATGGCAAACTAATGGAGCCCCTCATCTCCACACTGATCAATCAGCATGCGCCTCCAGAAAACACAAAGCATGCAGTATGGGCCCAAGAACCAGGCACTGATAAATGCACAGGGCATAAAGATGAAGGCTACAGGACAAGGGAGCATGATCAGTGGGAGTTAAAGAAACAGCATTTAGGTCTGAAATCTAGCGTGAGCAAAGGCACTGGATGAAAATGCTCAGGGAGGGAACCTTGCAAGCAGAAGTGATCCAAACGGCATGGATAGGTTACAGGGAGAGGGCAGAGGTGCAGTCAGCGCCAGAGCAGTGCTTACAATGGGCAGGGCCCTGGCCAGTCCTCTGCCCTTCCCCACCATCATTGAACTACAAAGGCATCTCATACCACGGACAGGGTTTCACTTGATTTTTGTGCCAACCCAACCTGTGACAGCAATGGGAAGGGCACCCACTGTGAGACCTGACTCACAGGCCAGGGAAAGGAATGGCATGTCGACCTGGGGAACTTCCTCAGACTTCAGTGATACCTATTTTATTACATCTTTCCTCTGTTGTAGACACTGGTTCTCAAGCTCAAGCAGAAGGAATGATTGCCCAGGAATCTTACGAGTGTGTAAATCTGGACTCAGAAGGTCTAGGATAGGGCACAGAAATGAAGTACCCTGGAAGAAGTGACTACAGACAGATGCAGTTGGCCTCATTTTAAAAAAATACCTTTAAAGATACTGGGATGGGGCAGACAGCTCAGTGGTGAGAGCCTCTCTGCCTGGTATAGGTAGGGGTCCGTACTCAGTCCCCAGTACTGATGAAGACCTAAGTCTTCCGTTCAGTGGCTCACACACGAGCTCTGCTGACACTGACTAAAGTTTGCTTTGCTAGGAAGAAGTCTGACGATGGCACACGTTTCTGAAACATTCTGGCAGCTGGTGGGTATGCGTATGTCAGCATACGCTTGTCACATCTAGACTAAGGCTCTGCAGTAGGTGCAGCCTCTCACTCCTGTGCAAATATTCAGTGTCTACTCAGCGGCTGCTTTGGAGGCTGAGGAAGATACGGAACTCCCACTCCTCTCTGAGATAAGGAGCTTTCAGTTTTACTATGCTAATTTGAAAGTGACGTCACTGACCTGCAAAGAACAGCACCCAATTTTATAAAAGTTCTTTTGTATGTGGTGGGGCGGGAGGGCCCATGCGTCACAGCACTCTGCATGTAGAGGTGTGAGCCAGCTCTCTCCTTCCCTTCTACAGGAGCCCAAGCTCCCTGCTGAGCCAGCTCATCTACACGGCAGCCTTCTATGCAGGAAGGCCTTTTTTGAACAAATGGACAAAACCTGATAGTTGAATATTACTGAAAAATACAGAACCGTCTACACATCTGTCTGACTGAACTTCCATCCAGAGCAGTTACGATGAGAGGAAAGAGGCTGTTCTCACAGAGTCTACTCATTCTTCCCAGGGTGTTATCGAGTGCAGGAGCTTGGAAATCTCAATAAACAAAGCCAATGAGACCTCTGGCCCTGGCCTGCTGGTGGGATACATCTTTAATGAAGCACTCAAGAGGCAGAAGCTGTTGAATCTCTGGAGTTCAAGGCCAGCCTGGTCTACAGAGCAAGTTCCAGGGCCACCAGGGCTACACAGAGAAACCCCATCTCAAAAAAACCAAACAACAACAAAAACCAATCCACCCCTTTGTTCTTATGAAGCCTCCATTCTGCTTCTATGTATCTGAGTAAAAGCAAAGCTATTAAATCTGTTAACACAATTCTCCTTACAATTCCCACCTAAGACAGGGGTGTATAGATAGCACACACAGTACTTGCCGGGCACGAGACACACACACACACACACACCCCAAAAAGACCAAACAGCCCCCCAAAAAACAAAACAACTCTCGTGATTCCTCCAAGGCCACATGACAAAGTACATATCCCTTTGCACTTTATCCCTTTGACACACTTGCTGTTACTTTTCCCACACACGCCACTGCCTTGTGCCTCTTTCCCTGACACTTTGCCTCAGATAAAGAACCCCTGAAGAGCAGTGTGGAGGGAAGTGTTCCTGCCTGGTTTCTATATACCCTAGTAATCAACAATTATTGCATTACCATTTCACAAAACTGAGGCTGGTGGTTTTATCCTTTCATTCTGTAACCCAAAATCTCAGTTTTAGTAATTCTGAATAGACAGCTAACATAATCCCAAGTAACAGACAAGAAAACCTTCTGGGCATAGCACTCTGCCACAGGTGGGAAGAAAAGCTGTAAGCACAGAGAGTTGCTGGTAGGCTTGTAATCAGCTCAGATGACAAAGTGTGAGTGTTGATCTTGGTTAGCCCTGAGTAATGAATGTACAGAGGACAGGTGGCACGTGTGGCTCATCAGGAGAGCCCTGCTCTGCACAGCACTACAGGCCTGAGAACAGGGCAGCTCTGCTCTGCACAGCACTACAGGCCTGAGAACAGGACAGCCCTGCTCTGCACAGCACTACAGGCCTGAGAACATGACAGCTCTGCTCTGCACAGCACTACAGGCCTGAGAACAGGACAGCCCTGCTCTGCACAGCACTACAGGCCTGACAACAGGACAGCTCTGCTCTGCACAGCACTACAGGCCTGAGAACAGGACAGGCCTGCTCTGCACAGCACTACAGGCCTGACAACAAGACAGCTCTGCTCTGCACAGCACTACAGGCCTGAGAACAGGACAGGCCTGCTCTACACAGCAAGGCAGGCCCAGGGACACATGCCTCTTTTCTCAGACTGATTCTTTCCTTCTATTGATGTTTCCTTCCTACTCTGACTTTTGTTTTTGTTAACACTTTGCCTTCTTTAGACATGTCAGCAAGGTACCATCAAGTCTAAGCTCAGTGTGGTGGCATATGCCTTTTAATTCCAGGGCTTGGGTGGCAGAGGTGGTGGGTCTCTGAGTTCAAGGCCAGCCTGGACTACAGAGTTCCAGAACAGCCAAAACTACACAGAGAAGCCCTGAATCAAACAAAACAAAAGAAGGACAATCAATTGTTTGGAGTAAGGAAACATTCTTAAGAAGCTGTGACTGGTTTGTATATGCTTGTCCCAGGGAGTGGCCCCATTAGTGTGGCCTTATTGGAGTAGGTGTGTCACTGTGGGTGTGGGCTTTACTTCTTTTGACCTAGCAGCCTGGAAGCCAGTCTTCGTTTTTTTTTTTTTTTTTTTTTTTTTTTTTGGTTTTTCGAGACAGGGTTTCTCTGTATAGCCCTGGCTGTCCTGGAACTCACTCTGTAGACCAGGCTGGCCTCGAACTCAGAAATCCGCCTGCCTCTGCCTCCCAAATGCTGGGATTAAAGGTGTGCGCCACCACCGCCCGGCCAGTCTTCGGGCAGCTGCTTTCAGAACAAAAGGTGGACTTCTCAGCTCCTCCAGCCCCAAGTCTGCCTGGACACTGCCATGCTCCTGCCTTTATGATAATGGACTGAACCTCTAACTGTCGTCCTTATAAGACTTGCCTTGGTCATGGTGTCTGTTCACAGCAGTAAAACTCTCACTAAAACAGAAGTTATCTACAAATTTGTGGCATCCACTGCATGATATGCATATGGTTTTAAACTTAACTTTAAACGTAAAATACTTCACTATCCTTTCTAAGTATTATTAAGGAATGCAAACATATAACGGGCTTTACAGGGAAATATAGGGATTTTTCTGGGCCTATTTCTGTAAGTGGGGACAGTTGTACAATACCCTCCAAGAGTCTACTGCCCAAAGCATCTAAGGGACAGGTGAGAAACCTTTAGGAAGTCATACACTATACAAGGGAGATCAAGGTGCCCACTGAGTTTCTCTTGTGTTATGACTTCAGTAATCTACATTACTTTCTTCTTATTCCATAATAATTGGGGTTTTTTTCAAATAAATGATAGAGGTCGTGAGATGGCTGAGAAAGGAAAAGTGCTTGCACCAAGCCCAAGTCCCTGCGGCCCACATGGGAAAGATCAAAACAACTGAAAGCTGTCCTCTGACCTCCAGCTGTGATGTGATGTACATCCCCGCCCAATGAATGTTTATAAAAGAAGAGTGGGTATCTTAGTCACTGTTCTATTGCTGCAAATAGACACCATTGCAAGTGTTATCGCAGAGAGGTATCCTGGTCAGGAACCCCACAAAGTCACACCACACAACAAACCTCATACAAAGGATTTATTAAAAGGAAAAACACAGGAGGGAAGCAGCAAAGAACTGAGCAGGAGGTTTGTAGGGGGAGGCACAAAGCTTTCTAGGGTGGCCTGTGATTGGAGGGATTATGTGGGGGCATATCTTGGGAGCAAGGTCAGGGACTGGTGGGCTGTTTTTCTGTAGGATGCGGCCTGCCCACTCTCTGGTACCTCAAAGGGCTTACAACCATGACTAAGGCAACTCTTATAAAAGAAAGCATTTAACTGGGGGTTTGCTTAGTTTCAAAAAACTTAGTCCATTCTCATCATGGTGGGGAGAATGGTGGCATGTATGCAAGGCACTGGACTAGCTGAGACCCACAAGGGGAATAGAGGGGAAAGAGAGACAAAGAGACAGACAGAGTTAGACAGGACAGAGAGAGACAAACACAAAATTAGACAGAGACATAGAGAGACAGAATGAGACACGGCATGGGAGGCCTCAAGACCCACCCCAGTGACAGACACACTTCCTCCAACAAGGCCACACCTCCTCAAATAGTGCCATTCCTGGCTGACTATGAAGTCAAAGAGATGGGCCCGAGGGAGGCCATTGTTATTCAAACACCACAGAGAGACAATGAGAACAGGACTGTAAAATAGCATTCAAAATAAAAACCACCTCAGAAATTAACCACAGAAGAAAACCTTAAATCACATACCCATAAAACAACGATCTGTGGCTTCCTCCCAAGCCTGTCCGTTAATGCTGACATTCTCCTGCACAGCCGACTCAAAAGTCTGCAATAAATCCATGGCAGCCAAGTCAGCAAAAGTGACTATAATACAGAATCCAAACATGTTAGTAAGACAACAACGGACTCTCTGTGAACTAGAATGGAAACAGTGGAAAAATTCACTATTAGGAGAGGGGCTAGCCGGGCGGTGGTGGCGCATGCCTTTAATCCCAGCACTTGGGAGGCAGAGGCAGGCGGATTTCTGAGTTCGAGGCCAGCCTGGTCTACAGAGTGAGTTCCAGGACAGCCCGAGCTACACAGAGAAACCCTGTCTCGAAAACCAAAAAACAAAAAAAGGAGAGGGGCTAGATACCCATAGCACACAGCAGTGACTGCACTGTGACTCCATCACCACAACCATATAAGCAGCAGACAACACAGAGTGGTAAACTGTAAGGAAGTGCAGGTTTAGGCTCTACCATATGCTCTCCAAAATAATATGTTATTTTCAGAACTGGTTCAGGGCAGATGGGGAAGTCAAAGAGGACTTAATGTACGAAACTGTTTGAAAATGTTTTCAACAGGCAAGCCTTCTGTACCACTTCTATAATAATAAAAAAAAAAAAAGTATAAACAAATGACTGATAATTATAAGCTATAGCATGTATTCTATACTAGTATCTTATCAAAAGGGCTGTGATACAGCTCAGTGGGCAAGACTCTGCTTGCATGAGCAAGGAAGGCTCTGCACTCAAGTCCCAGCGCTAAAGGAGAAAAAAAAAAAAAAAACCCTATTTTTATAGAGTAAGACTCTAACTATACTAAACTCTCAAGGACTAAATGAGAAAACAAATTGTCTTTGAAATACTCATTGCTGCCAGGAGCCAAACCCAGGGAATTACCTGCTGTTCTGGGAAACCTAGTCAATACAAGGTTAAGAAAGGGCGTTCTTGGGTCTCAGGTCCCAGGAACTTACAGAACATTTCCTGGGAGCCAGTTATGACAGTAGGATGATCTAGGACAATAAGGATATGACAGTGGGATGGTTTTATGATTCAATAGCGGTACAGCCCTAAGCAATGACTCTCACCCAAACTTCCCGTTTTGCTGTGTCTTTATAACCTGCCCCAGAAATTAAAGTTTCAGAGTTTGATCAGAACCCCAGACTTGCTCTCGTCCTTTGTGTCTCTTGTCCTTTCATTCTTTCGCCCCCTTCCCTAGGGTCTCATCCAATCCCAGAGGGCCAGGGCACATTGTTGCTTCACCAATCATTTGAGAATGTTACTGTGTTTCTCAGTTTTACCTAGATGTTTATCAATGGTCAAAGCTTCTCTATGAACCTTCTAATTCTCTTTAAGATCTCATTCAACAAGCTATTAGAGGCTAAGTTGTATTTGTCTTTTCCTGCATGTACATGTTCTAATTATCTTAGCATTTTTTATAATCAGATAAATTCTCTTATTTACAGTCATATCCCAAAATAACTACTAAAAATGTTATGAGAGGTTTCTCTTCTTGCCTTACTTCCAAGGAGAGAATAATGTAGGAGCTACTATACCTAAAACTGGAATACAAAATAACAATTCAAGGAAGGTTTCTTTATTATTCTTTCACTTAACCACTGCTGTTTTTTGATGCTGATAACCTCTATATTTACTCTGCATTCTTGTCATTTGGTCACAAATGAGCTGTGTTACACACTTGAAACGTTCCCCTACATATAGACTGTGTATCTGCTTGAGAGTTATTAATCCTTCAACTTCTGGTGTTTTTCCCCAGAAATCATCATATTCAGGGGTTTGTAAAATATAGGAGAAAGAAGTGGGGTCTAAGGGCTGCTTGGGGGCGGGGTCAGAACACACAGAGTCTCTCTATGTAGCCCTGGTTTGACTGGAACTCACTGTGTGGACCAGAATGGTCTGGAACTCACAGAGATTTGCATGCCTCTGCCTTCTAAGAACTGGGCATACACTGTCATGACCAGCTCAACTAGATCTTGGTAAAATTTAACACTAAGACAGCTTCTTCATCTATTTTCGACTTAAAAAGAAAATGTTTTTCCTGCATTCACACTCAAAAAACAAACAAACAAACAATAACAAAGACCAAAAATCTAGCCAGGTGACGACTGACTTCAAGGATTATCGTTTCCTGGAGAAGAATTCCTCACACCAAACGGTAAAGCTGCGCTGGTCCATAGGAGAGAGAGTCACTTCGTCCTTACTGAGCACTTAAACTATGGCCAGTACCAAAAGAGATGTTTTGTAAAACATAAGCCGTCAGATTTGAAAGCTTACTATGGAATATGTGATGCCTTGTTTATACGTATAGTGCTGTACGTGTTCAAGAATATGGGTACACTAATACCCCCTGTTTCTTAAGATTGAATGTTAGCATTCTGTCAAACTCCACCTCCACAGTTACCTGGCAACAGGTAACTGGCCTGGCGTCTTCCCTTCCAAGCTCCTGCGCGATTTAAGATAACAACATTACATACGCGTTCACCCTGTATGTCCCCAGGACAGGAAGCACTCAGGTGGCACTAGCATCTACTTGCCTTCCCTGGCATTTCCCTGGTCTGGCTGGGGCATCGTTCTATCTGCGGAGGCCTGACACTCGAGCCAGAGCCAGGCTGCATGGAGTGAGGGCCGGGTAAGAGGGGTCCGTACCCACTGTGCGTCCCGCAGCGCGAGCTCGCGGATGTCCTCCGGCAGCGCGGCCCCGAGCCCTTGTACGAAGCGACCGCACATCTCCATCACTTCCACCACGGCTCTCTTCAAGGTGCAGCGCACTCGGAAGTCCTCTAGGGGAGAGGCTGCTGCTCTGGCCTGGGAGTCTGAGGCAGCCTGGGCATCTTGACCCTGCGGGGCGGAGACAAGCACTACTTCAGGAACACCCGCCATCTTCCCGGTTTAAACTAAGGCGGGTTCGCTGAGACTGGAAGGATGCGTCCCTCCCTGGAACTCTCCTGCACTCCTCCGACCCGAAACGCGATCCGCTGCTCCAAGGTTCCGCCCCAGCTTCCGCGCCCCAAGAGTTCCGCCCTCAGCTTCCGGTCGGGAATCCTGCAGAAGTAACTATGAGTTTGGGGCTAGTGGACTGTCACTGCCATCTCTCCGCCCCGGACTTTGACAGTGTACGTGAGGGCGACTTGGGGCTTGCGGGAGTCGGGAGGGCCGCGTCCTTTCCTGCAAGTTTTCTTTTCGTCCCCGAATCCTCAGACCGTACCTAAGTCTACGGCTACCCTTTGAACCTGTGTCTTCGTGCGGATTGTTCTTTCTGATCAATTATCTCCACGAAGCTTGAGTTTGTCGTTTCAACAGCCCTTTCTCCTACCACTCCTGAGATATGCTGATCTGTCCCAGCCCTTAGCAGAGGTTCTAGTTCTGGACAGGGAAGGGACAGACAGGAATAATAACACGTGATGGGGCGTGTGTGTAGGGTGGAAATAGTTTTTACCGGCTACGTTGGGAAAAATGAAGAGGAAGAAGCAGGGGCCTAGTTCTTAGGAGGTGACGCTTATGGTGTGGGTGTATGGTAGTGCTGAACACCGGCAGGTTGTAGACCCCCATACAGTATAGAATTTGGTCTGTTTTAGTTAACCAACAACTGGAAACACATAATAAAAGAGAATTTTAAAAGACGGGAGATTTTCCAGGAGATGGGAAGGGTAGTTCAAGGTCAGTAAGACATTCCGATTGCATTAGATGCACAGTCTTAACCCATAAAAGTTTAAAGATAATTTATAAAAGAGAGAGACAGAATATTCTGAAGACAAATTTGCTGCTGAGTGGCAAAAAGGTGGAGGAGAGAAAGTTAGAGCATTTGGGAAACGTCTCGGTTTACAGACAAGAGTTGGTAAAGGCCAGTACGGTGTGGATATCATGAGAATCAGCACAGATGTACTCAACATATTTTAGGAATAACACCGACAATACATGCAGGAGCCTTGGATTCGAACAGCAAGGGGAGGAAGATAACAAGCATGACTTAGATGTTTAGTGTGTGCTTACTATAAGGAAGATGGTGATGGCCTTTGCCGAAGTGAGGAAAGAGCAAAGTTTGGGATCAGAGTGGGGAGGTGGGCAGATAGAAATCCTAGTGGGGAGTATATTGGTTAAGTCTGATCTCGTCCAAGTGGAAAGATTAGATTACAGTAGTCATTTCAAATGTGAGACATGGGTCCAGGAGAGAGTAAAAACTCGGTAAGTTGGAGATTCAGCATGATACCTAAAACCATGAGAAGAGGAGGATCTAGCTTAGGGGTAGAGACCTTACACAGTGTGGTCGAGGGTGCTAAATAAACAAGGGAGAAAGACTTCAGCATCTCTGAAGGCAAGTGCAGAGAACAGAAGAGCTTGAAGTCACAAAAAGGACAGAGAATCAGTCAAGGAGATTGACGCGTTATCACCATAGAGGCTGTGAAAGCAAATCATGGGGAAATGCCCAGACGCTGCTGAGGGACAGAGTGAAGGAGGACAGGAACGGCCCTGTGTGTTTGGCAGCAGAGGTTTCTGTTTTGGTGCAGTATGTGTCACGGAATGTGAGAGTAAGCAGGTGGCAGATCACTTCATTTTCTGCCGCCCTGTTCCTTGCTAACGATATTGTCCTTTATGGTGCCTCTGCTGAGTATATGTGGCCCAAGAGAGTTACTCATGTAAAACAAGCATGGTTGCTTCTGTTTGTTGTAGGATCTGGATGATGTGTTGGAGAAGGCCAGGAAGGTAAGTTAGAATTCATAACATCCCCTTTTGTTCCTCTCCTGTTTTCATTCGACATACTGTTTTCTGGGACTGTGAAGACAGACTCTGCTGTTTCCGTGGTTAGCAGTATATTTAAGCTCTCAGTCTGTGCCAGCCACAGAGCTAAGCCCCCACTGAACTTTAGATCATTTAAAGTCTCACATTCTGAAGAAGTTTCTCTTTTATAGTCATATATTCTCCATTTGATAGATGAGGAATCTAATGTCTGAAGGTTAGTAACAGGACAAAGACATGCTGGTGAAATGAGAGAGACATGCTAGTCTGATTTGAAAACACGTTCCTACAGCCACCATGTTTAGCAGCGCTGTGAATGGGGAGTCAGTCTTTCACGTCTTAAAGTCACAGTATTATTCTGGAGATCTAAGATATATTGCAGAAGTCTTCGGAAACACTTTGACTTGTTAGAAAAAGTTATCAAGGGCTAGAGAGATGTCTCAGTGGATAAAAGTGCTTGCAAACCTGATGTTCTAAGGTCAATCCCTGGAACTGCAGTGGAAGGACAGAACTGACTCCAGAAAGGTGTCCTCTGATTTCTACATGCTTATTGTGGTGTGCACCTGCACATACGTGTGCACGCACACACACACATGCACACACACACACATAGAGAATAAAAAATAAAATTTAAAAATAAAAATTACGGAATCGTGGAAACATTTCTAGTATTACTTGTACACTGTCATGTGGCAGCTTAACTGTCAGGTGGGCTTTGGGGTCACATGAGCCTAAGGACATTGATTTCTTCCAAAATGCTGTCTCTGTCCAATGAATGACAGAAATGCCTACTTGTGGTCTGTGTAGGTTAATGAAGTGACATTAATACTCATTGAACCTATGGTAGTCATTTTGGTTTTTGGAGACAGGGTTTCTCTGTGTAGTCCTGGCTGTCCTGGAACTCACTCTGTAGACCAGGCTGGCCTCGAACTCAGAAATCCGCCTGCCTCTGCCTCCCAAGTGCTGGGATTAAAGGCGTGCGCCACCACCGCCCGGCTAGTCATTT
Source organism: Mastomys natalensis (assembly GCA_021653895.1). NCBI lineage: Eukaryota > Metazoa > Chordata > Mammalia > Rodentia > Muridae > Mastomys > Mastomys natalensis. The sequence continues at coordinate 784,219 of JAJTUV010001166.1, read as the reverse complement.
TGATGATAGTACTGGAACCTGGCTAAACTATAATAATAAAATGTATAAAAAAATGTAGTATTTCCCTTAATTTATATTAAATGTGCATATTATTTGGTATTCTGTTCTTGTTTTGTTTTGTTTTAGGCTAATGTCATGGCCCTTGTGGCAGTTGCTGAGCATGCAGGAGAATTTGAAAGAATCATGCAGCTTTCAGAAAGGTGGTTGTTGTTGTTGATGTTCCTCCTCTTCCTCCTCTTCCTCCTCTTCCTCTTCCTTTTCTTCCTCCTCCTCCTCCTGCTCCTCCTCCTCTTCTTCCTGCTCCTCTTCCTCTCCTCTTCCTTGTCCTCCTCTTCCTCCTCCTCTCCTCTTCCTCTTCTTCTCTCTTCTTCTCTTCTTCTTCTTCTTCTTCTTCTTCTTCTTCTTCTTCTTCTTCTTTTCTTCTTCTTTCTCTTCTTCTTTTGTGTGTCTATGTGTGTGTGGTGTATTTACATGTGTATGCAGATGTGCATGCATATGTAGGCATGTGGATACCCAAGGTTGACATTAGTTTTCTTTGATGGCTCTCTTCTTTTTTTATTAGGGATCCTCACTAAACCAAGAACACTCACAAAACCACTGATTTTGGCTAGTCTGGTTATTCTGACTTATTCTAGGGATGCCCTGCCTCTCCGCCACTCCTTCTTCCCTGGTGCTGAGAATATGGCAAGCCACCATGATTGCTGACTGGGGAGCAGAACTCCAGCCTTGAGCTTTGTCATTCGAGCCACCTCTCCAGCTTTGATGCTACTTTTAATGAATGCCATTAATTAAATGAAATCATGACCTCATGACCTCAAGCACCTCTCCCCGTTTAGTCTTCTTAGTCCTGAGACCAAAGCATGGACTCTACAGCTGCTCTCATGAAGGTTTAAAGACTTATGAAGAAAGATAGTCATGTCCAATCCACACACTATCAAAGAATCATATGTTAAAAGAAAGAGGAGAACCAGGTATGATAGCACAGACCTTTAATCCTGCTCTCTGGAGACAGAGGCAGGAGGATCCCTGTGAGTTTGAGGCCAGTCTGGTCTACAAATCGAGTTCCAAGCCAGCCAGGGCTACATAGCAAGATGTTTGTCTCCAAGGAAATAAAAAAATGGAGGAGGAAAATCATCTCAGCCCTAAAGACAGGTCATTTCCTTTTCTATCTTTAGGGACACTGTGGTCTCCTGGCCTATTGTTGCTTTCTTAACTTTCTACATTTGTAGGTATAATGGATTCATCCTGCCGTGTCTGGGAGTTCACCCAGTTCAAGAACTTTCACCAGAAAAACCAAGAAGTGTGACATTAAAGGTAAACATCATATAGAATAAGAGACGTAACTAGTGTGACTGACTCAGTCATCGCCCCACACTGCTTTCTGAGTTCTAGTCCTAGGATGTGGGGATGGGAGTGCTGGGGGTTGGGCCTCAGACACACCAAGCAAACATCCTGCCACTGAGCTATAACCTTGGCCAAGTGTCTTATTCCGAGAGAGGGTCTCACTGAATCATCCATGCTGGCCCTGGCTCAGGCTCAGGCAGGGTTTGAACTCCTGATCCTCCCGTTTCCAGTTCCCGAGTTATTAGAACTGCAGCCTGGGGCCGGGCGGTGGTGGCGCACGCCTTTAATCCCAGCACTTGGGAGGCAGAGGCAGGCGGATTTCTGAGTTCAAAGCCAGCCTGGTCTACAGAGTGAGTTCCAGGACAGCCAGGACCAGAGAAACCCTGTCTCGAAAAACCAAAAAAAAAAAAAAAAAAAAAAGAACTGCAGCCTGTGCTGCCAAACCCAACTTCTGACTTGTATTCTAAGTTAATAACCGGAAACAAAGAAACAGGACCTGTGATCAGGTCAAGCTTGTATGATGTAATGATGTGGTGGAATTATGGATTTACTCTCTCCATATTTTTTAACCATGTCACATTGCTTTGCCCACCGCCCCGCCCCTCCCCCCAACGATGGAAGGGCTGGGGAGATGGCTCAGTGGATAAGTGCTTGTTGTGCAAGTGTGAGGCCCTGAGTGTGATCCTAGACCACGTGTAAGATAATCATGGGTGTTGGCGCCCACTAGTAATCCCATTGCCTCGGAGGTGGTGACAGGATAGAGGTGGTAACAGGAGGATCCTCAGAGCTCACCGGCCAGCCAGCCTGTGAGCCCTGGGTTCCAGTGGGAGACCTTGTCTCAAAGTGAGACTGCCTTAACTAAAAATCACAGAGAGAGATGGGCTCAGTTGAAGAGTGCTTGCCTACATAGATGAGGTCCTAGGTTCAATCCCCAGTTAAAAACCTGAAAGTCCAGAGGCCAGAGAGATGGTTCATTGGTTAAGAATTCATACTGTTTTTGCAGAGGACCCAAGTTCCATTCCCACCCTCTCTATCTGTAACTCCACCTCCAGGAGACCCAGTGCCTCTGGCCTCTGAGGGCACCTACATACACACAGTTTAAAATAATAAAAACAAGTTTTTAAGACATATGAAGTGCATTTGTATACATTAAATAAGTAACGTGAGTCAGGTTATAGTCTCAGTCTCTGTTTATCACCTGACTTGGCAGAAACCTTCTGGTTCGTTCTTCAGACATTTGAATGGCCTCCCCATGAGTTTAGTTTATTCTCTTATAACTAGAACACACTCTAGGAGATGCAAGTCTCTGCATCCAATCTTCATCCTTAACTTTCAGCCCCTTTCTGACTCAGACTTTGTGAGCGAGCTATTTCTCCCTCTTTTCCTGGGTCCCTGGTCCCAGAGGCAGAGAGTAGTCTGGGTGTCCACTAAGGAAGAGGCCTTATCTGAAAGCTACCCCAGCTGTTGCTAGACAGCTTCTCCACTAGGGGTCCTACACCTCTGGCTCTCCGGGACAGTGTGAATCCTCCTTAAGTCTGCTGTCTCTCTCTAGGGCCTTAAGTCACTGCCCTTCAGCCCCGCCTCCCTCTCTCCATAAACATAAATCTCCTCTTCCTTTGTCATCTGCTTCCCTCCTTTCTGTGATTCTCTCTTATTCTGATTTTCTTCAAGGGAAGAACTTTACAGTTTATGTATTCTGAAAATAATCCACCAAATGGTTTAAAATGTTCCTCAGGGAGCTGAAGAGATGGACTCAGTGGTAAGCACACACCATCCTTGTGGAGATGGAAGGTTGGACTCCCAACACCCACATCAGGGTGACAGGCCCCTGAGATACCTAGTTCTGGTGCCCTCTGACCCTCAGGCACCTGCACACACATGGCACACGGAACTCACTGAAGCACATACATCATATACACATACAATAAACAAAATTTTTGTTTTGTTTTTTTGAGACAGGGTTTTTCTCTCTATGTAGCCCTGAGTGTCCTGGCACTTACTCTGTAGATCAGCCTGACCTCGAACTCACAGAGATCTGCCTGCCTCTGCCTCCTGAGTACTGGAATTAAAGGCCACCACTGCCCAGCTAGCAATAAACAAATACTTAAAATCTTATCTACAAGCAATTTCACCTTAGAAAGACACCACAGGCCAAATTCTCTTAAATGCATAAGGTAACATCACTGAAATTAACAGCCCAGCACTACAGCAGTTCCCAGACAAGCTCATATGTGAAATGCATTGTTTATATTGTTGAACTCTTATTAAGATCGACCAAGCAGCCGGGCGGTGGTGGCACACGCCTTTAGTCCCAGCACTTGGGAGGCAGAGGCAGGCAGATTTCTGAGTTCGAGGCCAGCCTGGTCTACAGAGTGAGTTCCAGGACAGCCAGGGCTACACAGAGAAACCCTGTCTCAAACAAACAACCCCCCCCCCAAAAAAAAAAAATCGACCAAGAAGGATTATGAAGACAAATCAAGGCAAAGAGAACAAAGGGAATATGGTTCTGCTGCAATTATAAACTGACAAGCCACTGCCTAGGAGGAGACAGAGCCATGTGCATGACAACCACAGAACTCCAAGTCAGACCTGTGAGGACATGTCTCCTCCTAAGCAGAGGACCGTGTGTAACTAGAACAGATGTGGATACTCCCATTCAGATTTCTAGCTAGAGCTGCTGCTGTGATGGAGGTGATGACTCCTCCGGATAGGTTGGGTAAGATATTCAAGTGTGTGAGGTGCCAGCATGACATAGGGCCTGGCACACGCCAGCTGAGAAACTAGCATTCCTACTCGGGGCATTTATACAAATTTACATTTTTTTTTCCTTGCAGGATTTGGATGTAGCTTTGCCTATTATTGAGAATTACAAGGATCGGTTGTTGGCAATTGGAGAGGTAAACCCATTTGCTAATCACGGGACGTCTAATTCAGACTTCTATGGGATATATGAAATAATCCTTAGTGATTATAACAGACTTGGGTAGTTAGGTTCACCACTGTGTTCAGCCTGCCAGTAACTTGACACTTCTGCGGGACGCAAGACCATTTGGGAATGGAGCAAAAGCAAGCCTTACTCCAGGCTTGTCTAAATGGTGATGTAATGCATTTTCCATTTACAATGATAATGTAATAATATTTCTAAAGACGCTGCTTTTTCTTAAGTGTGGCCATTGTTCTGAGAAGCTAAGACAGCCTGTAGAGAGAGGGCCGTGAAATCGTTCCGCAGAAAGCACTTGCCACCAAGCCTGGTCCACACAGTAGAGAGAGAGAACTGACTCCGGAAAGTTGTCCTCTGACCTGCGCGCATGTGCACTGTGGTCTCCATGTGTGACCCTCCACCCAATAAATGTAATTTTTAAAGTTGAAAAAACAAAACAAAACACTTCATAGCTTTAGTCTTAAGTTTATGATTAAAGACCTGTCACTCAAAGTATTAATAATGCTAGAGAATTTTTATCACAGTAAAAAAGTACCTCTTCCCATTAAATATAAAAGACAAGAAGATGCATTGTGAATGGGGTGCACAGAGTACCCGCCCAGGTTGCAGCAGTGGGCGTGGTCTTCTGTAACCTCAGCTGCTCACAATGTAGTGAGCCCCCTGACTTCTGCCTGCGAGCAGGGCTGCTGCACCAAGCTGAGGTGCGGGGCATACGCAGAGTGTTAACGCTGTCGCTGTCGTTCCCCACCAGGAATGTAAAACAACTTAGAAGTTGGGGTACTTGAACTATATCGTTGTGTTAGCTTATCTACTTGGCTAACACTCTAATGTGGCTGCCGAGTAGCGATGTCCACGGTCCGTGTGCCGACACACGGTCTCTTTGGGCCCATCGCACGTGAACGTGCAATTCTCCTTTGTCTTCCTGTTGCAGGTGGGGCTAGACTTCTCCCCCAGGTATGCAGGCACTGATGAGGCGAAGGAAGAACAGAGACAAGTCCTGATCAAACAAATCCAACTGGCCAAAAGACTAAATGTGCCTCTGTGGGTGAACTGTCTTTCTACTCATAATTACACAGCAAATCCTGTAACAGTTGGTCCTCTTGAGTTCTATATCTCTTTTCCCCTGAGTTACTTTTTAAAATTCATTCTTTCTGTGTGTCGGTGTTTGCCTGCATGTGTGTTTGTGGACCATGTCTGTGCAGTGCCTGTGGCAGCCAGGAGAGGGCGGGGTACCCCTGGAACTACAGTTAGAGTTGCTAAGCACTTGCTGCCACGTGGATGCCGGGGACAATCCTGATCCTTGGTGAGAGTCACTGACTCATCTCTCTGACCTACTGAATGATTTTATTACAACAAAACAGCATTTTTTCATTTTTAAAGTCTTCAAAGGAATTTTGTTGTTGTTAAACAGAAATGTCCACTCACGTTCAGCTGGAAAACCCACCATCAACCTCTTACGTGAACAAGGTACGTACATCCCTAACAGTCAAGCATCACAGTTCCGTGGAGGGTCTAAGGAGCACGTGTGTCTCCCTTTGGTCCCTTAAAGACTAGGAGTGCATGGATGAGCTTGTGTGTCACTTATGTTATTTTGTGCAATTATGTGTCCGTCTGGCTCGACCGGAGCAAATGAGAACATGAAGCTGCAATTTCTATTTATTTTTTAAGATTCATTTATTCATTTATGTGATTGAGTGTCTTGCCTGTATTTATGCACATTCACTGCATCTGTTGTCAGGTGTCCTCAGAGGCCCAAAGAGGGCATCAGGTCCTCTGAAACTAGAGTTATAGACAGCTAGGAGCTGCCATGTGGATTTGGGAAACTCACCCAGGTCCTCTGCAAAAGCAGTGGGTAACTTTTAATCACACACACAGCCATCTCTCCAGTCCCTGGTTCCAAAGAGAAAAAATAAGGCAAGAAGGACTCATTGCTTGTGGTCGACTTGTTTTCTGTCTTTGCTTTGGAGGCCACCGACCTGATGACCAGAGTTCAATTCTCAGATCTCATAAGGAGCAAGAGAGAACCAAGTCTCTGGGGAGGTGTCCTCTGACCTCTGCCATGGCATGTGGTACTTGTCCAAACACATACATACCATGAGTTAATATATGAAAATAATAAGTAAATAACAAAGCAAAACTATGCAGATTGCAGCCCTGGTGTGTAAAGAGCATGCTCACCTGCTCTGGCTTTCCCAACCTGAACACAATGCTTTTCCCAAGGTTAAAATGCCATCCTCAATAAGAAATACACCTTACTTTTAGACTCCTATATGCATTAAAAAGTTCTATCAGGTGTAGAAGCAGTTCATGTACATGTACAGGTGTGTTTAGCCTACAGTTGTGTGTATACAAAAAAACTCCACATTGGTTAGGTGTGGCCTACTAAATCGATTGTACAACAAATTTATGATCATAATGAATATTCACACATCTTGAAACTCAGATGGTGAAGTAATGGAACTCCCTGCAGTTAGAGGTGTGACAGTGATGGACTTGTCAGCGCTGAGCCCGCTGGAGTCACTGAACACATGATCTATGCAGGCTGCACAACTGCCCTGTAAGAGCTGGAGCTGGGGTGGAAGATGTGCCTTAGTGGTAGAGGGATGCTCCAGTGTGAACATAAGTATAAGGGCCTTCCGGGTGTGGTCCTCAGCCACACGCACGCACACACACACATGTGCATGCACGCACACAGATTAGGGGTTGGTGTTATGAGCCTTGGCCTGTTTAATTTGTGAATTCTTGTTTTTCTTTTTCAATTAGCATTTCTTTTAGGAAAATTAAAGGGTTTGCCTGAAACCCTTCTCTTAGGAATAATAATTTGACAGCTCACAAACATGGAAAAGACATAGTGGTGTAGATAGTTTAAGTGATTGCTTTAAAAACTGCATTTCAATGTTATTTGAATATTTTATTCTGAAGATTAAAAACTTATTTTTCTCCTGTCTAAACATTATCTGTTAATTGAAACTTTAGAAACACTGGAGTCTGATCTTTGCATCATGATAAATATTTACTTAAAATTCAGATCTCTGATTAATTTGACTAATGGGACGATCTCTGCTGGAGACAACATGGAACTGTGATTTGTGTTGATTTGATAGGTGCAGAGCAGGTTCTGCTGCATGCATTTGATGGCCGGCCATCTGTAGCCCTGGAAGGAGTAAGGGCTGGTTACTACTTCTCCATCCCCCCATCCATCATACGAAGTGGACAGGTAAAGTCTTTGGTTAAAACGTAGCAGACACTTTGTAAGACATGATTAACCTAAGCTTTGTGACGAACCTGTGATGCTATTCTAGTTATGTTTCAAAAGTTAGTCTTGTTTTGTTTTTTTTTTTTTTTTGTTTTTCGAGACAGGGTTTCTCTGTGTAGCCCTGGCTGTCCTGGAATTCACTCTGTAGACCAGGCTGGCCTCAAACTCAGAAATCCCCGCATCTGGAACGCTGCGCCTCCGCAAGTAGCTTGTGAGAAGGTTTTTTAAGGGCTTTTGGCACCTAACCACTGGACCAGCCGGCTTGCTCAAAAGTTTAGTCTTAAGTCTCCACTCAAACATACAAAAAACTTAACTCAAAAAGGAACCTGTGAGGGACTGGAGAGGTGGCTTAGTAGAGAGTACTACAGTTATGGTGGCCGAGGTGGCTCAACAGTTAGAGATATATACAGGATGTATAAGTGCAGATCAGTTAGAGCATATGTACAGATGTGTAAGTGCAGATACAGTTAGAGCATAGTGTACAGATGTGTAAGTGCAGATACAGTTAGAGATAGTGTACAGATGTGTAAGTGCAGATACAGTTAGAGCATAGTGTACAGATGTGTAAGTGCTGATACAGTTAGGGCATATGTACAGATGTGTAAGTGCTGATACAGTTAGAGCATAGTGTACAGATGTGTAAGTGCAGATACAGTTAGAGATAGATGTACAGATGTGTAAGTGCAGATACAGTTAGGCATAGTGTACAGATGTGTAAGTGCGATACAGTTAGAGCATAGTGTACAGATGTGTAAGTGCAGATACAGTTAGGCATAGTTACAGATGTGTAAGTGCAGATACAGTTAGAGCATAGTGTACAGATGTGTAAGTGCTGATACAGTTAGAGCATAGTGTACAGATGTGTAAGTGCAGATACAGTTAGAGCATAGTATACAGATGTGTAAGTGCAGATACAGTTAGGGCATAGTGTACAGATGTGTAAGTGCAGATACAGTTAGGGCATAGTGTACAGATGTGTAAGTGTAGATACAGTTAGGCATAGTGTACAGATGTGTAAGTGCTGATACAGTTAGGGCATAGTGTACAGATGTGTAAGTGCTGATACAGTTAGGCATAGTGTACAGATGTGTAAGTGCAGATACAGTTAGGCATATGTACAGATGTGTAAGTGCTGATACAGTTAGGCATAGTATACAGATGTGTAAGTGCGATACAGTTAGAGCATATGTACAGGTGTGTAAGTGCTGATACAGTTAGGGCATAGTGTACAGATGTGTAAGTGCAGATACAGTTAGGGCATAGTAGTACAGATGTGTAAGTGCAGATACAGTTAGGGCATAGTGTACAGATGTGTAAGTGCAGATACAGTTAGGGCATATGTACAGATGTGTAAGTGCAGATACAGTTAGGGCATAGTGTACAGATGTGTAAGTGCTGATACAGTTAGGGCATAGTGTACAGATGTGTAAGTGCAGATACAGTTAGGGCATATGTACAGATGTGTAAGTGCAGATACAGTTAGGGCATATGTACAGATGTGTAAGTGCAGATACAGTTAGGGCATATGTACAGATGTGTAAGTGCAGATACAGTTAGGGCATAGTGTACAGATGTGTAAGTGCTGATACAGTTAGGCATATGTACAGATGTGTAAGTGCTGATACAGTTAGGCATAGTGTACAGATGTGTAAGTGCAGATACAGTTAGGGCATAGTGTACAGATGTGTAAGTGCAGATACAGTTAGAGCATAGTACAGATGTGTAAGTGCAGATACAAGTTCAGTGATAAAAACAGGATCCTGACTGCAAAGCCTGCCAAGGATTTAAGTCTGACTGCGGGAAGCAAGTACTTCTCTGAAGAAATCAACACAAATTAAGAGGCACTTGAAGAGAACCTCAGCGTCCTTCCCTCAGGGAAATGCAGAGCAACACTGCTCCACACTACTGAGTCGGAGTTCCCGCCAAATCCAAGTGTAGAATTACTGCTACCCACTACCTCCACCCGAGTAACATATTCCCAAAGGAAAAAAAAAAATCCTACCACAAACCCAGACATGGCTGCTCACGGGTATTGTGCATTATACTCACAGAGCATCGACAGGCTAGAAGTGGGTTTACTGACAGATGTCAGATAAACTAAGTATGGTATATCCATACAGTAGAGTATTACTCAGCCCTAAAGAGGAACATGCTACTTAAACCATGTCAGAACATGACTGAACCAGAAAACATATTAGGAGAAAGCAGCCAGACTTGTGTAGGATTCTGGTTTTTTTTGTTTTTTTTGGTTTGTTTTTTTTTTTTGTTTTTTTTTGTTTTTGAGACAGGGTTTCTCTGTGTAGCTCGGGCTGTCCTGGAACTCACTCTGTAGACCAGGCTGGCCTTGAACTCAGAAATCCACCTGCCTCTGCCTCCCAAGTGCTGGATTAAAGGCGAGCGCTACCACCGCCCGGCTAGGATTCTGTTTAAATGAAGTGTGCAGACTAGCCAAACCTGTGGAGACAGAAAATTGGTTAGTGTTTGCTAGTGATGGATGAGCAAAGACTGGCAAGGGAGTGGAGTGAGGTGTAAATGTTACATATGTACATCTATACATTCACACTCACACTTATGCATTGTAGTGCCAGGTATGAAGCCTCATATATGTTAGACAGTTGTCCCCTTAGTCTAGCCTGAATATATTTAAAGAGTAACTATCATGACGTATGAATTACATTCAAAATCTTTAAAAGGCAACCTCTCCTAATGTCCCGTATCTGGTCATTTTCATGACACACGTTTTTCATGCTCTATGAGATAAGGCTACAGACCACATCAGTGATGCTCTCCACTCTGTGAGACACATCTGTATTGTTGGTAAAAACCTAATGTAGGTGCAGAATACAGAATGGAAGTCCAGCCAAAGAATTTTAAATCTCTCTATGAGCAACTGTTTGTCTTTTTAGTTAATTTCTCATGGGGCATTTCTTATATACTTGATTGCATTTGGTTCTCTGGAAGCTTTGGATAATATTTTGCAATTTTAGGCAATATTCCCATTTTGTAGTGGTCATGTGGCCATCAGAAATGGACTGGCGAGGGCGTGGTAGCTGTCCAGCGAGCTCTGGTGATAAAGATGGATGTTCGTGTCGCACAGGACAAGACTCATTCACGTGTAAGTTAATGCTACTCCACTTCCTCTGGTTTAAACGTGCTCTCTCTTTTCTCCAAGAAGCAGAAGCTTGTGAAGCAGCTGCCCCTGAGTTCTATCTGCTTAGAGACAGATTCACCTGCGCTAGGACCAGAAAAACTGGTAAGCGATCTCTGTTTATGGCAATGCAGTGCGTCTTTTCAGCTGGGCCACTGTGGCTCAGCTGGGTCTCGCTGCAGCACTCACATGCCAAACTGAGGCCATGCTCCCTGGAGGATCTTTTCTAAATATTGCTGAGCTTCAGAGAATGTCATTTGACTGGGAACATGCCTCCATCTGTGTAGTAGGAAGTTCATAAAGGCATGTCTGGGAACATTAAGATTTCCATCAAATCCTTTCTGTGAGTTCAAGACTCTGATTGTTGACTTTGGGAAAGCTACTTAATTTCTCCAAAACTATATTTATCTGTTTATTTACTTAACCATTCATTCATTCATTCATTATTGAAACTGGGTCTTACATACCCAGGCTGGCCTCAGGCTCACAGAGATCTGCCTTCCTCTGCCTTCCAATGGTTGAGAGTAAAGGAGTGTGCCACTACCGCCTGGCAAGACTGGGTCTCACATAACCCAGCTGCCTCGAACGACTATATAGCTGCACCTGGCCTTGAATGCCGGGTCTTTTTACCTTTGCTTCCCTAGGGCTGGATTGAAAGTATGCACCACTATGCCTGGCTGATTTTCAGTTATAAATATAAAATATCTTCAGTATTACATAAGGATGACATGAAGAAATTTATATGAAAATGCCTAGCAGTGGCTGGTAGGAAGTAATGAACAGCCTCTTTTATTTAGCCCTGACTGTCAACTCTATTTAGACAGGTGGCTCAAATCACAGAGATCCACCTGCTCTGCCTCTGAGTGCTAGGATTAAAGGTTGCCACATCCAGATCATTCTTATTAGGATACATCTTCCAGCCAGTAGTGGGACTTAATCCGCACTTGGAGCAAGGCAGGTTTTCTATTCGAGGCCAGCTGGTCTACAGAGTGATTCAGACACAGCTATACAGGAACCCTCGAAACCAAACAAAAGGATATCATCTTTCTGTAAACAGGTACGTCTTCCCGTACATGGGGTATGAGGACAGGAGAAAAAACTCTATGAGAATCAGATACTAGGACTTGTGTTCCTCTAGACTCTGTGTCTACTAACACACACACACACACACACCACCAATTGCTCTAGGATAGGATCGGCTGAACACAATTTTTCAGACCTTCTTTCACTAGTATATATTAATAAATGTGCTTTTCCCCAAAGTGTTTTATGTGCATTTGTGTTTTGTCTGCATGTATATTTCTGAAAGAGATTTGAATCCTCTGGAACTAGAGTTATAGACAGTTGTTAGCTGCCATGTGGGTGCTGGGAATTGAACCTTGGTCCTCGGAAGAGCAGCCAGTGCTCTTAACTACTGAGCCATCTCTCCAGCACTCAAAGTATTTAATAACCACACAGTATTCACCGTTACAACTTGTTGTTAGGGACTGGAGAGATGGTTAAGTGGTTAAAGCATCAGCTATTCTTCCAGAGGATCTGGGTTCTATTCCCAGTATCCACATGATAGCTCACAACCATTTATAACTCCAGTTCCAGAGAACTCAATGGCTTTGGTGGCCTCTACAGGTAGCAGTCAGGCATGCAGTGCATACACATACATGCAAGCAAAACATACATATAAAAAATAAAAAATTAAAAACTTGGTATGTCATAAATGTATATAGTATCCGTGTGTGTGTGTTTCTGAGACAGGGCTCATGAAGCCAGACTGACCTCTAACTCAGAATGTAGCCAGGTTTGACCTTACAACTGCTGATCATCCTGCTTCTGCCTCCTAGGTACTGGGAAATCAGATGTGTTCCACCATTCTCAGCCAGTCTGAGGTTTTGTTTTTGGTTTTTTTTTTTTTTTTTTTTCGAGACAGGGTTTCTCTGTATAGCTCTGGCTGTCCTGGAACTCATCTGTAGACCAGGCTGGCCTCGAACTCAGAAATCCGCCTGCCTCTGCCTCCCAAGTGCTGGGATTAAAGGCGTGCGCCACCACCAGCCCGGCACCAGTCTGAGTTTTAACCACTGGGGATGAACAGACTTGAATGTAAATCTTTGAAACACTTATTTTTTTTTTTAGCCTGTATTATCAAGGGTTTTTGCCTTAATAATTTTATTCCTCTTATTACTATCCCAAGTAGCCACTTATTAATAATTACAGAAATGTTTTTCATTAAGTCCAAATGCTGTTGATTGCAGAAATATTGGGTATTTTTTTTTTTAATCATTAAGAAACACAACTGAGAAGGGCTGGAGAGATGACTCAGAGGTTAAGAGTCCTGGCTGCTCTTCCAAGAGGACCTGGGTTCAATTCCAGCACCCACATGGCAGCTCACAGCTATCTGTACCTCCAGGATCTGACACCCTCACACAGATATACATGTAGGCAAAACACCAATGTACATAAAATAATTTTTTTAAAAAAAGGGAAAAAAGAAGCAACACTAAACGTAAGCAGAATGTTAATTTGTTTCCCAGGTATTAACGTGTGTGTCTTAAGGTCAGCAAGCTGGTAGAAGCTAACGGAGCAGTCTTTCCAGTCCTTGGGCCATTTGAAGCCACACTGGGAAGGTAGCCTTTGAGGTGAGGGACCAATCAGACTGGAGTGACCTTTACCAGCACTCATGCATACAACCAAACAAGGACAGTTAATCCTTCGGCAAGCTGCTCTCCCCGGGTGCAGTTTGGCACACTGCTTCACCTGCTGGGTGCTTAGGGCTTCGGCTGCAAATGCCTCTGAGTTCTTCCTGGAACACATCGACTTGGAGTTGCCTATACCTGCCAAGTTCACCCCCCCCCTCCATTTCTAAAAGCATAATAAAGGAATGTCAGCTCCTTCAGAGAGTAGGAAAGCAGCTCATCTGGTGTTTTACCAGCCCATTCTTGTGTGTGCACGCTTGTGTGTCTTAGCTACAGTCTCCAAGGATCTACACACCAAGGGTCACGCTCTGTTCTCTTTCAGACACGGAATGAACCCTGCAACATTTCAATCGCAGCAGAGTTCATTGCCCAGGTGAAAGGGATCTCAGTAGAAGAAGTCCGAGAAGTGACGACACAGAATGCATTCAAACTGTTTCCCAAGCTTCAGAACCTGCTCCGGAAATAGCTGCAGAATCACCCCCTGCAAGCCGAGTCAGCCCAGGGCAGCACTGGGGAAAACAAGGGTTCACTGTAGTGGTCTGAAAGGAAGAAGCCTTTTTATGTGGCTAGCAGTCACAGTTTTACAGAAATGTTCCTCTTAAAAACAAATGTGGGCTGAAGACATGGCTCAGCCGTTAAGAGCACTCAGTTGCTGCTCTTCCAAAGGACTCACGTTCAGTTACCAGCGCCATGTTGGATGGTTCACAGCTGCCTGTAATTCCTCCAGCTTCAGAAGATTCAACACTGGCCTCTGGCACTAGCACACATGTGGCACACTTTACACAGACACACTTAACATAAATAAAAATAATGATTTCTAAAGACTCTTATTTTAGAAAAAGAATGATTGGGCTTGGATACAGACAATATAGAGAGAGATAGAGATAGATATAGATATAGTCTGGGTTCAGACTATAATCGTGTATTTTCAATAGCTGAGTCCTGGAGTAGACTGGAGAAACCTACACAGCGGCTTCTGGAGTTACTGCCTTTGAGGGAAGAAAGCCTCGACAGCCCCTCCCCAGCTCCCCACTTACCAATTAGCTAATAGAAGCTGTTCCATGGGTCTTGTCTTTGAATGCACTAGTTGGTGTGTGTGTGGCAGATATGCTTCAGATGTGGTGGTCAGTGGGCCCAGATGGGTTATAATATCCTTGGCCAGAAACGGCAGCTGTGAGAGTACTGAGATAGCTCCTGCCCCACTTAAGGAGACAAACCTCACTACGTTGCTTCGGCTAGCCCCAAACTCCTAGGCTCAGTAATGCTTGGCCTCCTAAGCAGCTGTTGCTGCAGCCTTACCCCACAGCACCTGGATAGTAAGGACATACCTTTGAGTGACTGAGCCGGCCTCTGACCATGTGATGAGATATGTTTGGCTGGTTTCATTAATGGAGACCATAACAGGAGAAGAGAGGCAGGCCCTATTTGTCCACGAGCTTGTTAGTTGGTTCTGGAAATTAGGAAGCCCGAGCTCTTGTGTTTAAGCATATACAACAGTTTTGCCCCAGATAGGGGTGACTTGAGAGGGGTGATTGAGATATTTGTACTAGCCCTCGAATCTCAGCAAGAGTGAAGGTATTTTTAAGAACAATGCTAGAATGCATCTGCTGCTCTGGTCACAGTATCTCACTCAGCAGCTCTCCCCTCTCACAGACACTGACAGCATCCTACAGAAAACACCGTGTGTCTCTCACCAACAGACTAGATCTCGGAACTCCATCCCAGGATCTCATCTAGGGGAGTGAGCTACATCACAGGGGTATTGTAGCCTGCTCCCACCCTTCCCTGCCTCTGCCTGGGAATCAGAGAGCCCGGCAGCGGCTTGTGCCCCTGCTGGAATCAAGCCAGCGTGGCTTGTGCCGGGGAAACTTCCACTGCCCTCAGAAAGGTGTAAAAAAAGACTCCCACTTCTGCGACAGGATTCCCAGTTCTTCTCTTCAGAGTCCCTACCGTGTCATCTAAACTTTCCTCAGAAGTCCCACCATGCTGTCGTCTATCCATGGCATCAACATCCCAAAATCTGTGTCCCCTTGAGCCTACATCCAAGACCCTCCATTGTTCTGAAGAGACACCTGCACCCCTCCTGTTGGCTATCAGATTATTAAATCGATGGGCCTCAGGGGTTGGAATCCCCCTCATGGGAAAGAAAGGCTTTAGTCTGGTGCAGCTAGAGAAGGACCTTGTCTGCCAAGAAGAGATTACACAGTTCCAGCAACCGACCAGATCACCTAACAGGACAGCATAGTCTAGACGGTGATGGGTGAGAACTAGTTACACATACATTCCCCCTCGGTCTAAATCTAAAGGCCATGCAAGTACCATAGTGATGGCCTTGACTTTTTCCCAATATGGCCCCAGTAATTGGTTTGTTTTTTTTTTTTTCCATTCCTGCCCCTCACCCCCAACTCCAGTAAGCCTGTCTGGCCGGAACTCACTATGTACAACAACCAAGCTGGCCCTGAACTAACAAACATGCCCCTGCCTCTGCCTGCTGAGTGCTGAGATTGAAGGCAACCCAACACTCCAGCCTACTGACAATGTCTGAGGTCCAGGCTGTTCTCTGTTGCCTGCCTCACAGTAATGGAGGAAGAAGCACCTACAAAGGCAGGCATAATATGAAAAAGCTCCTTCAACAAAATCTCTGAGAGATACGGCAGATTCACACTAGTCTCTGCTCCTAAGTGGAATCTCTTCTTCACACAGCCCATTCATGCCGAATGGAAACCCAGTCCTTACCTTGACCCAGGCCTTCTTGTTCAGAGGCCCACTTAGAAGCTCAAGGTTTGTGGTTCTCATCGGCCTCTAGTTCTGCCACCCCATCTCTCCCTGCACATTGCAGTGCTGAGGAAGGGCACGGATATCTGTAGGAGCTTAGGGGGGAAGTGTCAGCTGTCTATGGCTACAAGGGCAGTGCTGCCACACTAATATTCTCTCCAGAGGACCAGGAAAGCAGTAGGAATGTGTGCACATGAGTGCACACTATGGAAAGCCAGGGCAGAAAAGAAAAGTGTTACCACATGCCGACTCCTGGGAGATAAGAGGCTCAATGCCTGCTGTTTTAGGTAGGGTCAGAGTCCAGATACAACTGTACTTCTGAGTTTCTGGCTTTAGCTTAAGCCTGCTCTAGGGTATACAGGGAAAAGTAGAAATGTCTAGTGGGCAGGGCTGCAGGAAGGTATGGAGGAGATGGCATTTAAATCACAGGCAGGGAAGGGAGCTAAGTGACAAAGGCAATTTGGAGAACTGCACCCAGTTGTACGAAGGCAGGGGCATACCATCAGGATGGGGTCAGGGAAAGGAGGTTGAGGGGAGGTGACCTCTGTGTGTAACCTGACACTCATTGCTCTGTGCTCATTCCTAAATCTTACCGAGCCTTGACATCTCTAGTTGGGCTGCTTAGAATATAAACTCTATGGATCCAGTCCCTTGTTTCTGTCCAGCCAGGGAACAGAGGCCCTGATAGCCTTGGGGCCAAGTGAGGCACCTCAGAAGACAGAGATAAGAGCTCCCTCTGGAGCAGAGGTAGGCCTGGTTACGTCACATAATAAAGATAATATCTCCTAACAAGCAAAGGTTAGGTCAGTTATGCTCAGCAGAGATCCTCCGCTGGGCAGCCCAAGCCTGTGTGTATCTATCTCTGGCAGCTTTGCCAAGCTCTGAGAATCCTGAGGCAGTGGGCTGGAGAGCAAGAGAATAGTTTCCCTACAGCTGGAACCTAAGTCCAGCTGTGAACCAAGAGTCTCCTGTCTCCAATCATGTCCATGGTCAAGGTTCTTGAAGCTAAGTATCTACTGTTGGAAATGAAAACTTAGTTCTAATCTTATTTTATTACACATTCCCAGTCTTTTAGGGACAAGGTCCTGAGACATAGCCCAGCCTGGCCTGGAATTCACTGTCCCTAAGTGCTGGGGTTACAGGTGTTCACCATGACACCGGGCCAGTTTCTTTTATAGTAATGTTTCTAAATAATTCACAGACATTGAAAACTGATGGAAGAGAATTTATTTGTGTGTGTCTGGAGAGTACTTTATCCAAATATGGCATTATCTGAAAGATAAAAAATACATTTATTGTTGCTGGTGAGATGACTCAGCTGTTAAAGGCTAGGCTCATAATCAAAACATCAGAAAGAAATGCATTTGAGTAATCTAATCTATTGCACAATTTCTAGAATAACATGAAGGGCAGAGAGGATCATGGCTCTTTTGCTGGTCCTTTCTTGTGCTAGGATTAACTGTAGTCACTGCATATTTCAGAGAGAGAGAGAGAGAGACAGAGACAGGAGAAGAACCAAGTTTCCAAGGTGGGAGCCAACCTGACATGTCCCAGAAGAGGAAGAACCCAAAGCCCAAGAGGCCAGGTGAGTAGAGGAGATC
This sequence comes from Mastomys natalensis, assembly GCA_021653895.1. Taxonomy (NCBI): domain Eukaryota; kingdom Metazoa; phylum Chordata; class Mammalia; order Rodentia; family Muridae; genus Mastomys; species Mastomys natalensis. Next base: position 766,467 of record JAJTUV010001166.1, on the reverse strand, counting down.
ATACAAAGATAGGCCGGGCCTGGGCTGTGGCAGGGCTCAGATTCAGGACTTGCTGACACAGTGAGTAAGACGTGTGAGGGCCAGAGTTCCACACGGGTCTTGGTCACTTTCCCAGGTCGAGGAAGGTGAGGCTGGGTGATGGTGAGAGATGTGCTTGGTAACAGGGATTTTGTCTCAACAATACTAAATGGCAGATGACTTCAAGTGAAGTGGCAGTGTGATTGTACGCATAGCCAAGGTCAGAAGAGAGGTCAGATACTAAAATGTGGGGTTATCAGAAAAGAGATGAAATGTAAGTCCCCTAGCAGTTAAGTTTGAATGAGAACGTCCCCATAGGCATTGGAACACTCGGTCCGTCCTCGGATCATGGTGCTGTTTAGGAAATTGAGGGTGTGTCTTGCAGGAAGTGTGTCCTGGAGTGAGCTTAGAGGGTTAACACTTAACTCTCCTTGAGAGAGCTCCCTGCCTTGTGCTCCAGTTCAAATGTGAGCTCTCAGCATCTGCTCCAGCTGCCATGCCTGCTGCTGTCTACACTGCATTATGGTCACTAACCCTTGAATGCTCGTCAAACTCTTCTTCTATAAGTTGCTTTGGTCATAGTTCCTACACAGTAACAGAAAGTAACTAAGTCTACCAGTTGCCTGCCGAGGCTTAGAGCGGCCCAGGAGGGCCGTGTTGTACTTCAATAATTTAGAGCATAGGGGACCATTGTCTCCTGAAGAGTTGTACTTTGTAGCAATGTTGTGTCTAACTAGATGTGTGAAACCTACCAAATGAATATCTTTCTTTTTTGTTTGTTTTGTTTGATTTGGTTTTGGTTTTTCGAGAAGGTTTCTCTGTGTAGCCTGGCTGGCCTGGAGAAACTCACTGTAGACCGGCTGGCCTGGAACTCAGAAATTTCTGACTAGCCTCTGCTCCAGTGCTGGATTAAAGGCATTGTGCCACACAGCTGGTACGAATATCTTTCTTGAAACCTATAATGTCCAGCTCCTAATTTAACATGAGAATTTCTCTGCAGCAGTCTGCCTCCAGGGCTCTCGTCTCACTTTGTTCTCAGACTGGCATCAGATCTCCATCCTGTGCTGCGGAACAGGTAATCACCTCGATAGGTCAACCAAAGTGGTAACCTGACTATTCTGGGAGTTTCTCTCCAGTAAAGATTTAGGTTTTTTTTTTTTCCACAGATCAGACAGAGGATTCTCCTGTGCGCGTCTGAATCACTCTGTAACCAGGTGGATACCTAGAATGCCATCTGGGAGTTATCTCGTAAGCACTGGTTTTTTTTCAATAACAAAGCCAATATTTTTTATCTCCATCTTATTTCTCAGATGATCAAAACTTGAATCAAAGGCAAAGGGCTTTCTAATGTATTTAGGCATTATTGGGGGTTATTGATTTACAGTTTGACACTATGAAAGTTAGTTATGGGGTTAGATGTGTTAGATTCTGCATTGTATGAAACTATGCATGTTCCTTAAAGTTGTATCCTATGTTTGTTCAAAGAGGTGGATTTCCTCTCCATCATCAAAGTCTGAGAACTGACACACGATTGGTCTCAATAATTTTAGCAGAATGAAGGACTGTAGTATTTCTTTTATAACTAGGACTGTCAAAGCATTCTTTTTTGTAAAGATGGTTAGTGTTTGTTTTCATAAAAGAAACACAATTGTTACAGATTAACTTACAATCACAGTGCAGTGTCTGGTCTTTCCATGTCACACTGTACCACCTCCCTGTATCACTGCCTAAGGTCACTGGCCAAAAGCAAAACCAGAGCTACATAAAGGCCAATGTAGGTCATTCTTTGTAAACTAAATTAATAATGTATTGGCTATATTGAATATAAGTACATATGCACACTCTCTCCAAATAAATGAGAAAACATTATCAGTTGCCTGTCTTGACTACATAACAGATATTCACAATCCATATTTTAAACAATACCAAAACAACCACTCCCCTCCCCCAGCCCCTCCCTCCCCCAGCCCTCCCCTCCCCAACCCACTCCCCTTCCCCAGCCACTACCTCCCCTCCCCCATGCCACTCCCTCCCCCTGCCCACTTCCCCCTCCCTCCCCAGCCCCCTCTCCTCCTCCATCCCACTCCTCCCCTGCCCACCCCCCTCATATTTTTATTATTGCTTCTTGTGGCATTGTATGTCACATTTGCTATTAAAACTCCATTTTACTTTCATTTTGAACATAAAACTCTGTAAAGCACAGGAATCCTGAGACAGGAGGTATCTGAATGCAACTTTCAAGTGGAATTGTCAGACCATCAGCAGCTAAGAGCCACCTCAGTCTGCTAGAGTGCAGACTGCAGCGCCCAAACACCTAACTGCTGAACCACCTGGCCTGTGGTGGGGCTTGGGTTCCTAAAGACTCAAGAAAATGAATCTCTGCTCTATGGTGGGCCTTATATCAAATAATCTACTTTTGCCTTTATCATCACCTTCAAAGACCTTCAAGGTCTCCCAAGGGGAGACCTTGGAACCACTTTCAACCCAGACAGTCTGTTGAGTCTCTCTCTCGTCTCTCTGTCTCTGTCTCTGTCTCTGTCTCTCTCTCCTCTCTCTCTCTCTCTCTTCTCCCTTATCCTTCCTATAGGTTGGTAGGAGTCTCACCATATTATCTTACTTTTTGGCAGGAAGTGCCTTTTCTCCTTGTGCACAAAGAGATCCTGTTTGATCCAGGAGGTCCTGTCACTTTGGGAACAGGTTCTTTGATATGCTTGTAAGCTAAGGACTGGTAGGCCTGGCTGAAGTGCCTCTTCTGAACTCTCAGCTGGCTGACTTGGTTGCTTCTTTCCACCAGACAGTAGGACTCACGCTTCTCGTTTAGCTCTTCTAGGACTGCCTCCTGTTCCCTTCCTGTCTCTTTGCTTCATTGCCTTTGTTCATGGATGTCATTTTGTTAACACACCAGTTGCCAGCTGTTTCTTGCCGTCCTGCCAACACATTGAGCATGCATTTTAGTCTTCTGTCCGACTCAGAAGGCAGCTTCACCTCGTACCCACATTTACCAGGACTTTCTCCTTCTGCAAGACCATGTTCCAAAACATGGTTCAGAACCAACTTAGGTCATTATTGCCCCTAAATACTGAAAAATTCAGCAATGTCCAACAATTCATTTGTATTTTCCTGCCATGTTAGCCGGAGACCTATCTAAGATGGTTCCACCAGCAGGGTATGTTTCTACCTCCCTGACTGACTCACCTTTGCCATTTTATCTATCCACTTTGAGAAATCTGTGAGCTTAGGCCGTAATTTTTTTTTTTTTTTCTTTTACAATATCTACCACAGTTTAAACATAGTATAATGAAGGGGCCCATTAAGAAGCAGTTGAACCTGGTGCTCACACCTGTTATCTCAGCCTTCAGGAGACTGAGGTAGAAGGATTGCATTGAGTTCAAGGCCAGCCTGGGTTACAGAGTATGTTCTGGGCCAGCATGGGCTAGAGTGAGTCCCTGCTTCAGAAAGCAAAACAATAATAAAAACACATATAGGGGTTGGGGATTTAGCTCAGTGGTAGAGCGCTTGCCTAGCAAGCACAAGGCCCTGGGTTTGGTCCTCAGCTCTGGAAAAAAAAAAAAATGCCGGCAGTGGTGGCGCACACCTTTAATCCCAGCACTTGGGAGGCAGAGGCAGGTGGATTTCTGAGTTTGAGGACAGCTTTGGTCTACAGAGTGAGTTCCAGGACAGCTAGGGCTATAAAGAGAAACCCTGTCTCGAAAAACCAAAATAAATAAATAAATAAATAAATTAATATAAAAAATAAAAACACATATAAAAGGTAATATATAAGCTACCTAAAATAGTCTGTTGGTAGTCAAGTGATCTAAGTAGATCTCTTTAGATATCTATTGCAGAAGAAAAGAAAAATCCGCCGGGCGTGGTGGCGCACGCCTTTAATCCCAGCACTTGGGAGGCAGAGGCAGGTGGATTTCTGAGTTTGAGGCCAGCCTGGTCTACAGAGTGAGTTCTAGGACAGCCAGAATACACAGAGAAACCCTGTCTCGAAAAACCAAAAAAAAAGAAAAATCCACTCAAAATTGGATTTGGCAATTTTTAGTTAAAGGAATTTAAAATGTCTTGTAGAATAATTAACAATGAGTGTTTTGAATTGCTTTAGTAAAATTGACCATTCTAAGTACCAATTAATTATGTGACATAAAAACTATCAAGAACAATTTACCTGGGTGTGATGGTATATACCCTACACTAGGGAGGCAGAGGTAGGGGAATCTCTGTGAGTTTAAAGCCAGCTACATAGTGAGTTCCGGGACAGCCAGGGCCATGTATAGAGACCCTAAATTAAAAATTGAAAATGCAAAACTAAACAAACAAGATTATGGATAAACCTACAGTTAGCTCAAATACCTCATTAATCAGCAACTTTTCTCTTACTACAAATGCTAATTCATAAGAAATTAAACTCTAAATTCCATCTCCTTTAATACTTTTTGGGGATACTGGGAATTGCAGATTTGAGGCAAGAACTATACTGCTGACTAACATTCCCAGCCTGGCTTTAACAGCTTCACTCTCCTCTAGATATGTACACATCAAACACAAATGGTGATAAGATTCGTATTTTGTTAAAAGCCCATCTTATAAATCTACTGCAAAAGATATACCACGGTGCAAATGCTCAGTGAGATCACAAAATCAAATCTTTCCTATCACCTACAAGTTAGAGTCCAACACTCAGCTGTAGAGCTAGTGGTAAAACCATGGGTTTCTGATCATTTGGGTTTATGTGCTAGCTATGCTACCTACTGTGTGCATAGCTAAAGTTACCATAATTTCCTGGCATAGTCAGTGAAAACATTACCCAGGTCAGAGTATCATACAGACTAAATGAGCTGACACTTACGAAGAGTTTACTATTGCCGCCCTCAACAAATGGTCACCTATCTATCACATAATTAGGCACCTTGAAAGAAAGGGTTTTTTCTATCTGATAAGTAAATAGCATATCTTGGCCTCCCCGTTACTAATCTCTTTTACATGTGTTTTCATGAGAATGGTGGGATCGGTGAGCCAAAACTGCCGGAATCTTGTTTTTAAAAATCAGTTGAGACTTTCAGGAGGTTGATTGCAGAGAACATAGCCATGTCTGAGGCCCTGGTGAGCACCAGTCTGCAGGCTGCAAGCCTAGAAAAATGGCCCTCTGTGTGACTGGCACAGAGATGGGTCGTTGCCACAGCTCATTCTCACAGTGTTTGAGAAGCTATGTGTGTAATCTGTGACACTGAAGATACTTGAAGACATGAGGATGGATACAGCAGACTTTATCTGTAGAGCCCATATTTTACCATATTTTATTTAGCCTCATTAAGATCTGCTAGCCCAGGTCAATCTTTATGGCTCTCATGGTCCATGGAAGCCAAGCACACAGAGCAGCACAAAGGTTTAGTGTCCTGATGCCCCCCAGGAGGCTGGTTCAGGAGGATCTTCTGAGCCAGCCATTCAAGAACAAACAGACTGGGCAATACAGTATGATCTCACATCAAAATAACAACAAACTACAAACATACAGTTTACACACTGACTGGCTGACCAAAGCTTATAGGAGCTTAATCATCTGAGAGACTGGGATTTGCTAGTTCAGTGTTTACAGTGTTTTTTTATGAATACAACTACCATCATAGCAAGAATTGACCATATACAGAGATAAACAGCATTATCATTCCTACAGATACATCAATTATAAATTACCTATAATAACACCAATCCAAAGCCTGTCTGAAGTCCACAGTGAGGATCAGCCCACTGGACTGTTGCCCTGGTGATAGAATTTTCTGGCTCTGCCTCCTCAGCTCCATTCTGTTCTTAGAACCCTGGTTAACAGAGGAAGTCTTGAGCCAGAGACCACTTACTTCCTAACACCTGGTGTCCTTGGATGAATGACTTGACCTTGGTTTTTATTATCAGTAAGATATTAAGTCACCTGTAAAAATGGAAACAAAGATACTCGTTAAGTCATATGGCAGATGATAGGACAGGACTGGGATTACAAAGGCACATATGTAAGACTGTGAGCTTGTCTGCCTTCCACTCACTGCGACTTAATCTTGACCACTCATTCTGTGCCTGGTGCTCCTGAGGAAAGCGGTGATTAGCAAGAGGATGCTTCCATGAAGAGGCGTGCTAGGAGCTCACTGGAATTTTAAGGCTAGGAATTTGGAACCAACATAAGTAATATCACATGATCTCATCCCCAAAGGAAAAAAATTACCTTCATATTTCACACAGATGACTATTGAGATATCTGTAAACAAAACCAAACCAGAGTCTCATCGTGTAGCTCTGGCTGTCCTGGAACTCACTGTACAGACCAGGCTGGCTTCAAACTCACAGAGATCCATCAGCCTCTTCCTCTTCCTGGTCCCCGCCCCACCCCTGCCTCTGCCTCAGGATGCTGGGATAAAGGTGTGAGCCGCTATGCCCAGCTCGGATAACTATTTTTCAGAAGAGTATCTTTTGCTTTTTAAGAAAATCCAACGAATACATTCCAGAAATATAAAAGTCAGAATTTCTTTTACCTCCTTCAGGAATTCGTGATAGAGGAAAGACTAGTATTGAAAGTTTACACATCAGTTCGTAAAGCATATGAGTCAGCAAACACACATTCGCTCACCCAAGTGTAAACCGCCTGGGGTATGGTAACCTTGGAAACCAATGCAGACCGTTTAGAGGGATGAGAACAACTTTGTTTTGTTTAGGATGCCACAGATAATTTGAAGGCTTATCAAGAGAACGTGTATCGATTGGGCACAATCTCAGCATTTTTAAATCCAGGCTCTATCTGGAGTCTCTCATGTTCAGGGCAGCTGGAGGAAGATTTTCACACTGTGAGCCTTGGCTTCCCTAGCTATAGACTGGCTAGCCAGTATGGATTTGTGGGATTAGATAACAAATTTAAGTATCTGATGGAATTAAGAAAGTTGAAAAGAAAGTTCAACATTAGTTTTCCTAAACTAAATATTAGGTTAGGTTGTTAATTCAGAAAGTTATGCATGCGGCCCCCAAGTAATAACTTGTCAGATCAGTCACCCAACCGGGAGCGGCTCAGGCTACAGATCTCCCTGGCTCAGAGATTACTTTCCCTGCACTTTAAACCTGTGCTGATCCTCATTCTCCAAATATTTTGGTTTACTAACCACCCTAAACCTCACGACAGTCTTACATCATTCTATTCCAGCGTGTGAGCTGAGCCACACCAGCTCTTTCATTCATCCGCCCAAAGGGATGGTGTATCAGCATCCTCAGATTCCCAGGTCTGGACCTGAGGAATTTGCTTGCTAAGGTGGTATCTTAGAGTTACTATTGCTGTGATGAAACACCATGACCAAATCAACTAGGGGAGGGAAGGGTTTATTCAGCTTATGTCTCCTCATCACAGGGAGTCAGGACAGGAACTCAAGCAGGGTTTCGGAGCTGATGCTGGCACCATAGTGGAGTGCTACTTAACACCTTGCTCCTCTTGGCTTGCTCGGCTGCCGCCGGGAGCCAAACCCAGGAAATTACCTGCTGTTCTAAGAGAACCTCAGGAAATTACCTGCTGTTCTGGAAAGCCTAGTCAGATAAGGTTAAGAAACGACGGTCTTGGTTCTCAGGTCCCAGGAACGTAAAGAATGTCTGGCATTTCCTGGGAGCCAGATACGACAGTGGGATGGTCTTGGGCAAAGAGGATAGGACGGTGGGATGGTCTTACACAATGAGGGTTCAATAGTGGGATAGCCCTAAGCAATGACCCTCACCTAAACTTCCCCTTTTGCTGTCTCCTTATTACCTGCCTCCTGAAATTAAAGTTGCAGAGCTTGATCAGAACCCCAGACTTGCTCTCATCCTTTGTGTCTCTTGTCCCTTCATTCCTTCGTCCCCTAGCCTAGGGTCTCTTGGAGGGCCGGGGCACTCAGCCTGCTTTCTTATAGAATGAGGACCACAGCCGAGGGATGTACCCACAATCCAGCCCACAATGAGCTGTGTTCTCCCACATCACCACTAATTAAGAAAATGCCCCTCAGGCTTGCCTACAGCTGGATCTTATGAAGACCTTTTCTCAATTGTCTTTCCCTCTTTTCTGACGATTCTATCTTGTGTCAAGTTGACCTTAAACTAGCCAGTTTGGATAGCTAGTAAATATCTCCAGCTGTGTTAGGGATTCTCGCCCACTGAATTGCTACTGAGCGCTCCTGTGTAGATCAATGCTAGGGGAAGGACATTCAAAGATGACTTGATTGAGTTGCCTGTGGTGGTGGTACAGACCTGTGATCCCAGCACTTGGGAGGCTGAGACAACAGACAGGTGTTTGAGGCCAACTTGGGCCACAGAGTAATAACTTGTTTTAAAAAACAATGAAAAAACTTATTATTATTTATTTATTTATTTATTTATTTTGGTTTTTCAAGACAGGGTTTCTCTGTGTAGTCCTGGCTGTCCTGGAACTCACTCTGTAGACCAGGCTGGCCTCAAACTCAGAAATCTGCCTGCCTCTGCCTCTCAAGTGCTGGGATTAAAGGCGTGTGCCACCACCGCCCGGCGAAAAAACTTTATTTTAAATAAGTAATAAAAAAATTTTAAAATATGATTTGATGGTTTCTGCCCCAAAGAGCTAACAATTATTTGATGTACCATATGCATTATTAATGCTAAAAATGGTGTTGTAGATATAATGATGGGATAGGATGATGGAGAGACAGGTACAGGTCTTCCTTTTGCCGAGACCTCTTTGAATTAAGAGACTTCTTATGGCCCAGCAATCCCTCTAATACAGCTTCCAGGGAATATTTATTCTCTGAACGCTACACAAATAGAAATCTTGGGTTCCTCTGAAGTACATGCTTTGGACTGGGTAGGGATAGGGAAGAAGTTAGAAAGTCTATTTTTGTCTGACCAAACTTCAAGGGTTAACCAGATTAATTCCAATGAGCCACATCCCTGGCCCCCAAAAAGCATTTGTTATTTTCTTGTTTGTTTGTTTATTAAGATTTATTTAAGCCAGGTGGCGCAAGCCTTTAATCCCAGCACTTGGGAGGCAGAGGCAGGCAGGTTTCTGAGTTCAAGGCCAGCCTGGTCTACAGAGTGAGTTCCAGAATAGCCAGGGCTACACAGAGAAACCCTGTCTTGAAAAACAAAAAACAAACGAACAAACAAAAAAAGATTTATTTATTTTAGGTATATGCGTATACTTTAGCTCTCTTCAGACACACCAGAGGAGGGCATCGGACCTCATTACAGATGGTGGTAAGCTACCATTGGATCCTGGGAATTGAACTCAGGACCTTTGGAAGAACAGTCAGTGCTCTTAACCACTGAGCCATCTCTCCAGTCCCTTATTATTTATTTTAAATGATTTATTATTTATTTGTATTTTATGTGCATTGTGTCTGCATGTCACTCTGTGTAAGGGTGTTAAATCCCCTGGAGCTGGAGTTACAGACAGTTGTGAGCTGTCCTGTGTGTGCTGGGAATTGAGCCTGGGTCTTTGAAAGAACAACTAGTGCTCTTAACTGCTGAGGTGTTTCTCAAGCCCCTATTTTGGTGTTTAAAAGAATAATTTTGATCTAAGTTTAAATTTGTAAATACTATTTTAAGTATTTTAGATGATATATTTGTCAGGTTTTCCATGACTGGCAATATACCTGAGAAAATCCACTCAAAGGGGAAAGTTTATCTTAGCTCATGGTCTCAGAGGTTCAGGCCATGTGTTTAGCTCTGTTACTTTGGAACTCTGGTGACAGAGAGAGAGAGAGAGAGAGAGAGAGAGAGAGAGAATATGAGCACATGTAGAGAGACAAAGGAGGGGAATGGGGGGGGAGGGCAGATCAAGAAGGTAAAAGCAAGAAAGAGAGGAGGGGCAAGCAGCTCCTTTTATAGTGAGTCAGGCATACCTGGCTATTGCCAGGTAACTGTGAGGCAGAGCTTAGACAAAACTGCTAACACTACAGATGACTTAACTCTCTTCTGTTAGGTTCTCCTAAAGGTCCCACCACCTCCCAGCACAACCATCTGAGGACCAAGCCTTTAACACACAAGACCTGGGGAGATGATTATGATTCAAACCATAACAGTTGACTTTTCGTAGTGTTGAATAGTTAAATGCAGCATTTCCCATTTCCATTGTACAAGTACTCCCATTATGAACGATTAAAAATGTTTTGACTTAGTTTATTTTGCCATAGGCATGCCTGGTGCCTGCATAGGCCAGAAGAGAGTTTCGGATTGCTGGGAACCAGAACTACAGATGGTTGTGAGACACCTTGTAAGGACTGGGCCTGGAACTCAGGTCCTCTTCAAGAGCAAATGCTTTTAACTGCTGAGTCATCTCTCTGACCCGATGATGGACAATGTTCATCTGCCCCGAGCGACCTCACTAGAACTCGAGAAGAGTGAAGCAGCACGTAAGCCTGAGCAAGCTGGGTACAGTATAACACTGTTTGTCTCCTAAGTCAGACAGTATACTTAAGAAGCTCTCGGAGAATATAAACCACATGTTTAACCTAAAACGGAGTTAAAATGTTTAAGGGAATTTGAGGTTGGTGACTATAGGACTGGAACAGTCCTTGTCACCTTCACAACGAGATTAAACAAGTGTGGAATGGCTGACCTCAGATTTGATGTACAACTCAAAGATCTAGACTATCAATGTGCTCTTCTTAAAATATCATTTATTTATTATTATATATACAAGTGCACTGTAGCTGTCTTCAGACACACACCAGAAGAGGGCATCAGATCCCATTACAGACGTTGTTAGCCACCATATGGGTGCTGGGTATTGAACTCAGGACCTCTGGAAGAACAGAACAGTCAGTGCTCTTAACCACTGAGCCATCTCTCCAGCCCGATCAATGTGCTCTCATCACTGACAACTTCAACTGCTGTGAAGGACAAAGAGCAAGAAAAACCACACAGGAGGGAAAATCCTAAGATTGCTCTCCTAGAAATGCAATATATATGCACATAACTAAAATGTCTCAGGGAGGTGTGGAAAGTGCACTCAGCAGTGCTTTCATTTCTGGATTTCTCCACCACTTTCCACTTCCAACCGGTTTTTCCAGAGTGGACTGGCATAGCGACTCTGACTAGGACAGACAGAACACGGCAGCAGCATAGAGTGAGTCTGTCCACTTCCCCACAGAGCGTAATGGATTATTGTATGTCTGTCAGCAGGTTCTGATCTCTATCTCATCCTCTGAGTTTCTTAGACCACAGGAAACCTTTGCTCATGAACATCCACATCACGTCTGATGGTGTCTTAGACCTTGACTCCCACGTGCTGGCCAGATTCCATATTTCTAAACTGCTACTGTTACAAATTCCAAATCTCTACAACTTAGTACTTAACCCTCATGATATAGTTCAGTCTGGTCTTGACTCCAGGCCAAGTGATGCTCTCAAGGAGTATCCTTTCCAACAGAGATTAAGGTTCATGTTACATACCCAAGCATATGGTATAAACTATGACTCATGGCACACTGGTTAATAAGTATCTTCCTCAAGAGAGAAAATTCAAGGTTAAGGAAGTTGACCAAAACTACAAAGAGGCGTTGCTGAGTTTTCTTCTTTTTTGTACTCAATCTTTATGGAGCTTTGTTGAAACAGGTGTATGAATTGTATCTAATTCTTCTTGTCTAAGGATCTGTTTTACTTTTCATAGGGCAACAATGTCAGGAGAAATCTCAAACACCATCTAGCCTAGCTTTCTAAGAATTCTGTAGAATTCAGGAATCACAGCCACGACATCCCCATTCAGACAAGTTTGCTAATGCTTGTCAGCAATGATGGCGGTAATCATGTAGCTGTCCAGGTAAGAACAACGGTGGACCAAACAAATGTTGGTTGTCTCTGATGAAAGAAAGGTATCCCTTGCTATGTAAGGAGCTTGTTAGCTCAGTCCCTATGTGCTTCTCTTCAGGGGTACCCTGAAGACACCCTCTAGTATGGGCTCTGCCATTGTAAATTCAGATTGAAAGTACTTTGTGTGAACAATTGTGTGACAATCCAAGCAGGCTTAGACAAGCTGGAGTCAAACCTAAATTAATAAAAAGAAGGGGACATAAGAAACACTGAGATAGCCGGGCGGTGGTGGCGCACGCCTTTAATCCCAGCACTTGGGAGGCAGAGGCAGGCGGATTTCTGAGTTCGAGGCCAGCCTGGTCTACAGAGTGAGTTCCAGGACAGCCCGAGCTACACAGAGAAACCCTGTCTCGAAAAAAACAGAAAAACAAAAACAAAAACAAAAAAAAACAAAAAAAAAAAACACTGAGATATGAGCAGATAACAATGGTGATAACATTTATTGTTATTGAATATTGATACAGGAAGAGGTCAGGCCCTCCTAGAATGTGTGCTAGCTATTTATCTTTGTTTCACAACCATGTCAGCACTATCCTCATTTTATAGCTGTAGACACACATGCACACACATGCACACAAGAGAGAGAGACAGAAACAGAGAAAGAGAGAGAGATTATTCTAAGACCATATAGGCAAAAACTTCAAAAGCTGAGATCTGAACCCTAGCCTTTGAAACTTGATATTTACCACCCACACTAGATTATTTACTAAACAAACTGAGAAAGCCTACCAAGTGCCAAGTATTGTTCAATCTTTTAATCATCACAATAGCCCAGAAAGGATCCTGACATCCTATTACCAAATAGCTATGTGAAGTATTCAAGGTCACTAATGAAAACTAAAGGTAGAATTTAGGTCCACGTAGCCAGCCATGGTGGTACATGTCTTTAATCCCTGCACTCAGAAGGGAGAGGCAGAAGGATCTCTGTGAGTTCGGGGCTAACTTGATCTACAGAGGGAGTTTCAGGACAGTTGGGTCTATGTAGAAGGACCCCAGACATCTACATAGCCTGTCCTCTGATATGATGTCCCTTTCCACTCCTACAGACTCCCTAGGTAAAGGACTTTGTGTATGGTTACAGTGTTATAAACAGAACTTTGTCACGTGTAAGAAGGGCACATGAGAAGGAGAGCAAGAGTAATATAAACATGTGCAGGGAAAAATCAGAGCTGATCGGCTATGCCAGAAACCTAGGGAGCTGTCAACCAACCCTTCCTGTTAACAAAAGACAGGACAACTGACCTTCAAGTACAAGGAGCCTAACAAACCAGAACCCCTGATTCCATGCAGAGACTCCAGGTTATCAGTCAGATCTGGTAAGTGATAATCTCCAATTTTCACCAGATTATAGGGGAATCATATCCACTATATTTTGCCAGTTTGGGACAGGTAGTGAGTTTGCAAATAATCTAAATGACTGGACAAGTACAGAAAGGTATACTACATTCAGCCCCTGGCTCCCCTTTCTGAACATTTGTGTTTTTAAAAGCAGGCTGGGTTGGGAAGGTAGCTTGGGGCCTAGAGTGGTTGTCTGGTATGCAGGAAGTCTTGAGTTTGCCCTCAGCACTGCATAAAACTGAATCTGATGGCACATGCCTGCAATCTCAGTACTTGGGAGGCTGAGGCAGGAGGATCAGGAGTTCAAGGTCATTCTCTGCTCCTTAGAGAGCTCCTTAGTTTAAAGCCAGTCTAGGTAATATGAGATTCCATATCAAAAACAAAACAAAAAAACTCAAGTAAATAAAAATTTCCAATGCGATCCTTTAATGTTGGCCAGGCTGCGAGGCTACCTTTAAATCTGTGAGCCTGAACGATTCTTCTGCCTTAGCCTCCAACTAACTGGGACTACAGGCATGTGTACAGCTTGAATATGTTTGTTTGCTTGTTTGTTTATTTATTTATTTAGGAACCTTCACAGGCTCCACAGTATCTGAGACCAGTAACATCTATGAATACTTAAGATAAATTGTGTTGAGCATTAAAAACACAATTCATATTTTTATAAATTCACAAAATAAACGCTTTAAGTGAAGATGAAATCCATTGGATTCCTCATTTATTTGTATTTTTCATTCAGAGACTCAATAATCTAATTGTTATTCAATCTTCTAATCTAATTCAGTTACTCAGTAATCTAAAACAATCTCCAAATCAACATCTACAAAGTCATGTTGGGAAGAATTTACAAAGTTTCTCTTTTTTCCCCCCCTTATCATTGTGTGTGTGTGTGTCCTGTGTGATGGTTAGAGGACAATTCTGTAGGTGTTGAGGAATCGAACTCAGGTTTGCAGACTTGGCAACAAGAGACGTTTAACTCACTGAGCTGTCTCGCTCTATACAAGCTTTATTTTTCTTAAATGAATTAATTTACAAAATACTTTGTGGAGCTATTCACAGCCTGAGTAACTCCTCAGTGGCTGTGGTACCCTAGACAATGCCTTCTCCCTCTGTACCCCCAAAACTGTTAATAGTTCTCCTATCTCCCTATGACTGAAGGTTTATGGGCTCAGTCTTGTGCAGGCAGCTGCAGACACTGTGAGTTATTAGCGCCACAGCCATGCTTGGTGAAGAGCATCTTTAATCCCAACACTCAGGAAGCAGAGACAAGTGGATCTCCATTTATTCGGGTCAACCTGTCTACACAGAGTCCCGGGTGAGACCCTGTCTAAAAAAGGAGTAACGGAGGGCAGGAGAGTGAGTATATCTCAACACCTAGCACCCCGTGTTTGCACACACAGCTTCCCAAAGAGTAGCAGACTGACTTTGTCTGAAGCCCAGTAGGACCCCGAGGCTTCCGGAGCTCTGTCCTCATCCGGTCCCGAGATGTGTGAGTCCACGGTCAGCCTACACAAAGACTTTGGTCACTGATGGGGAACAGGAGGCAGGCAGGAGCTGCACCTGTTCATCATCTCCTTCGGTTCGCTGCGTGGATGGAGCCGCCTGCCTCCATCCACGCAAGGGCCTGCTTCTGAGGAAGCCTCTTTCTCTGGGCGGACGGAAACCTTTTCTGGCGCTCTCCTTCCCAGATAACCCTAGGCTAATCTCTGCAGAGCGAGCGCAGGCAGAGGCCTGGTAGCTCCAGGAACCACTGAGAGGAGAACGCCAGCTTTGGTCTCCTCTTACCGTCTCACACACTTGGCCCCGCCCCTCTACCCGGCAACTCCCTGATTGGCTTTCCGACCTGCTGAAAGGCTCAATGATTGGCTGGTGGGTCGTACTACGTGATATGAGATGCCCTCGGGGCGGGGACTGCCAGCAAGAGCCCGGCGTCCGGAGCTGCGCTCCACTTAGTCAGCAAGCGGAGCGTGCAATTGCGGTGGTGGGACCTAGGAAGCGGCGAGGAGGACTGAGGGGCGGCGGGGCGGGGAGCTGGGAGGCATGGCGCGGCCCGATGACGAGGTGGGGCCGGCCGTGGCTCCCGGGCACCCGCCAGGGAAGGGATACCTTCCGGTGCCCAGGGGCGCCCCGGACGGGGAGGCGCGCGTGGAGCCTCTTGACGGGCCTGAGGCGCTGAACGGAGGCCCCGGGCTCGGCCCGCTCGTCGCGGGAGCCCCGGGCGGCCCGCAAGCCCTGATAGCGGCGGAGGAGGAGACCCAGGCCCGGCTGCTGCCCGCGGGTGGCGGGGAGGACGTCCCATGCCCCGCGCGCCCCTCGCGCACGGCGCTATCGCCGCGGCGCTTCGTGGTGCTGCTCATCTTCAGCCTTTACTCGCTGGTGAACGCCTTCCAGTGGATCCAGTATAGCAGCATCAGCAACGTGTTCGAGGACTTCTACCGGGTGTCGCCGCTGACATCAACTGGCTGTCCATGGTGTACATGGTGGCTTACGTGCCCCTCATCTTCCCAGCCACCTGGCTGCTGGACACGCGAGGCCTGCGGCTCACGGCGCTGCTGGGCTCCGGCCTCAACTGCCTGGGCGCCTGGGTCAAGTGCGGCAGCGTGCAGCGGCACCTCTTCTGGGTCACCATGCTGGGGCAGATCCTGTGCTCTGTGGCCCAGGTCTTCATCCTGGGCTTGCCCTCCCCCGTCGCCTCGGTCTGGTTTGGACCCAAGGAGGTGTCGACGGCTTGTGCCACAGCAGTGCTGGGCAATCAGGTAAAGACTGGAACGACTAGATACTGGTATCCTCTCAGGTTGGTAGGAAGTCATAGGCGGGACTGGGGCGACGGTCGGTGTGGGTAAAGTGCATACTATAGAAGCGTGAAGATTGAGCTCCAGCACCTCTAGAAAAGCCGGGCATGGTGCCTCCAGGTTGTATTTCCGGGCAGCATTGACAGGTGGGGAGGATAGCTCCTGAGAAAGGACACCGAGGCTGCCCTCTGGCCTACACACAGGCGCACACACGGGCACGCTTGGAAACTTGGATGGTGGAAGAGATCTCAGGTATTTTTGTCGCCACTGCAGAAGGAAGGTCTTTTTTTTTTTTTTTTTTTTTTTTGGTTTTTCGAGACAGGGTTTCTCTGTGTAGCCCGGGCTGTCCTGGAACTCACTCTGTAGACCAGGCTGGCCTCGAACTCAGAAATCCACCTGCCTCTGCCTCCCAAGTGCTGGGATTAAAGGCGTGCGCCACCACCGCCCGGCTAAGGAAGGTCTTGAGATCTGGGAAGTTTGTTTCCATGTTAAGTGTCCTTGGAATAGCTCTGATTTCATTGTATTAGTACTAGTAGTCAGCCCAGCTTGGCACGTACTGAACACGTATAAGTGAATGTTCAATAAATGCTCCGGTGTTAAAGACTTGGCAGTATTACTGAGTCCAGCTATTAGTTCTTAACAGTAAGACACTGGAAGGCAAGTCACTGATCATGGACTAGTTAGTGGGATAATAGTCAACACTCCCTTAAGAAATGATCTTGTTTTTTCTACCATCATAAATTCAAATGCCACTAGAATTCCAGAAGTAATAGTAGGTAAAGGATTTTTGTGTGCGATTTATTTATTTATTTATTTGTTTGTTTATTTATTTAAAATGGTTTCTTCCACTCTATTAGGGCAGGTTGGTCTGGAATTCATTGTGTCCTCCTGGCAGGCCTCAAACTTGACAATTTTGCTTCAGGCTTCCAAACACCGCAATGGGTCACAGCACTATTCTGTTTGCATTTGTTAATTTTAGGCTTGTTATCGTAATTTAAAATTTTGCTAGAGGGTAATTGTGACACCTGATGTTTTTGTCACCACTGTAAATGTCACCATTGTAAAAGATGCTTAGTATTCATTCAGTTGAAGGAAATCTAGTTAAAAAAACAAAACAAAACTATAAGTCTTGATGTATATATTGTTACATGCAGCTGTGTGACCAGAGAATGTTACTTTTTTACTTTATGTGTGCCTATTTGATTAGAGATACTTTCTTTTTCTAAAAATGCAAAAGAAAGAGTCATTTAAACTAATTGCTTGGTATACAAAATAATCTATTGCTGATACATTGATTGGTTACTTCTTTATGTTTAGATAGCAGATGCTTTTCAAAAGATATTTTTGTTTCTAAATTATTTTTAAGATAAATGCCTCATTAAGCATAACAAAAATATCAGCTCCATATCTATGAAGTATTAATTTTATGGATAGTAAGTGGAAACATTTACTTATAGGTGGACTTCTCTCTTCTCAGCACATATCTGGGTCTTCCTATGTTCTCCTAGGGTATTCACATCCCTTCTTGGCTCCCATAACTGTACAATTGCTCACTATGGCCAAATACACATTTTCAGTCTCATTTTTGGAATGATCATGTATAATAATATTCAGCAGCAGCATGCAGTCACTAAGCTTGGTGGCATTGAAGTGGTTTATGTGCATGTATCATTTAACTTAATATTATAAGTTAGAAACTATTAGTTTCTCCATTCAATAAATAGGAAAATTGAAACTTTAAGGAATGAAATAATTTTCCAAAGGTAATAATAGAGCTTGCTCACATGTAAGTGTGTCTGGTTCCTGAAAGGCAACTCTTAACTTTCAGGTCTCTAGAAAGAACCTTTGAGAATACAGGTGCTTTAAGCTTGCCAATACTTCCTAAAGTACTTCGTGTGAAGTATTTACTATGAATTACCAATCTTTCTAATGTGCTTTTCTTTGTTTTCTTAAACAATGGCAAACTTGCACTTGCACAAGGGCCTCCTGCAGAAACATTGGTTCCCTGTGCTTACGATATTCTTCCTGTTCAGATTACGTAATTACATACATACTACCACTAAGCTCTCTTCAGGTTCCTTTTTAACACCGAGCAACTTTGATTTCATGGAGTTACTCCTTCTCTTTCTTACTGCATCCTGTTTATCTCTCCATGTATCAGCACTCTCATGTTTATTATTTATATATTTACAAATATGTGTTTTTATGCTCGTGACTGTTTTTCATTTCATTTCCCCAGAGTTTTCTACATTCTTTTGTAATTACTCATTTACTTACTTTTTTCTTCTTTTTTTAAATTTCTTCGTGTGTGTGTGCATGTATACAGGTATATATGTAGGACAGAGGTGGTTGGGTGAGTGCACACTTGAAAACCAGAGGAGGATTCTGGATGCCCTCTCTCACTCTTCATCTTATTCTTTTGGGGAAGGAGTCTCCCATAAACCTGGAATTCAGGGTTTTCAGCTAGGCTGTCAGCCAGCAGGCCCTAGGGATCATGCTGCTCCCACCCCCATTGCTGTAAGTACAGAGGTGCACAGGACCATGCCAAGCTTATTATGGGATGCTGGGATTAGAACTCTGGTCCTTATGCTTGTGCGGCAAGTGCTCTTACCCACTGGGCCACCTTGCCAGCCCCTAATTGCTTTCTATACGGAGTTGTCTGAGTGGAATGTTTTATATAGATGACATTGTATAATGTGTGCCTTTTTGTGTCTGACTTAGTTCTCTACCATGTTTTCAAAGTTCATCGTATAATCAATTCTTACCTATGAACAGAATTCATTGTGTGAACATATTTGATAATATGTGTGAACAAGTTTGATAAAACATTTAGGTTATTACCATGTTTTGGATTTGTGAGTGGGGTCGCTGTGAATATTTGTGTATAGTTATTTGATTATTCGTTTTTTAGTTTTAGGGCATGCCCCTACAAGTGGAATTGAAACATCGTAGTTCAGTTCTGTACTAAGCTTGTGAAGAAATTGTCAACTGTGTCCATGATGGCTGTATCACTACAGTTTCTCCCATTGTTTTCTGTTCTTACCAGAACTGTTTTATCCTTAGAATGACACTCATCATCCTAGTAGATATAAGATAGAGTCTCATTGTAGTTTTTATTTATATGTCCCTTAACAACATGGTATTGAATATACATATACATATACATATACATATAACACATATATATTCATTCTTCTCAGCTGTTTGTTTTCTTTGGAGAAGTGTCTTTTCAAGTCCATGGCCCATTTAATATTAGGATTCTTATCTTTTTGTTGTTGGGTTGTAAAAGTTCTTTTATTCTGGATGCTAGTTTCTTTTTTTTTTTTTTTTTTTTTGTTGTACCCCCCCCCTTTTTTTTTTTTTTTTTTTTTTGTTGTTGTTGTTGTTGTTGTGGATGCTAGTTTCTTATTAGATATGATTTGGAAATATTTCCCCTGTGTTGTTTGAGTTCTTTATTCCCATATCAGATAAATATAGGGGAGAAGTTTGAAAAAAAAAATACAGTCGTGACAAAGACATTAGGACAGACTAACAGGTTTACAGTGCACCTTTACACATGCTACTGTTTCTCTTTATGTTCTGTTAAATGCCAACATTTACTCTTTGCTTCCTATTAATAACTATTAACAGGACTATTTATTTTACAGCTTGGAACTGCAGTTGGCTTTTTGTTGCCACCTGTTTTAGTGCCTGTCTTGGGCACACAGAATAACACAGGCCTCCTGGCTCATAACATCAACATCATGTTTTACGGAACAGCATTTGTCTCCACATTTTTGTTTGTTTTAACAGTAATTGGTAAGTGAATTGTTTCTCCTAAGGCTTAGATAAGTGCATGACAAATATGAGAATAACTAACCCTGAAAAGTTCTGCTGATGGTGTCTCCAATGCTGGTTTAGTTTTGTTCTTGTGCAATGTCTTGCCTGGGTACTGAGTGGAACAGCTCTAGGGATATGTTATGGCCCATTATGCGTTTTGATTTGTTTTTTTCTTTCTTCTTAACATTCTAAATTGTTTAAAGACTAATCGATCCCATTTATCTCCCTACTAACTCATCTTGGTGAGTGTTCATTTCCAACATGGTGCCTGGCTTCATTCCCACATTCATCTGTGTGGTGTGTATCTTGTACTTTCCTAGCCTGCAGCTAGTTTCTGTCATGCTTTGGAATGACGCAGATAGGCTACCTCTTTCCCTTTAATGAGAAATTTCCCCAGGGATTCCCAGTTTAAAATTAACTGGGTCTAGAAATGATGACCTGTAGAATGATCCTGGGCAGCATCAAGAAGTTCAGAATTTCAAACTGTGGCAACTATCTGCTTGTTAGGGCTACTTCAGCAAAGCCTGGCTGCCATCATTCGTCCCTGAGTCCTCTCGTCTGGCCTGTCTTTTGAAGGAGTCAGTCAGAGTCAGCTGCAAGCAGCCATCACCAGCTTGGAAGAAGCTTTGGGAAGGTCTGCTTTTTTTTTTTTTTTTTTTTTAAGTTTAAGTGGAAGCAATTTTGATTTCAGGGGAGAAGATAGGCAAGGCGTATCTAACATATATTGCTGCTGCTGTACCTGGAGTAAGGCCTATAAGGCACTCAGTATGTCTTAAATGGATTTGGTTGCAAAAAGAACTATGGAGTTCATATACCATTTTTTTTTAAATAAACATTTATAATTAAACTGTGTTATAGTTGGAGGTTTTAGATTTACATATTAAAAATTTACCTTGGCTATAATCATGTTTTATGATCTCCAGACATGAGGTTGAGTCTTCAGAGAAACATCTGATTGCCTGGGTAGGTGAGCTGCAGGACCGGGTATAGAAAGCTCAGCCCACGTCTGCTGTTTTTCTTGAGATAATGAACAGAATGTTCTCTCAGTAGCGTCTGAAGTATGAGTATGTGCAAGTGGCTTCACAGTTTCTAGGTTTACAGTTCATCACTGAGTGATATATTTGAAGTGTGTACACTGCTGAAAAGGTCACGTTTTTCTCTTACTGTTTTAGATTTTAACGGAAGTTTTTAAATAAATCTATGCTGGCAAGGGAACCTCTTCAGTCTGCTTTTCTAGTTGGTACATTTGCTTGATGAAGAAGGAAATACTGCTTATGTACATTTTAGAGAAGTGGGTCTCAGACTTATAGTATGTTTAAGTATACAGTGTCTTTCTTTCAGCCACTTATATATAATCCCATAAACCTCGGGCTTCCAGCTTACTGAATCTTTAAGTTGAATGTCTCCTCACAAGAAATGAATAATTATATAAGGCATCTTTGTAAACAGGCTAGAGAGATGGCTCAGCGACTAAGGGCACTTGCTGCTCTTGCAGAGAACCCAGGTTGTGTTTCCAGATCCCATGTCATTGGGTGGCTCCTGTAATTCCAGCTACAGGGGATCTGACTTCCTTTTCAGACCTCCATAGGCACTGCATGCATATGCACGGACCCAACACACATATGCAAGTGACTGAAAGTAAAGATATGTGTAATTCATTACATAATGCAGAGACAGCTTAGGGTTAAGAGCACTTGTCCACTGTTGCCCTTGTGGAGGACCTGGTTCACTTCCCAGCATGCACATGTAGCTCACTTACAGCCAACTATAACTCCAGCTCCAGATAACCTGATGCCCTCTTCTGAACCCTGTGGGCACCAGACACTAATGTAGTGCACATACACATATGCAGGGAGTTCACTCATATACATAAAAATAAAATTTAAAAATGACATCTGTAGTTGAAATTTTTTACACGATATGTATACTTATGTGTAAACTGTTACAAATAAGTTTTTAGTTTTCAAAATCAGAAAAAAAGAACAATAAAATAGGTATGACTTGGTTTATTATCTTTTGTACTTCAGGAAATTAAAGAGCAAGCTATTTATATAACTAGTTAGTTATTGATATACTCGTGGCTTATGTATTGAGAATGGAAATAGAACTGGGAATGTGGAAACAATGGGATAAAAAAGGGATTATTTTCAAGTATGTTTTAGTGTTCTACAGTTTTAACCTTATGACTCTAGACATAGTCTAAAAGCAAGGAAAGAATTAGTTGTGATGCTACATACTGTAATCCCGGCACTAGAGAGGTGGAGGCAGGAGGATCAGGAGTTGAAGGTCATCCTCGGCTACATAGCTAGTTCAGGGCTAACCTGGACTACATGAGATCCTTTCTCAAAAATAAAAGACAAAAATGCAAGATAATATACAACCATTGTATGAGAATCGTGACAGTAAGTAGACAGCTGGCTTGTGTCATCATACTCAAATATTTTCTGCGGAAGAAAACTGAATTTGAAAATTCCTACTTAAATCTTCTTACTTACCAGAAGAAGTAAGCTTAGATCTGTCTAAATTCTACTAAATAAATGAAAATTCAACCAAATATATACTTATATTTATGGACATAAATTACAGTTTTTAGCAGAGTGGCATGTATCAAACAGGTATACATCGGTCTCCCCCTAAGACTCCCTTAAAGGTTCACTTTGTGTAACCCTCTTCCTTGTCCTCACGGGTGTATGTGAATGTAACCTGCCTGGGATTCCTAGGGACCAGCCCTAGCCCTCACTGAGTCCGCACTAATTTCTCATTCTTCAAGAATTCTCACCTTTCACATTTGCATGTTAGATAGGTTACAAAGTGTGGTGAGGTGCACACAACGTGGACTGGCTTTCATTAATCCCCAAGATCCTTCCAGGGAGGCATTATACATAAGTCTAGGCATCTGAGCTGCCATATGTGCAAACTAACCGCAGGCTTTTTACCCTCCTCAGTTCTTGAATAACAGCTCAGAGGCCATTAATGTATGAATAAATGCCTAGGTCATAAGCTTGGGCTTGTTCCCTGACTAGCACATAACTTATGCAACCCGTTTATTCTATTAGGTGTGCCACATGGTTGGTTACCTCTCCTTAGTTCACAGGTCCATCTCTGAGTCAGGGGTGACGTCTTTTCATGCCTGACTATCTCAAAGTTCCTGTCTTTCTACCAGAACTCCCACCTCTTACTTCCTGCCATTCGCTAGTAGGCCATCGGCTTTTTATTGACAGGTGATGCTTCCACACAGTACACAGAGTGTGTCTCTACAACAAACAGCATTTTAATTTTTACTTGCTCTTAGTTTTAGTTTCAATTCAGATTTCCTCTTAGAAATAATGTTCTTAAATGTAAAATCTGTTTGTGTGCATCAGTGCTAAACTGTATGGTTTAACTCAGGTGTATCAGTTAAAAACTTGGGTTACGACACCAAGAGCGACAGAGGTGAAAACATTTAATATTAGTCTACTTAAACACAAGAATGTGTAGTCTCAATGTGTAATTGTACCTTTCAATTCTTCTACTCACGATGTCTATATGGCTGTAAAGTGAAATACATTTTACTTAGTCTATAAGTATTTCAAGCTCTTGAGTAAAGTCTGATTTTTTTTTAAACTGTATATTGTATTTACCGTTTATTTTTGATCTCTATATAGCCCTGGCTGTCCTAGAACTCACTATGTAGACCAGCTGCCCTAGAACTCACAGAGATACACCTGCCTCTGCCTCCTAAGTACTGGGATTAGAGGCGTTACCATCACATCCCACGTTAAATATTCTTCAAAAGACACAGTACATTTTGTGTAGCAATTGATAATTATAACATTTTACATATTTTGTGTGATCTTCATAGCAACTTGTCACTGTTCTTTCCATTTAATGAATGAGAACCAAAAACTGAGACATGGTAAGACAGGATAGTAGCAGAATTCACAGTGTGCTTGCTTTCTCATAAGACAGTGTACGGTGTCTGTCTGGTCACATGTAGTAAATGAAAGGGTTCTGGTCTTCACTGTGTAGGGCTCTGAACAGCCCCGATGGCTGCTTCTTTATCATTGAAGGAGCTCTGGGAATGCAGTGCTCTTGAAACTTTTGGTGGCTAATGTAGTTGGAGAGTAATGCTATTTAAATTTAATAATTGCTTTATTAGCATAGATTTTTAGTGGGAAAAAGTTTGCATTTCAAATGTAAAAAGAAAGGCCTTCTTTCCTGCCTTGAGATAGCCGCTCAACAATATACACTCAGAGATAGATGGCCTTTCGTTCCGCTTTTTCTTTGTGTAGCCCAGAGTCTGACTCTTCAAAGATGTGTAAGGCGGCAGGTACAGGTTTCATTTCATCTCTCTGAATCTAAAGGATGACACCTGTATTCAGAAAGTAAATCTCAGTGGAGTTAAAGACTGGTGAGAATCACTTTTATATGAATTTTTATTTGGTTCATTTTGTCTTATTGTACTATAGTAAATTAAACCTAGGAAAGAGATTTAAGGCTTTTAAATCTGGAGACTCATGAATACAGTTATTGACAATCTAAAACCTTGATTTCCTACTGTGAAAGTTTTGTATTGCCTATGCTAATAAAGAGAACTATCTCCCACCCAACTAGGATACAGAGAGACTTGAGGCAGACACGAGGCCTTCTAACAGTGCAAGGATCAGATAGGGAGAAAGGAAGAGGAAGAATGTCAGCAGCTAAAGGCTTTGTGTCTACCCAATGTAAGGACACTACAAATAAGTACCTATGAGTTCTGTCTCCTTTCCAATCAGTTCTGAGCTCTGACATAAAAGTATACTTAGTTTAGTTTTAGTTACATCATAATGTGTTTTAATGCTTTAATGTTTTTCTTCCAACCAAACCTTTTACATTTCTGTTTTCATCAACAAATAGAGAAATGACTCGTTATACTTTGTGGGAGTTATAAGGACCATTTCTTCCTTTCCTGGTGACTCTCAAGCGTGTCTCTGTATTGGAGACATCCAGTAATTTTTGTGTTTGGTGTAGAGGCTCATATTCCTTCCTGGAGATTCTTCTTGTTAGACTTTGTAGAAAGTCTCAAAATCAAATTCATTTTAAATTTCCAAATGATCCCACTGGCCAACCTGAGATATCAGACCTAACCCACTTTAAACTGAAAATAAAATAGGTCTCTTCCAAGAAGGAGAAGGAATTGTTATGAAAGGGAGAAGGGAAAAGAGAAAAGTGAAAAATGACAAGAGGGAGGGGAGGAGATGTTTGTCATGTAATGGTTAGTGCCCTGAGGGGAGAGAGGGAGGAGGTGGGCAGGGGGAAAACTGAAATGATAATCTTTTAGAAAACATTATTTTCCCCACATGCTTTCTTTTTACCTGTTGAATTTACCCTGTTAATTCTAAGGTGTACATTTTTTTATGAACTCTTGGATGACTGGTGACATGTACATCCAGGATCTGTGGTAATGGAGACATGGTTGTACAAAAAACCTCTTGATGCTTGGAAAGGTCACTGAATTAAAGTGACTCCCGAGTGACTGAATTTAAAGTCAAATCCTTGCCATAGTAAACATTGATCCTGGTTAATTACAAATGGAACAGTTAGTGGGCAAAGGTGGTCTCATTGCCTGGGGTTAGTCTGCTCAGATGAACTGGCCAAATCTCTGAGTTTTAGTTTGCAGAGCTAAGAGGATAATGCCAAATTAATTCATCACTTAGAAGTCAGTTTAGATAAAAAAAAAAAAAAAAAAAAAAAACTTCACCACAAAAGACTTTTACTGCATCTTTAGTCCTAAACTGAATCCTCTTCTCTCATTGAGAAAGATGCATATACTTATTAATGTGGGGTGTATGGGTGTACTGTATGTAGATTGGTCATCTGTGATTCTTTCCGTGCATACGTACAGCATTCAAGGAGAAGCCTCTGTTGCCGCCGAGCCAGGCTCAGGCATTCCTTCGAGACAGCCCCCTGCAGAGTACTCGTACAAGACTTCTATCTGGAATCTGTTCAGAAACGTCCCCTTTGTCCTCCTGCTGGTCAGTTATGGTAAGTGGCCTTACGTTTCCATTGGTGACCTTTGAGCACTGTAGACCCTTTCTACTGAGTCTACAGTGATGAGACCAGTTCGTGAACTCCATGGAATAGTTATGAATATAAGTCTTGAGCTAAAAGCAGAAGTATGTAAGAGATTTTTTTTTAAATGTGCTGTATGCTTTTTTTGAGTTCAGAATGTAGAAGTTGTACTTGCAGGTATTATATATATATATATATATATATATGTATATATATATATATATATATATGTATATATATATATATATATATGAGAGAGAGAGAGAGAGAGAGAGAGAGAGAGAGAGAGAGAGAGAAACCCACTCTTGTGTTTGAGAGCAAAATCTTAAAATCAACTATAGTCTTATCCTAAATAGTGAAAACCTGGGAGGGATGTTAAATGCCTATTGACACCAGGTACCTGAATTGAAATGTATTCACACTATGGATTATTACACAATAGAGAAAACCAGTGAAGCACATTGAAAACTGTCCCTGGAAGCCACAGAACAATGGACAGATGAATACTACTTATGAGTTTACATGCAGAATGATTCTAATTGTTCATGAATACACACATGGAATTAAAAACACCTGATGAGGATAAGGAACCTTTGGAAAAGAAAGAAGTGAGAAAAGGAGTCCAAACCAAAGATAGCACAGCGTTAACGTCTGACAGAAACCAGTGTTGAGAGAGCGTGATAATCTCTCGTCTTTGTGTGCTCATGTATTTAATAGTAAAAGGGGATAAAACAGTAAATCTAGACCTTGGGTAGGTTACCAGTCTAGCACCTGGGAGGAAAGGCACACCAGGGTTTGAGATGACGTGTGATTCCTGATAATCAACTGTTTTATTTTTGTCCTGTGTTCTTTTATTCTCGTATGAATCGTCTTGTAAGTCTCGTAAGTCTTGTATTACAGTCTTGTAATTCAGAGGTTAATTTTCTGAAGGAAGCATTCTATTGTGATGTTAATGGTGAGGATCCTCCCCCCACTTAAGATTTTTTTTTTTTTTGTTTAGTCAGGGTGTGGTGCTAGGAATCAAACCAAGAGCCTTGTGCACACTAGACAAGTACTCTGTCATTGAGCCGGTTTACTTTTAACCCCCATTGGCTATGAGGGATGATAAGTGCAGAGTGAATGTTGCTTGAATGGCTGTCATGTGCATAGTTCCATGTGGAGATATGGTTTATGATCCACATGCCTGGATCAGAATGGTGTGGTATTACAAAATCCTATTTTCCATTTTCTGTTGCTAAAACAAAATACCCAGGGTTGAATATTTTATAAAGAAAAGAGGTATATTTATCTCATGTCTTTGGAGGCTGAAAGTTCAAGACCAGTTAGCCCAATCTGCTCAGTCTCTGGTGAGGACAGGGGTAGAATTTGACTTCATGCCAATGTATTTGGTGGCCTTGTTTAATAAAAGCCTCCTCAAGTAATAACTGACTCACTCCGTAAGACCCAAATGAATCTCTGAGGAGTCGCTGTGCCTCAACTCCTTGCTTTCGTTACCAGCTCTCGAAGGTTCCATCACCTTTGACCCACCGTGCAGGAGATCAAGATTCTGGCTCAGATCTCTAGTAGACCTAGTGATAAATCCATCTGTCCGCTTTCTGACAAGGAGTAGCGCTGGACTTTAGTCCTCACAGGCTGACAGCATTATATATTACACATGTATAGGAGTCCATGTTGTTTCATAGAATGGTGAGCTTAACCTTTTTTTTCCTTTGTAGGTATTATGACTGGAGCATTTTATTCAGTTTCAACATTATTAAATCAAATAATATTGACATATTATAAGGTAAGGTTTTTTTTTTTTTTTTTTTTTTTTTCCTGAGACAGTCTTGCATTGAAGTGTTGGCTAGTCTGAAACTCACTGTGTAGACCAGGCTGGCCTAGAACTTGAAGTGACTGTTCTGTCTCCCAGTGCTGGGATTACAGGTGTGTGCTATCACGCCTGTCAAGTTTCTGCTTTTATTTTGTATGCTTGGCCAAGACTTTTTTTTTTTTTTTTTTTTTGGTTTTTTCGAGACAGGGTTTCTCTGTGTAGCCCGGGCTGTCCTGGAACTCACTCTGTAGACCAGGCTGGCCTCGAACTTAGAAATCCGCCTGCCTCTGCCTCCCAAGTGCTGGGATTAAAGGCGTGCGCCACCACTGCCCGGCCCAAGACTTTTTTTTTAAACAATATAACTCACATTAGCATGGTCCTAAAATGAAGAACTGTGTGGCCTTGTAAACATTGATGTCTGCTTCTAAAAATGCAGCATTCCATGTAAAACTCAAGATGGAAAAAGATGAAGGAAGCACATTTGAGGAACAGAAGGCAGATGGGTCTCATGGTTACAGCAGAAGGGCCAGAGTGGCCTGTGATTCCATGTCAGGCTTTGTGGATCCTGACTTAGTGCACAGTCACTGTCTCCCGTACTTTTTACTAAGCACGCTTAAACCAATTTGTAAACACACATTGAAAGTAAATATTACAAGCATCGTGGCGAGACTTTAACTGGGTTATATGGAAAAACGCAAACCCTTGTAAGGAATGTAAGCCTAAATGTCAAGGTCTGACCTCTGTTTAAAAGGGGCCAGCACGTCTGCTGTGCAGCAGCCATGCCCTCAACTCTCTGTCTGTACCTGTGTAAATGCTTTTAGAGTCTTACTGACAAGTACGCACAGACATGGAGGGCCCAGGAAGGGTTTCCTTTTTTACTTTCATTTCTTAAAAAAAAAAAAGATTTATTTATTTATTTATTTTATGTATGTGAGTACTTTGTCGTCTCTTCAGACACACACCAGAAGAGGGCATCAGATCCCATAACAGATGGTTGTGAGTCACCATGTGGTTGCTGGGAATTAAACTCAGGACCTCTGGAAGAACAGTCAGTGCTCTTGACGCCGAGCCATCTCTCCCGCCCCATCTTTCATTGTTTTATATCTGTTGTTCTTGTTCCTGTTGTTTTTAAAATAGAATGCCTTCAATAAACCACCATCCCCAAAAACCCAGCTGTAGCCCATGGAATGAGTCTCCCTGTTATGTGCTTAATTTTAGATGATTACTTTAGTTAACTGTAACTGTATGGAAACATAAACTACCAGTTTGAGCTAGAGATATCTGATTATCTCCTGCAAATCATCTTAGGGAGAAGAGGTAAACGCTGGAAGGATTGGGCTGACACTGGTGGTAGCTGGAATGGTGGGCTCTATCCTCTGTGGCTTGTGGCTGGATTACACCAAAACCTACAAGTAAGTGACAGTAGGTATTTGCAGAGCATGCAAGTAAAGATATACTGATTTTAAAGAGACAGGGTTCCACTAGGTCACTTGGGTTGGCCTGGAGCTCAGGCATCACCCTGTCTCCGCTGCCCGACTGCCAGGATTACAGCACATACCACCATGTCTGAGTTAGACTTGGAGCAAATCTTGCAATGATCTACCTGCGTTCTGTTTTACTGGTCACATTCACTTCAC
This sequence comes from Mastomys natalensis, assembly GCA_021653895.1. Lineage (NCBI taxonomy): Eukaryota > Metazoa > Chordata > Mammalia > Rodentia > Muridae > Mastomys > Mastomys natalensis. The sequence continues at coordinate 737,176 of JAJTUV010001166.1, read as the reverse complement.
CATTGAAAATGTGAATGCCTTACAAACATTCTCCCCCCTAGCTCTGCCTTTGTAGGTTGCTTATCTAAAAAGAGCCCTCCCTGAGAAACACTGGGCTCCTGACAGACTTCATCTTGCCTTTTTTACATTGTGAGCTAAAAAAAAAAATAGTTCTTTGCTATGGAAAAATTATTGTTGAGCTAGCTGCATTATCTACAGATGGGAAAGCTGGTCTGTCTTTCTGAGGAGAGAGTGGTCGCTAGCTGCGTCTTCTCTGCAGCGGGAGCCGCTCACGGCTCTGCCTTTGTTTCAGGCAGACGACTCTGATCGTGTACGTTCTGTCTTTCATCGGAATGCTCGTGTTTACGTTCACACTGAAGCTCGGGCACATCATCGTGGTGTTCTTTACTGGCGGGGTCCTTGGGTAAGTGTCAGGTGACACCCTACTTCCGTGATTCTGAAGGAGTGTTTAAAAGGCCCCCCAAGGTCCTTTCGATGTTTTAGACTCTAAGAGTTCCACTATACGGATGAACATGCTGTTCCTCAGAACGCTAACGAAAGCTCACGCCCACTCTGGGGTGTGGTCGTGACTGAGATGAGCTTGTCTGTCCCGGGCCGCCCTCTCATAACCGCCTGTCTTGTCTCGTAGCTTCTTCATGACTGGTTACCTCCCCCTGGGCTTTGAGTTTGCTGTGGAGATCACTTACCCCGAGTCTGAGGGCACGTCCTCGGGGCTCCTCAACACTGCCGCACAGGTACTCCTTTGCCTCCTCTAAACAGTTAACCAGGTAGCAAGCAATTGCCAGCATCTGATAGATAGAGGCCAGAGGTCCAGGAGTTCAAGGCCAGTCTCAGCTACATAGTGTATTTGAGGCTAGCCTGAGTTACATGAGACTGTCTCAACAATCAGAACAAAGGAAACCGCAACAACCAAGGTGATTAGTACATACGCGGTCAGTGAGCAGTGAGCTTGCCCCGACCTTGTGGTTTAATCGCCCTGCTGTTTGGGGGTTGTTTCTAGAAGCCAGATCATAAGGAGAGTCCAGTAAGGAGGGTTCCGTGGGGAAAGTGACCTTGCTTTAAAACAGCAGACTCAATAAAAAATATTTTATTTTAGATATTTGGAATTTTGTTCACATTGGCTCAAGGAAAGCTCACATCAGACTATAGCCCAGAGGCAGGAAACATTTTCCTCTGTGCCTGGATGTTCGTGGGCATCGTTTTAACAGGTCAGTGCTGAGTGTGTGTACCGTGGTGTCTGCATTCAGTTGTGTGCGTTGCTGCTGCTTGGCTTTATGAACTCGGAGGTTAAAAATGAGACGAGAAGGCTGAGGGTGATGGTGCACACCTTTAATCGCAGCACTCCGGAGGCAGAGGTAGGCGGATCTCTGTGAGTTTTGAGGCCAGCCTGGTCTACAGAGTGAGTTCCAGGACAGGGAGGGGTTACCCTGTCTTGAAAAACAAACAAAAAGGAGATAAGAATCAGGACTCACCTTCCTCAGGATGGGAGTCTGTCCTTTCTTTTTGGTGGCTCCAAAGTTAGTACCATTACTCTGCATAAAAGGCAAAACTGGGGCTGGAGAGACAGAGCCCTGGACCCAGGTTCAATCCCAGTGCCCAAATAGCAGCTCACAGCACTCTAGTTCCAGACAATCTGATGCCCTCTTCTGGCCTCCTCTGGCACTGCACAGACATACATGCAGTCACACACCCATATACATACAATAAAAATAAATCTTTTTGAAACCTTTTTAGAAGTCATATCAATTATTTATCACATCTGTATGTGTGTGTATGTTTCTCATCACCTTCCACTTGAACATACGAACGTCTTAGACCTTCCCGCCCAGAGTCGTACTCCCACTGTCCATACTTCTCTTGAATTTTCTATTTCAGTTAACTATTGCTCTCATCCATTCAGCTGCCCAAACGAGGAGGACATTCTGAAGTCCTCCATTTCCCTCTGACTATTACATCTCCATTACTCACACCCTGTATGTGTTAGCTGATGGGTGCCTTGCAATTAAGTCAGAGGCGGAGGTCTTTTCTCAGCTGCCATAGTGCTGTTGAATATGATAGCACTATGTAACTTGTGTTAAATGTTATAAGATAAAAGAAGAAGGTATCAGCTTATAGTAACTCTCGGTGCTTCTGTTTTAGCATTGATCAAGTCTGATCTGAAAAGACACAACATAAACGCCGGGCTTACAAACAGCGACATTAAAGCCGTAAGTAACAGATATTTTACGGCTGTACTCTGGGTGTACAGGGGATAAATGGGAAACCATTCTCGTTTAATCAGTAACATTTCTTTAGAGCCAATTCAACAACTGACTGTTAAGTAGCATAATTAGGGTTTGGCACATCTCCTCAGTGTCGATTGTTTTTACAGGTACCAGTTGATAGTCTAATAGATCAAGAACCGAAAGCGATGGTGTCTATACAGTGGGAGTCTTCACTCTGAAGAAGGGAACGTGGCTGCCTCTCAACATGGGGATGTCGCATCGTCTTTGGGCAGCTGTGTGAGTTGTGAGACACTTGAAAATTATTGGATGAATTCTGAATATTATTTTGTTTTGTGTTAATTTAAGCAATAATTTGCTTACCTCATGTTAACACTCCCATTCATGTACTACTGTGTATTTTCAGTTGTGTGATGTCTACCTGAAAGTAACATTCGTGACATTTTTTTCAGGATGCTTTGGTTTTTTTATGGGGGTCTAGTTCCTGTAACACATATAAGAGTGTGTAATTCACACATAAACATGTCCAGACATTCCCAGTCAGTTATCACCTCACCACCGACCACATCAGGGTCACTGTGTGAGTGTACAATACTGGGAGAAGCACAGACAGACCCTCTTGGACGGTGCTGGGATAGAGATTCTCATCTCGTATACGCTTGTTGTGGACAGGGCTGGAATCGAGATTCCCATCTTGTACAGTGTATTGTGACCTGTTCTGCCCCACAAAAACAAACAAACGAAACCATTCTATGCACAAATTAAATCTATTATACTCTGGTTAGCTAAGGAGCTGAGACCCACATATCATCTGAGATCCTCTCTGCTGCCTTCATACAGATAAATGCTAATATAGTACAACTCGAGATAGCAGTTTTATGCCCGTTGTCCATTTTTACTCTCTTAAAAGAAACTTTTCACCATCTGTGTTGTGGGCTAGCTCATGATTTCTTATATCACATCTATATTTTGCCTTGAGGATGCCTGAGATAAGGAATCTTTGATAACTTCAGAGAGCTCGAGAGTCTCCATTCTGTGGAGAGCCCTTGAAATACTAGCTGCTGTGTCCAGGATCCTTCCTCTGACCACTGGTTTTGAGGACTACCAGCCCTTGCACATGTTCTTTGAATGCCGGGAACAGGTTCTGCTGCACCACAGAGTGTGTGTAGTCAGTACTCTGTGGACACTATCTCTTACACACTCAGGACAAGGAGAATGGGACCAAGTGTATTTTCACAGTGCCTACCACTGTGTCTTGTTTACAGTGAGAATTAAATGTCTTTGATGTTTTGATTCTTAAGCTTACATTCATGAGATCTGATCAACCATAAGATTTATATAGTTTGATTTTGTAAATTTTACAAATTTACATAATATAAAAGTGCACACAGAAAAGGTAATCATGTAATGAATATGGTTGAAGCAAATGAAACTTTGATTTAGGCAAAATATACATTGATTTATCTTGATATTTTATTATTCTCTTTCATCAAATTACTATAAATTATGTGGAATTTGACATTGGAAAATGTACTGAAAGAACTTAATATCATTCAGGATCAGGAATTCTGGTTTTGTGTCCTGGGCATGTTTCTGCCTTGGTAACTCTGGACGCATCCTTTGCCCTCTCTGGACACATCCTTTGCCCTCTCTGTATGCATTTTCCTGATCCATGAAATAATGCATTCACATTGATCTAAAAGATCTTTTTAAAATATTGTCTTTTATCACGCAGTAGACCAAATCACTCTACCACAGGGATTTAGAAATCTAGCTAGAATTGGGGCAGTGGTGGTACACACCTAAACCCTGTCTTGAAAAACCAAAAAGGAAGAAAGAAAAGAAAGAAAGGAAGGAAGGAAGGAAGGAAGGAAGGAAGGAAGGAAGGAAGGAAGGAAGGAAGGAAGGGGGAGAGAGAGACAGAAATCTAGCTAGAGAAAAGTTCTGTGGAAAGCTGAGTAAACAATTCTGATTGCTTGTGTAGAGACAGAGAATTTCAGGTATGTTTTGAACCTTTTTGTCAGTCTCTAATAGTTCAGGTAGAATCTGCATCATCAACAACTTCTTTTGGTATTTCTGTCACAGGTTTCAAATGACCAAAAATGCACTGTCTCCCCCAACTGTTTCCATTTTTAAATTGACAGTGTTGTTTACAATGATCATATACATGTTAGTTCTGAAGCTTTGAACAAATTACAGATAAACATTGGAATCCTTAATGTCTGAAAAGTATATTCTTGTTCTGTTTTTCATCGTTTGGAACAGGGATAAAGTATGATGTAATAATGTGAAATGAATTGATGATGTTCTCAGTGTTTTAAGTGAATGTATGGTTAATATACCAGATAAGAATTTGATACAATTCTGTGTCATGGGTTTAAAGTAGTAATTATCATCACGTGTGTCCACTTTAGTCAGATGACTTCAGAAGCCATTGCATCTGTAAATGTTGTGACATAACTTTTGTCTTTTGAGAGTGTTGGAGGAATATCTTTGAAAATGTTTATGTTAGTAACTGGAATGGCATCTGTGTCTGATGTCTTCATTCCTGTTCTTATTTTTGGTATTTTTATAATTTCTCTATGTGCCTGTTCTTCATTATTTCATACTTAAAATAAATTTATTTTTTAATGCTAATTTTATATATCTTTTAAAAACAAGTCCTGGTGTCTGGTATTTGTGGGAAGTTAGAAAACGATCATATAATCTTAGAGTCAGCCATAGAAGGAAACAAATCACTGTTATCAATACTCAATAGAAAATAAAATGTTTTCTTCACTTAAAAATAATGTAAGAGTAAGCCGGGAAAGGGGCTCAGCAGTTAGGGGTGTGCACTGCTCTTGTAGAAGACCTGAGTTTCGTTTCTAATATCCACATCAGACGTGGTCACAACTGTCCCAGGGACCCACCACACCCATGTGGCCTCCATATGCCATTGTACTCATGTGCACATTCCCCCATACATGTGTATGATTTAAAAGAATAAAAAAAAAAAAAAATCCTAAGGGCTGGAGAGATGGCTCAGAGGTTAAGAGCACTGACTGCTCTTCCAGAGGACCGGAGTTCAATTCCCAGAAACCACATGGTGGCTCACAACCATCTGTAATGGGATCTGATGCCTTCTTCTGGTGTGTCTGAAGACAACTACAGTGCACCCATAAATCTTAAAAAAAAGAAACTTCCAGAGGGTGATGTCAGCACGACAGTGGAGACTTAGTCTCAGAAGCATTGTTTCTCAAGACTTCATGGATAGCACTTTGTTGGGGGTCGAGTGAAGAGGTTTCAGCACAGTTCCACCAGAAAGCGTCTGAGTGGCAAGTTAAGTTCACTTTAACCCCATCACCCTAAGCACAGTGGCACAGCACAGTGCCAAGAAAGATTCGATTAGAGAGCACAGAGCAAACACTGACTTCATCAGCTATATAGATACTATCTAATTGGCCCATTTCTAGCTTAGTCCAACCAGAATATTAAGGTGATTGGTATAACTGAATGTCAGAGAAGGCTAGAGTCAGGAAAGGAAGACCAGGGGGACTCCAGGCTCTATCAGGAAGCCACCTGGGATTACTTGCCTGTGGACCATGGACACCCCAATACTCTGTGTACCATACTCTTGATCAGGCTGGTTTTCCAGGCACGTCGACATGGATAGAGACTACAAGTATCTTGGGCAGAAGTTGCTCAACTGGGCAGCATTAGAAGGTGCCCAAACTAGGGAAAGCAAACAGGAAGTTCTGTACCTCTGGCTTGGCTTTTCAGGAAGGAGAGAAGACAAGAGGGAACAAGATGTGTAGGGAAGGTAAATCCACAGCAAATGTCTGAGCCTTAAAATCCCTAGCCAGGCTGAACTTAGTAAATGCATTTCTCTCCTAAAAAGTTGTCAATAAAGCCTGGAGGTGGGCAAGAGACATGGCTTAATGGGTGTTTTAGTTAGGGTTTTACTGCTGTGAACAGACACCATGACCAAGGCAACTCTTACAAGGACAACATTTAATTGAGGCTGGCTTACAGGTTGAGAGATTCAGTTCAAGGGGGCATGGCAGCATTCAGGCAGTCATGGTGCAGGAGGAGCTGAGAGTTCTTCGTCTTCATCTGATGGCTGCTAGTGGAAGACTGACTTCCAGGCAGCTAGGATGAGGGTCTTAAGCCCATGCTCACAGTGACACCCATTCAAACAAGGCCACACCTCCTAATAGTGCCACTCCCTAGCCCAAGCATATACAAACCATCACAGTGGGTAAGGTGCCTCAGGCCTGGCAACCTGAGGTTAATCCCAGGACCCACCTGGTCAGAGGAGAGAACTGACTCACTCAAGTTGTCCTCTGACTGCCACACATGATTGTAGCGTGTGCATGCATGGGCCAGCACATATGTATACACACATATACACACACACACACACAAATTTAAAAAAATAAATAAATTAGCAGGGCGTGGTGGTCCATACCTCAGAGGCAGATGGATCTCTGTGAGTTTGAGGTCAGCCTGGTCTATGAATTGAGTTCCAGGAAAGCCTGGCCTGTTATACAGAGAAACCCTGTATTGGAAAAAACAAAAAAACAAAACAAAAACCGAAAACAAGCCTTAAAAACTTTTTAAGCTATAAGAGGTATAGTTTCTTATATATTTGCAGCAGTGGAAAACTTGAAAGAATAAAAACAAGTTGGGCGTCATAGTTCATGCCTGTCTCCCAGCATTTGAGAGGCAGGAAGGTCAAGTTTCATGGTTGTCTTCAGCTTTACAGGGAATTTGAGGCCAGCCTGGGCTCATGACACCCTGTCTGAGAAATTTAATGATTATTTAAAATCACAATTAAAAACAAATCAAGGAAACAGAATGACACAAAAGAAAGCAGTAGTAATCCAGTAACAAACTCCAAAACAAATCGAGATGTGTGCATTTCTTGATCAGGGATGTATAATAGTTGTTTATTTTGCAGTGCTGGTATCAAATCTAGGGAAAACCCTTGTTTTAAGTAGACACAGTGTTGTGGTTTGGATGAGAAAACGACTGCCATGGGCTCATGAATCTGAGCACTTGCTCTTAGTGGCTGGTACTGTTTGGGAATTATGGGGTGTTTTTAGAGGAAGTGTGTTGCTGGGTGAAGGGTCGATCATCTTTGACCTGCTTCTGTGTTTTCTGTGTGTAGATGAGGCTCATCAGCCAGCTTCCTGTTGCTGCTGCCATGTTCTCCGTGCCTGTGGCCTTTTCTCTGTGCCTCTGGAACCCTAAGCCTTCGAATGCCATCATCAGAGCTTATAGGGCTGTGCCAGTAGAAGCTTGGAAGAGTGCTGATCAATGCAAACAGTGGAGGCTCAGCTCCTGAGATTCCAGAGGGGAGCAAGGACTCGGGCTAGAGGCCAATCGTGGAATATTTAACTAAGAATCTGGCTGCATTTTGCCTGTAACCTAAGAATTGCATGAGGCTAAGTAAGTAATAGACCTTGATAAGAGAGGACATGATGTTGGTGGGTGAGTCAGGAGATGGGACAGGAATAAGAGGGACGATCAAATATATTAATGAAATTCTCAGTTAATAAAAATATTATATTGCCAGGCAGTGGTGGCACACGCCTTTAATCCCAGCACTTGGGATGTGGATTTCTGAGTTCGAGGCCAGTCTGGTCTACAGAGTAAGTTCCAGGACAGCCAGGACTACACAGAGAAACCCTGTCTAAAAAAAAACCAAAAAAAAAAAAATATATTATATATTAAGGTGCTGGAGAGATGGCTCAGTGGTTAAGAGCATGGGCTGCTCTTCCAGAGGACCTGGTTTAATTTCAAGCACCCACAACTGCCTGTAACTCCAGGTCTAGGGTATCTGACACCCTCACACGGACATATACAGGCAAAACACAGATGCATATAAAAAAAAAATCTAAAAAATAGATTACATTAAAACAAAAATGTAATGCACTTTCTTTGGCGAAGGAAATTTTAAGAGCATAGTGCTGAATGTTCTTCTTCAGTTATTGCAAATTCTCCTTACTCAAACCTGTGCTGAAAAGTAACAAGGCGGGAGGGAAGAGACAGAGACTATGCGGTTGAAGGAGTGAAGGAGTACTGTGAATCTTAAGATTTCAGTCCAATTAGGCACTGGCAGGGAGGCCGTAACTGAGAGAGTGCAGGTGTCCTACCTGCTCTGTACAGTGGCATTGGTGCCTGGAGGTCAACGCTGCGCCCAGCTAAGCCCCAGCGCCTTAGGACTTGCTTGCTCCTAGAGAGCAACTCCTTATGCAAGTTTTTCCCCAGCTTCATCATACAGAAGCTGCTGCAACTGTGGTTCAAGGGAGTCAGAAATTGTCAGAACAAAATTAATTCGTTTAAAAAAATGAAATTAAAACCAAAACTGACTAGGTCAGTATTTCCCCAAGGTCAGCACACAGAACACGGTGCAATTGTAGTCCAGTGGAGACTACACCCTTGGCTGGCTGTAGAATTTTGTAGTGCTGTCTCTGTGGTACTGGTTTTACAGGTATGAAGAATTCAAGACTGAAAGGGAGTTGTAGAGTCTTGTGTGTCCAGACAGCCAGTGACATAAGACAATGTGTGGCAGAGTCAGAGGCTGTGAGAAGATCCTTCGAGGCCACTGAACGAGACTCAAAGTGAAGCCTCAATTGCAGTGCAGACCCCAGGATATTAGAGATGCCAGAACCATGGGATTTCTGCCAGAGAAAGCTACAGGCAGGATCTAATTGGCTCAAGAGAGAGGCAGGGCTTCCCATGATCCTTAGAGGCCAGATGATTCTGTTACTAGCCCCAGATTCTGAACACAGCTTCAGGATTTGGTGCTTTCTCCTCTGGGCTATGATCTTGCCTTAGTCTTTCCTTATGACGGCCTTATTCCTCCTTTTTGGAATGGAGATGTTGATTCCACTGTAGCTTAGATGTATGTAACTTGTTTCTGATTTTATTGGACTCAGTTAAAAGGTAGTATTGGGCAGGCACAGCCAACACTTCCTTTTCCAAGTAACCACCAAGATGGCTGAAGTGGAGCAGAAGAAGCGGACCTTCTGCGAGTTCACTTACATGAAGTGGCATGTACCCAGACCAGCTGCTGGACATGTCCTATGAGCAGCTGAAGCAGTTGTACAATGCCCACCAGAGGCAGAGCCTGAACTGTGGCCTGCGACAAAAGCAGCACTCACTACTCAAGCACTTGAGAAAGGCCAAGAAGGAAGCGCCACCCATGCAGAAGCCTGAGGTGGTGCAGACCCACCTGAGGGACATGGTCATGCTGCCAGAGATGGGAGGCAGCATGGTGGACGTGTACAATGGCAAGAACTTCAGCCAGGTGGAGATCAAAATGAGTAGACGGCTACTACCTGGAGGAGTTTTTCATCGCCTACAAGTCCACCCACGACTCCCACTTCATCTCCCTCAAATAGCCAAGCCAATAAAAGACTCATGTTTGGTCCCTGGTGTATGTGTGGGGGTGGGGGTGGGGGTAGGAAGACAGTATTAAATCTTAGAAAAGAGTTTAGACTTTTGAATAGTGTTGAGGCTGTTAAAGAACTATGGAGACTTTTAGAGATGGATTAAATACATTTTGCATTATGAGATGATGAAGTACAAAACTAAAATGCTATTATTTAAGGCAATGTATTTGGGGTGGGGAATGTAACAAAGTTGGTTGAGTGCTCGTGTTATCTTGCGTTAAAACCTGACTCAATCCTAGCACAGCATAGGCTGGGTTTGGTGGTGTGTGCCTGTGGCTGCTGCCGCCACAGAATGATTTGGTGAACACTGAGCATGCTTCAGCTTTAGCTCATCCCTGAAGAGACTCCTGCTGTGCACAGCTTTAACGATCACAGTTCCTACTGGGTTGTATTTTACAACTGACTCTTACCTATTTGAAGGTGCTCTCAGGATGTCTAGTAGAGACAGCCATTTTATACCACAACTGTTACCCTTGTTTGCTTTCACATGGTTCTGGTCACTTGTCTATGTGCCCTGGAATGAAGACAACCAGGAGTAAAGTGAGCTCCTTTTGATAGCATGAAATTATTTTTTTGAATATGTTACATACTTCTAGGATATTGATAATATGTATTTGAATAAAATTGAAGGACATGGTAAAAAAAAAAAAAGGAGTCAATATATGTGTGTGTCCAGGTATATTTTTATACAGACATATTTCTTTCCTCTCAAAAATAAAGAAGTAAATAAAGGGATGTGCTTGGGTATCGAGATGTTAGGGAGTGCAATTGTGATGTTGACTGCTGACTGGAATGGACTTACAATCACTGAGGAAACACACCTCTGGGTGTATCTGTGATGCCATTGCAAGAAAAGCGTAATTGAAGGTGAGAGAATCACTCCGATGTGGGTAGCACCACTGATGAGTCAGGTCCTGGATTGGATTAGAGGACTAAGTGAGCTGAATATCAGCATTTCTCTTCCCCTGCTTCCTGGCTATGGATGCAGTGTGATCAGCTGCCTCACGCTCCGCTCGCCATGACTTCTATGCTCATTAATTTACGTTGAATGTAAACCTGACAGGCTCTATAATATAATCACCAAATAGACAAACATCTGGAGATGCCTATGAAGGGTTATCTTGATCAGGTTAACTGAGGTGGAAAGGAAGACCCATTCTAAAATATAGGTGTCATCATTCCTTGGCTTATGGTCCTGGGCTGCATAAATAATAGAAAGCTAGCCAAGTAAGTATTCACTACTCTCTTCTAAGATTTGTTTGTTTGTTTGTTTAATGTATATGAGTGCTCTATGTACCCCTGCACATCAGAAGAGGACATCAGATCCCATTACATATAGTTATGAGTCACCATGTGGTTGCTGGGAATTGAACTCAGGACCTCTGGAAGAGCAGCCATCTCTCCAGGTCCCACTCTCTGCTTCTTGATTGCTGATACAATTTAATCAGTTATTTTAAGCTCTTGCTACCAGAACTATGATGGCCTGTACCCTCAAATTGTGAACCCAAATAAACCTTTTCTCCCATAAGTTGTGTTTGTCAAGGTATTTTGCACACCAATAGGAAATCTAACTGAGATATACAATTGGTAACAGGAGTGGGGTTGTTATTGTGATGAACCTGTCTGTGTGGTTCATAGGCCTTTGGAACTGGTTTACAGGAAGAATGTATTAGGATTTGGGGCTAAAGAACCCTTTAAATGCTGAAAACATAGCTCAGTGTGTCATTCTGGTGGGGATTTGGAACACCATAAGGTTGAGAGAAATGTAGAGTGGTTTATGAGGTTTCAAAGAGGAATAGAGACTTTTGGGGGAAATAGAACTAGACATGATTCTTAGTACATACTGTCTAAGAATTTAGCTTTGTTCTTCCCATGCCCTGAAATTTTGTGTCAGACTAGATTAAAATATATCCAGGCCCACAGTAGAAAAGAATCAAAAAGTTGGGAAAAAATAGAAAATATAGAGTTTGGTGAAGAAAGATAAAGTTTAAATTTCCAACCAATATGGATGCTAAAAAAGAGGCTGTAATTGTTTAAGATAAACCCTATGCTCTGCACTGGGACAAGTAGGCCTCAAGGGAAGACCCCACTCACCTAAGGATGTAACTTGAGTAGATACATATTCATTTAAAAGAGAAAGTTCAGCTTAGAATGTGGAAGGGGTTCCCTACTCCTAGAAAGCAACCACCTAGGAAAATGTCTCCTCCAGAGACAACACACACATAGTGCTTCAGCAGGTCCAAGTGGACCAGCTCCATCACAAGATGGCAACAATGTTGACATCATTGTCCTCTTGTTACTGTTTTGTTTTTTCCAAGCATGAAAGACTCAAGGTTGAGAAGTTCACAAGAGTTGGTTCATGGTTTCAGAGAGTTGCAAAGGCTAGACAATGCCTGGCAGAGTGATCATCCCTGCAAGGAAGCCATTTTGTGAAGTTAAGATGATACCTAAGTAGCATGGCGATCACGGAATATTGGAGATGCCCAAACCACAGCACATACCCTAGGAAAGATGCATGTAGGAGGTGGACCCATCTCAAGAGAGGCTTCATGTGCTGAAGTTAGCCAAACTGGAATTGAAAAGGCCTACATATATCCTTTGGAGCCCAGATGATTCCATCACTAACCTCAGATACTAGACATAGAGCCTGGAGACTAGTCATTCCTGGCATTCTGTTGTAGTATTATAAAGCTGACTGGTTATATGTATGTAACAGCTGATAGTGTGAGTCACTGGGTAGCTTCATGATGCTGTGTATATCATCTTACTGCCTCGGCCGCTTCTGAGGCATTCTTAGGTATCCATGAAATGTGTGATGAAAACATTAGAAAGCCAGAGTCTTTAACACTGATCTTCCTGGGAAAGTAATTTAAACCCTCTCAGTTTCCACTTTTTAAATTATTATTAATATTACTAACTTGTGAGGATTCATTTTGAGCAGAAGGCATAGAACTGCCTCTCAGTGATGCTGGCCCACTGTGCTCTTGTGACGAAACAGCCCCAATAAGACTTGGTGATAACTACACATAAGAAGCAGTCTGGTTGATTTGGGAGACATGGTGTTGTGGTATCTTAATTTGTTCTTGTTTATAACAGCTGCTAATAAATAGACCACAGTATCTAGCCATTTCCATATGTGAATGCAGGGGCAAGTGTCACATAAGGCACACAAAACAGATCAGAAGACTTGGTGATGTACACGCTCAGGAGATGGTGGCCAAGGGACCTGGGCACCAAAGGAACAAACCTCAGATGCTCTTGTGATCAGGAAGAATGGTTCTTATGATTGTTGTATAACCTATAACTCAGGACTAAAGAAAAAACAGAAGCCAGGGATGGTGGTGCCCACAAGGGCACCTTAATCCTAGCACTTAGAGGTAGAGGGAAGTGGATCTCTGTGAGGCTGAGGCCAGCTTTGTCTATAATGTGTATATATATATATATATATATATGTATATGATGTATATGTATATGCTCCCACACACGTGTGCCTCAGGACCCTGGGCCTGCCCTCAGAGTTCTTGTCATACTGTTTGTGTATCTCTCTGTGATGCTTTAATAAATTCTTTACTCCCAGCAATTCATCTCAGCAATTCTACATTTCTTTTTTTTTAGTTTTTTTTTTCTTTCTTTTTATTTTTTTTCAAGACAGGGTTTCTCTGTGTAGCACTGGCTGTCCTGGAACTCACTCTGTAGACCAGGCTGTGCGTCACCACTGCCCAGCTAATTCTACATTTCTTAAACATGTCTTAAAACAAAATGAAATACTATAAAGACCTTCTCTTAGCTTTCCATTTCAATGAGACAGGAAAGGCAGGTAACGGCCTCAGATTCGATCCGGGTTATTGATGTTGGCCAAAGCAATAACGCACAGATAGATAGTCCTACTGTGAGAATTGAAGAGATGGCTTAGCAGGTAAGAGTATTATCTGCTTTTCCAGAGAACCTGGGTTCAATTCCCAGAACCTACATGGTGGCTCACAGATATACATGCAGGAAAAAACCCCATACACAGAAAATAAGAATTTATAAGCTGAGCATGGTGACACACACCTTTAAACCCAGCACTCTGTGAGTTTGAGGCCAACTTGGTCTATGAAGCAAGTTCCAGGACAGCTGGGCTATTATACAGAGAAACCCTGTCTCCAAAACAAAAACAAAAGACAAAAACAACAATCAATTAAACAAACAAAAGATAGCCCTATTATGCAGTAGTCTCAAGATGGTGAGGTCAGACACAATGGGTCTGAAATCCATCTGTCAGAACTGCAACTACATACAACTTTCCCAAGACAGAAAAATTCTATCAGAACAGCCTGACGAGCAGCGTTGACTCCAGCAGTTGGGAAAGTATGTCCTCTACTGGTCGTTTTATGAACTGTTTGAGGAGAGAGAAGCACACTGAGACAAAGAAAGGACAGGCTAAAGGAGGCAAGCCACCTCTAAAATCTTGTAGTCCCTGCTGGAGGAATTAACCTGTCTCTGCCTCTTGCAGAGACCTTGAATCACCCAGAAGGTCGGACAATACAGTGCTCCTGGCTGTTGGTCTACACTGTGGTGCAGTGTAGGTTCTTTTATGACCTTGGCCTCAGAATCACTCCAGGCTGGAGCTGGTGGCATTGTGAGGAACCAAATCTCCACAGGTTCCTCTTCAGTATCGCCTGCATCTCAGTCCCTAGCCTAACAGCCACTGGGCATATGCTTCTGGACTGTCTTCTGGTGCCACTACTTCCATCTTTTGGCACATGTAACCCCTAATGCCTCTTACTGAAAAAAGAAACTCTTTGGAAGGCTGCCATGTAGTTCAGTTGATAGAGTGCTTTCCCAGCAAACAGGAAAGCCTGGGTTTGTTCCTCTGCATCTTGTAAACAGGGCACGGTGGTGCACAGTGGTAACTTTACCTAGCATTTAGTAGGTGGCGGCAGAAAGACCACAAGTTCAAGGTCATCCTCAACTGAGTTGGAGCCTGGGATATATGAGACCCCATCTTAATTTTTTTCCTTCTTTTGGATTCTCACTAATTGTAACCACTGGGCAAAAAGTGGGTTGTCATGTTGCCACACGTTGTATAATCTTAAAGGCAGAAAGTCAAGACAAGGATCCCAGTCTTGGGAGTTCCTGAGAGAGGGACTGTCAGGTCAGCCTAGTGGCCGATAGTAGTCCCACCTTCTGGCCAGCATTATCAGGCAATGATCCATCTTAGTACCCCACAGAGGCAGCTTCAAGTAGGAGCTGGATTGATGCCAGGCCATGAGGGCTCCGTGCTGGCTTTCAGACACTTGGCTCTGCTCTGCCACTGGCTTTTCTGCCTCCTGGAACCCAGGAGATGCCTGCTCAGGTTGTTCCATGGTGCTAGGCCTATGTAGACCCTCAAGACAGAAGGTGACCTGAGCCATCTGTTAGACAGCTGCCAAAGTTGCCTTGAAGGCTGTCCCTCTTCTCCACCCACCCCATCCTCCATCCTCGCAGCTGGGATCCGAGTCAGTGATTAGCCAAGCGGAGAGAGGAGGACTCTGTGACCTTCCAGTTACCATGATGACGACAGCCAATCAAGATAATGAGTCTCTAATTTGCCCTCAGGATCTTTCAAGAAGGAAGAGCCCAGTGAACCGTGGCTACCGTCTCCCAAGTCAGATTCCCAGGCTAATGTTTCTTCCACCCTTTGAGAACAGATCAGTGCTGAAACTTTTCTTGTGTTTGTGTTCAAGCCTGCTGTGAAGAGTTATGTTTAGAACTCTCTCAGTCTTCAGTAGTTTGTCCATGTGGTGGACCCTGGACACCATGGGGGATTTGCAGCCTCGTATGTCAGGCTCAGATGGCTGAGCAGCATAGCTAGGATTCCTGATGGCTGAGCTGTTCTGCCCCTTTGGGGACACCATCTATCCTATAACTGTCCTGACAAGAAAGAGACAGTCTAAAGAGACACTCTGCAGCTGTCAGACTATTGAAACAATGGACTTCCCTACAAAATTAAAATCTAATACTGGAGGAAAGAAAGGCTGAGGCTCTGGTACCAGCCAGAGTGTTTCCACGGAAGGGATTACATACAGGTTTGGCCACTTGCTTGTGAGATCACTGGAGCTGAGACAATGGTGGATCAGCAAATGGGAGGGGGGGTGCACATCTTGACCCTGGCTGTTTAGTTATGCATACCTCTTCTCCAGGAAGACTGCCTTGGGGCATCACCTGACCTTTCTTCGTGTTCTTCTTCCAAATGTGGCCACACTGAATACATTTCCTTTCTCTGCTTCTCTCTCTGTCTCTGTGTCTGTGCCTCTCTTTCCCTCCTTCTCTGTGTTGTGCACATGCATACATGTTCATCTAGACATGCATGTGTGTATGTGCATGTGGAAGTGATTAGCATCAGATTTTTCAGTGAAGCTGGAACAAGCTCCAAGTGTTTCCAGGGAGTCCAGGGATTTCTTTGTGGGTTTGGGGTCCTAGTCTCACTAATGAATGAGTTTAAAAAATAAACCAGAAACTTGAGAGTTTAGGAGACAAACACCAGGGCTGGGAAGCTGTAAGGCCTGGCAGCTGCTGAGACAGAAATAGATTAGAAATAGTAGAAGAGGTGACGGGCTTCAAAGAAAGAGCAAGAAAGTCCACAGCGTCTGGGAAAGCACACTCGGGCTTTGGGCCAGGACTCAAAAGACACAGATGTAAAAACATAGAAAATGAAGAGTTACATGTCCTGAATTAAGACTAGAAGCAGACATGCTCCAAGTCTCATGCAAGACTGCAAGCAGCTGTACTGAGAGAGATTCTGAGAAAGAAAGTACATTCCTTAAAGGGATAATTATTCTGCCCATCCTCCTAGCATGGCTTCAGGTTAATCAGCTTCTGGTGTGGGGAGGAACAGGTGGGCTCCTGGCCAGGTGATTGACAGGCCCAACTGGATTAAATCTTCAGAGCAAGAGAGAATAGCATGTGATATTTTGAGTAGCTTCCAGGCTTTGGTTTTAGATCCTAGGATAAATATCTGTCTCTTAGGAGGGTACGACTTTGGGCTGAGTCTCACCATCTGCCTGTTGGGAGTTGGGTATGAGTGCTTTAAATAAGGTCACGTGGAGTTGCCTCAGAGCAGCACGCCTCAGAGACGCTGCTTTCCAGGCCCCCTCCCGCTGTGCTTCCAGAACCCCGTGAAAACAGGCAGTGACGGCATGTGGGCCTAGAGCAGGCACCCCCTCTGTCTCTGGACCCTCTCAGCTCCTTGAGCCCAGGGTTCCACCCCATCTGTGTGGTGCCCAACTAGGAGGGAGGGAGAACACTGCACCCTGAAGGACCACCTCACTTTCGCCTTTTCTGTACCCCTGCCTATCCCTTTCCCCAGGGGCCACATGTCCCTGACAGAGGCCAAGCAAGTTCCACTGAGGATAGAGGCAGTATTTTGGAGTCCAGTCCTATGTGGTCATCACAGCCTGCTGCACCTGGCTCCTGAGACAGAGCACAGGTTGTTCTGCCCTCCTGGAAACGGGCTGTGGGTTTGGGTTTGGGTTTAGATCTGCCTCCAGATCTTTAAATTACCCTCCGGGCAGATCTGTGTGCCCAACTCTGGGCTCTGTGGCCCTCCTACTCCCTTGCCTAATCTGTGTCTTGCCTCTGCACCCCCAACTTAGATCCCAGAACCAGAGGTGGGACTGTCCTTCTTCCTAGGGCACTAGGTGGCAGCGAGAAATACTTTTCTGTCTGCACCCTGGTGGGGATCTGTCTCTGAGATGGATGCTTAGGGAAACCGGCACTTTTGCTCTGTGTCTTCGGGCAGGTTACTCACCTTTCTGGACTGAGCGTCTGCCTCTGTGACCTGGGCCAGGACTGAATGTTGGCGTTTCTAACCTGTTCTTGGGTGATGTGGCCACTGCTGCTCAGGTAGAAGCTGACGGCCCTGCAGTCTCTCCTAGCCTAGAGTCTCACAGGAAGAGGTACCTTCCCTCATCTACCCACAATTCCCTTCACTGACAGCCCTCATCTCTGGATCCCAAGAGGACGCTCCACCTAAGGCCTCAGAGGCTAAACAATCAAGCGTTCTTCCACACAGAAGGCCTCAGTAGTGGGCGGGCGCCAGGGAGAGAGAACAGAAAGAGAAGAAACTGGAGAAGGTCACGGAGGAGGGGTGTCATCCCAGACACGACGACGATGGATACTTCTAGTACCGAGTTCCTGAAATAGGGAGACGGAAGCCAGCAGGTCGAGAGGCCCTTCCACACTCCTGGGTACCTTTCCCAGGTTCTGCAGTGCAAACTGGCCTCAAGAGCCACCCTCCTGACTTTGCTCATCTTGGGCTGTTTGAGCTGCCTCCGAAGCCACATCTTGAAGAGGATGGTACCCCTGGTGCTAGAATGGGTGCACGAAGCAAAGCACCTCCCCAAACGCCCATAAGGGAAAAATAAATAAATAAATAAATACATAAAGCCATTAAGAATCAGGACCTACCTGAATCTGCCCCACCTTCAATACATCGAGTGCCTCTCTGACCGGAAATGACACTCTCTGACCGGAAATAAGGTTCTGAGTACCCGTTCCACTCTTGACGGTCTCTATGTCACCCTCAACAGAGCAAGCTTGCTTCACGTCCTCCATGGACTGTTCTGTCCTTATTAAGTCCTCACTTCTTCACCTCATGCTAAAGGTAGTTGAAAGAGGAACTGTTGGCCCAATTAGGCAGAGGCGAACTGCAGGATGATGGGCCCATACTGTGCTCAAGGTCCTATCCTGAAGGTCTCTAGTGGAGGAAGATGTTTGATCTTTATTGTCAGTTTCCCAAACAGGCCAGTCGCCAGGTGACAGCTGTGCTCTAACTGGGAAGACACCCTAGATTTGGTTGGGATCAAGAGGCAGGACTTTTCTTGTCCTAGGATTATTTGCTCAATCCAAATGTTAGAGGAACACAGTGTGATCTCGCGATCAGTAGGTCCTCACCATAAGTCCTTATTTGGTTCCGGGTCTGTCCCAGGAGTCGAAAGCTGTTACCTGACCTGTGTACTGTTGGACCCTAAGTACCTGGTACAGCCCCAGGCACACAGTAGGTACTCAAAGAAACAACCATGCAATGAATAAATCAGAAAAACTTGCCGAAATGTGCAGTAAGCTGCTGCCCACTTGAAAATCCCAATTCATCAAATGTTATGACTGGTTCCTGGCTTGCCTCTCATGCGTACTGCCCCAGTGACCCCTCTCATTTCCCTAAGGCTCTATGGACAACAGAACTGGTTGAGACCTCTAGAGACCACACATATCCCTGGATCCCAAACTTAACTGGGTTCAACACTAAGGAGTGTGAACCCCCTCCCTGACGATTTTGATTTCGTGGCTGCAGACTACAGCCTGGACATTGGGACTTTTTTTTTTTTCCTTTTTAGCTCCTTCAGATGGTTCTATTGTAAAACAGAAGTCTGGCATTAGGGACCTGATCCACCCTCATTTCATAGCCCAAACCCCTGAGAGGCCAGGATTCAGCAACTCCTTAGTGACAGAGCTGAGCACTGGACCAACCCAGGAAGCCCTAATATGTATGGCAGCTTCATGACCTGTTCAGAAAATGCAGTTTAAGACACCTGGTTCTGAGACACATCTATCAACATGTCCTCAATCTGCCTGGTGGTTTTAGTTTTCATTCAGCAGAGAATGCAGCCGCCCATGAGACTTCTTCCTTCAGCTTTGCACAGTCCTGATTTTACAGACACAGCTCTGATTTGCTCGGTTTGTCTTCTGCTGCCGACCTTCCTCAGCCTTGCTGGGTCATCCCTGACCTGCCTTCCTCCACTTCAGCTGACCCTGTACCCACTCATTTTCCTCCTGTTCAATCCTTGGCACCTCATCTATACGTCCCCTAAGCTGCTCCCTAGGAAGATGTGGACACCCTCGACTGCCATCCCTGTCTTTTCTGTCTTAGCTGGTAACTCCCTGCCAGCTCCACTAAGGGAGTGCCAGCCCTGGAAGATGGCACACTGACAGCTGGTAAACAGCACACTTGAGTCATGGCTTCTGGAATACAAACATGCTTTCTTTTATTTAAAAATAAACCAAAACCCAAAACAGACAAAACCTGTAACAATAACTTTTATTCGCTTGATGTAATTGTCTCCGAGGTTTACTGCCTCAGTCTGCAAACCTGGTGCACAGGCCTAGTCCTGGAAGCTTCTAGCCTCTGGACAATCTTATTTAGGCCTGGAATGTTTTCACCCCCTGAGACTTACTGCTGAAATAAGCTCACCCTTTCTAGTTCTTTCTGAGCTCTGGCTGGTCCAATTCAGCTGTCTAGCTCAAAACTTCTCTCGATGCTGACTGATTCTATCTCACTTCTCTCTCTCAGCCTCTCCTGAATTGCTCTGCTTGGCCTCAACCTAACTTTGGCAATCTGTTCTAATCTTCTCGCTCCTTCTCCTTCTCTGGCTAGTTCTTTCTTTGCCTGTGTCTAGCTTGTTCTCTTTTTTCAACCTGTCTTTCTTGGTACAACTCTCCAGGTAAAAACTGCCTCCTTCCCTTTCTCCTCCTCTGCACTGCCCCTCAAGTAGCTTCCCTTTCTTCTCTGTTCTCCTGAGAATCGGGCATATCCTATTCTGTCAAATCTTTGTCTGATTCATCACTTTGTCTGCTAGTCAATTAGATATCACTTTCAAACACTGGTTCTTCCATCTACAAACTAACTTTCCCTTCATTGTTTGGGATTAAAGGTTTGTACTAAGGTGTTTCTGTATTCCAGCCAGAGGGATTAAAGGTATGTGCTAAGTAAGGGCTGGGCCACACCACAACTAGAAAAGTTTTTTTCAGTAAATATCACAATCTCAAGGTTTGAAGTGTGATCAAATATCCTGCAACAAATACCCAAATAAACAAGCAGCCAAAACAAACAAACAAAACAACAAAACCACACTGATAAAGGCCCTGGGAGGAAGACAAGACTGGCCTTCATCTTTGTTTCAGTGGACACCCCACACACTCCAGACTCCTTGAGCATGCTGAAGGCTGTTGGAGAGTCTGCACCCTCTTTAGTATCAGCTGGAATGGGACCATTCCAGTCTTATATATGACACGAAAGCGGGGGAAGCTACCTGGGAGAAGGAGGGGACTACTGGGCAGGCCGTAAGGAGGAGGGTGGGACACAGTGGGCGGGGTCAATGGACACAGTACATGTCATGAGAAATTATTTATATAACCCATAACTATGTACAATAAGTAGACACAAAAACCTTTTTTAAAAATCATTTTATTTTTTAACATTTAAAAAAAAATGTGTGTGTGTGTGTGTGTGTGTGTGTGTGTGTGTGTGTTTGTGCCTACCTGTAAGCCCATGCTCCATTTTTGGTGCCTGGTACCCACAGAGGCCAGAAGAGGACATCAGAGTCCCTAGAACTGGGGTTACAGACCATTGTGATCTGTGCTGTGGGTACTGGGAATGGAACCTGCGTCCTCTGGATGAGTAGCCAGTGCACTTAATGACTGAACCACTTCTCTAGTCCATTAGAAACTTTAAAAAAAAATTCTCTTTTAAGCATGTGACAGACAATGAAACTGACAAGTATACAGACAGAGCACAGCTGTCGAGGGAGGCTCATGACCGCAGCATCTCCAAGCTATGGCTAAGGAAGAGACAGTTCACTACATACCAGCTGCTTCCTGGTGCACCAGCTAACCGAGTTCCCTATGAACGTGTGTAAGTTGGGTGCTGTTGGACTAGTAGTTTTATTTTCTTTTTTTTTTCGAGACAGGGTTTCTCTGTGTATCCCGGGCTGTCCTGGAACTCACTCTGTAGACCAAGTTGGCCTCGAACTCAGAAATCCACCTGCCTCTGCCTCCCAAGTGCTGGGATTAAAGGCGTGCGCCACCACCGCCAGGCGACTAGTAGTTTTCAAAAGAGGAAACATTCACAGTTGGCTGAGTTTGCTACAGACAGGCTTTGTGTGGGATGGTTCTGGCCGCCTGCAGGCTCAGGAGTGTTCTGAGCTTGTTTGAGGTGAGCTGGGATAGGTGGGTGTTTGATAGGTTAGGGGTACTCAGTAAATTTTTTTCTTCTATGATACTGAGTCTTTCTACATATCCTAGAGTGGCTCAAAATTATGTTTTCCTGCCTCAGCCCCCAAAGTTTCCATTTCTGAGGGTTTGGTGAGATGCAACCCGACTGTAAGTCCAGGTGCACCTATGATTGCAAGAGCGCTGCTTCCCAAGGGAGAGATGGGCACGGGGCCATTAGCACAGAGTGGGGACAGGCCAGCAGGCTCCTCACAGGTGGCCATTATAACAGAAGACAGTCCTTTCACTGTAGGTGACCCTCTTCCCTGAGCAGACAGGAGTGTCACCCAAGAAAGTCTTGTGTCTCTTCTTTCTAGCCAAGTGTCCTCAAAGCCCCTTACAATGCTGGACCCTACAAAGACTGGTGTCTGGGCCCCGGGTGCTGCCTGTAGGTTTGGGGGACCCACCTCTGTCCTTGTTCTAGTCTCCGGTTTTAGTTTCTGACTCTCCTTCATGCCCCATCGTCTCCAGCAGCCCCCACACAAGGGACAAGTTGGAGAAGGAAGCAGTGGGTTTTGAGTGTTGCTGCTTTTCAGTGCTTAGCCTTGGGCTGTGAGGAACAACATAACCCTTTGACAAGGACAGCCAGGAAATGCCTGTGGTTAGTAATTCCTTTTTCTTTTTTCCTCTTGCTAAGATAAAGCAAAAGGAGTAGGGTGCTGTGGAGATGCCCTGCTGGTAAATCGAATAAAGGGCTTGCTGCACGAGAGGAGGACCAGATGCCCAGGAGTGACGGGAGATACTACGGAGGCAGATATGGGACATATGCCTTTAATCTTGGGGGGCAAAGGCTTGCAGATTTCTATGGTTTTGTGGCCAGCGTAATCGACATATAACCCCTGTGCTAGGGGAGTGGGGGTGGAGAAAAGTAGGGCTTGGTGCTCAGTCTAGCTGAAACAATTGAGTTCCAGGTTCCGGGAGAGACACTCAAAAATTAGATATGGGGGGAGGGGCAGAGAAATGGCACAATAAACCTTCTGAGGGGCTTGCAGCTAAGCCCGATGGGCCCAAGTTCGAGCACTAGGAGCCGCCCCACCCCTACCTTGGTGGAAGGAGAGAACTGACTTGTGAAAATTATCCTCTGACCTCCACACTCCTGAGGCGTGAGCGCGCACCACAAGTAAATAAATAATATACTGTAATTTCAAAAATAAAATGAAGCAGCAATTGGTCTCAACACCAACCTCTGGTCTCCATATGTGTCCACTGGCGAGTGCACCCTCACACACATGCACACACACCAAAACACAGAAAGATGATCTGGGGTGCAGCCCAGTGAGTCAGGCGGAAGTCCAATGGATGCGAACCTCGGTACTAAAAAATGAACAAAAGAGTTACGTCAGAGACTGAGGCAGCAAAATCAATATGATGATTAGTCTTGATGTCAAATTGCCACAAATCAGAATTTGGGAGGAAGGGGGTAGGAGTTTCACCTGAAGAACTGTGATCACTGGGGGAAGACTCGCCGCGGCCGTGGCCGTGACCGTGGCCTCAGGCCACACCTTCTGGTAGCTGCCCAGCTAGAAAGGGCGTGGTGGAAAGAGATGTGCCTTTTTCTCATTGGTCTTCCCCTCGCTGAGCTGGTTTACCCCGTGGCATTGAGAGCAGAACCAATGTTTCCAGGATTTAGTAGTGAACTAAAGAAAGATGGGTAGCTTTCCAGACAGCGACTGCAGAGGCTCCCAGCCTCAAGAACCAGGAAACTTGCAGATTCTCAGCCTCTCAGGTGTGATTCAGTTGCTGTTGCTATTTTAACACAGGCTTGCTTAATATGTGGTGTGTGTGTGTGTGTGTGTGTGTGTGTGTGTATGTACACCCTACTGATCGCTCCTTTAGAGAATCCTGACTAATACAATCATAACGTAAGGTCAACACTGAGAGAGAGGAGGGGATGAGGAAAATTAAAGAGTCTGCGTTTGAGTCCAGTTCGGAGACTTGATGGTCATCACTTTATATACAAGTTGTTTAATCTTTTTGAATTTTCTCAAAAGATTTTGTCTGAGAACTGCTACTTCAGTATTTGATGTAACTCATGTAAAAAGCAGGGGGTGGGGCAGCAAGATGGCTTCACATATGCTACTGGGCACTCTCCTGTCAGCAGCCAACTAGGATAGGCTAAGGCTAGCAGCTGGCCTTCCTGGAGGCAGACATTCCACGATCTTCGATGGGTGAGCTCAGCGAGGCAAGGTCCCAAAGAGACTTCATCTCAGGATTGATTCTTGCAGCTGATATGCCTTTCCTGTTATTATTAAATTAATATAATAATCCCTGGGCATTAGCCCACATCTATTGATCAGATTTCCTGCAGACCAACATAAAGATGAACTTTCATGAATTAATGCTGTTTAGATGAATTAATGATTTTATAGAATTCCTGATTTGATTCAAATAATCTTAGGAAGAAAGTTTTTTTCTTTTTCCCTTTTTTTTTGAGACAGGGTTTCTCTGTGTAGCCCTGGCTGTCCTGGAACTCACTCTGTAGATCAGGCTGGCCTCGAACTCAGAAATCCACCTGCCTCTGCCTCCCAAGTGCTGGGATTAAAGGAGTGCGCCACCACTGCCCAGCAGGAAGAAAGTTTTAAGAGACAGTTTTAGTTGTTTTGCTAGAAAAATGTAATAAAGTTAAAATCAGGAATAGAATGTGCCCACTCCTCATGACAGTAAGTAAAGGCTGCATAGTAAGAGATACAACGAGCTTTCATAATTACACTAAAAAGAGATATAGGCTTGGGACAAATTTGTGTTCAAGGAAAAGCACTCAGGTCCAAGAATGAAACCACAGGTGTGCACTATCAGGCAAGACCACATGAAACTGAGCACATTTGAAGGTGTATGGGTGTACATGTGTCTGTGCACATTTGCGGGTGTATGAGTGTACATGTGTCTGAGCACATTTGAAGGTATATGAATGTACATGTGTCTGAGCACATTTGAAGGTATATGAATGTACATGTGTCTGAGCACATTTCAGGTGTATGAGTGTACATGTTTCTGTGCACATTTGCGGGTGTATGGGTATGCATGTGTCTGTGCACATTTGCTGGTGTATGAGTACATGTGTCTGTGTACATTTGTGGGTGTATGGGTGTACATGTGTCTGTGCACATTTGCCAGTGTATGGGTGTACATGTGTCTGTGCACATTTGAAGGTGTATGAGTGTACATGTGTCTCAGCACATTTGCGGGTGTATGAGTGTACATGTGTCTGAGCACATTTGCCTGTATAATGCATCTTAATTCTTTTCCTTTTTTTTTTCTCTCTGGTTCAAAAAGAGTTAATGAGCTGCCTGGCCAGTAAGAGGCTTCTGGCTGCCTGGTAAGAAAAGGGAGTACTAGCAATAATCCTTTACTTAACCCCTCCCTGTCCCCACAACCCCCGCCCCTATCCCCAGACACAGTTAAGCAAAAGGTGATTAATTTGTCTGAAGCCATCAACTTCTAGTCCCAGTATAATAAGAATCAAAGAGAGTAAAATTATTAACACTAAGCAATGTTTACACTTGCAAAAAAAGTTTTGTCACTGCCCCCACCTCACCGCCCTCCCCCTTGTCCCCACTGACAGTTCCCTGCACTCTCCCTCTACCCATAGCCCAGTGTTTTTTTTTTTTTTGTTTTTGAGACAGGGTTTCTCTGTGTAGCCTGGCTGTCCTGGAACTCACTCTGTAGACCAGGCTGGTCTCGAACTCAGAAATCCACCTGCCTCTGCCTCCCAAGTGCTGGGATTAAAGGCGTGTGCCACCACCGCCCTGCTCAGTGGTTCTTTTTCACAACTGATCAATTTTAACTTTTTTTTTTTTTTCACCTTTCCCACCCACTTCCCACCGCTGAGATATTTACTGAAATGTACATGTGAATAACAAGTGAACTTGCAGCGGCCTAGGTAGGATCTCTAGTCAAGCCCAACAAGACCAGTAGTCTCCCTGGTGGTAAAAGGGGACCAAGTGAAAAGAGACCTTCCACACTAAGGCACAGGAAGTCATGTGAAGTGAGTCTGGGGAGCCACTGGCATTATGACGACTGTTGGGAGCCTGGTGTCTGGTTCTTAGGTGCCACTGTAGATTTCTCTTCTTTGGCCTCCTCTGAAGATAGACTCCTCTTTTCTGCATATTAATCTTTTTACTCCCACCATCCACTGACTGACCTCAGTCACGTGATCAACCATGAGTGATTGGTGAATGTCATCTGCTGCGTCCCACTGGTGATGTAAAAGTTCTTGCACTAGCAGTGCCATCCTCTTCTTTACAGGTACTGACAACTTCCTTCCAGCCTACTGTTCTTTTTTTTTTTTTTTTGATTTTTCGAGACAGGGTTTCTCTGTGTAGTCCTGGCTGTCTTGGAACTCACTCTGTAGACCAGGCTGGCCTCGAACTCAGAAATCCACCTGCCTCTGCCTCCCAAGTGCTGGGATTAAAGGCGTGCGCCACCACTGTCCACTGTTCTTGAAGCAGCGCCAATCTTCGGCTGATATCATCACATACTTGTTTCTTCGTGTGACCGCGGCAGTCCTCCAATGCCTGTTCCAGAGTCTCAGACTCAATGTCTGGGGAACTTGGGGGGCGCCACACCAGTAGCAGGACAGCTCCATATGGTGGCCTGGAAGTCTTACTTGAAGGAGGTGGATGATCCACTGAAGGTGATCCATAAGTTTCTGGGGCCCTAGGGGATCCATCCTGTGGGGCCGCGGCCCTCTTAGTAAGGGGAGTGCGTTTGGTCCACCAGTCTGAGTCTGCAGCCCGTAGAATTGTGGTGGGTCGTTCCTTGTTGCCGGGCGGGCGGGCTTCACGTACAGCTGCGCCATCTCCATTTCCGCAGCGCCAGCCCAATTTTAACTTTCTTCCGTTTGTAACTCTCTTGTTTCTATAAAAACTTTCAACAAAAAAGGATGTTATATTCGATTTCTGAGTTCAGTTTCTGAAGACTTATTTTTGCCGACTCCTGTCTTGTGGGGAGAGGGGCCGCGACACACGTGACTAATTTTCTCAACGGTTTGCCTGAGCTGTTCAGGATCCCTGACCGACTTCTCCAGAGCAGATGGGCAGTGCTGTTTCCAGGCCCCTAACAACGCCATCAGCTTAGGCTTAAGCGTGAGTTTTCCTGAATTCTCTGGGAATTAGAAGCTCAGTGTAAACCAGGCGTAGTGGTGTGTGCCTTTAATTTCAGCACTTGGGAGGCAGAGGCAGGTCAATCTCTGTGATTTTGAGGCCATTCTACATAAAGGTCTACGTAGTGAGTTCCAGAACAGCCGGAGAGACATGAAGAGACCCTGTTTTGAAACAAAACAGACAGACAAATAATAAAGCTCAGTGTAGAAAAAGGTGCATAACTTAAAATTCTAAGAAAAAATAATAATTATGCTTTTTACCACTCAGAGTAGAGGCTCGGAAGGACTATTTTTATGCTTTCCTGAGTCAGTTTGTTACTGCGATGGACATAGGAGATAGTCAGCTTGTAAAGAGAGGAGGCTTGTTTGGCTCACCCTTTGGGAGGGGGGGCTTGTTTGGCTCACCCTTTGGGAGGTGCCAATGGACTTTACTGGGAACTAATGCTTTTGACCTCTGGGGATGACATCAGGAAAGTTTGATACCAGGGTCTCACAGTTCCCCTTCAAGGACCTGTCTCCAGGGACCTGAAACCTCCTGAGAGGTCCCACTTCAGAGTCTCTACCACCTTAGAACAGCACCAAATTGGGGACCAATAATTGAACCCAGAGGCTTAGCGAAGACATTCAACATCCAAACTGCAGCTTTGCTGTCTGGACCTAGTGCGTATTACACAAGCTTTCCTAGTGTTACTTTAAAGCCCACAGGGTCCTTGTGAGCATTAAGTAACAAGATACACGTGGAGGGTTCAAGCTGTGCTCAGCATAGACCGAGCACTCGGTGGACGCTGCTTTCGTCCTCTGTACGGCAAGGCCTGCTCTCAGCACAATTAGGGAGCAATGCAAAGCAGTGTCCAGATCGCTGGCTATCTGTGTGCTTCAGATCACCGCTTGGTTTTTCCATCACTGTCAAAACAAAACAAAACAAACCCAAGATAGACACAGTTCAAAGGAGGGAGACAGCTTCGGCTCACAGCTTTGGAGATTTCAGTTCACAGTCTCCGGCTCTATTGTTTCTGAGCTAAGAGAAGCAGTGCTTCATGGCAGAAGGACAAGGGCCAGGGAGCTGCTCTCACTGGGGCATCCAGTAAACAGAGGGGACCGGGCCAGGTCAGGAAGTGTCCCCAAGGGCACACCTCCGTGGACTACTTCCCTCAGTCAGGCTATGCCTCTATGTCTCTGGCATGTCCCTACATAGTAGTACCACCCAGGGGACCGTACCTTCAACATGTGAACCTGAGAGAGGGACAGTTCACACTCAAGCCAGACAGTTATGAAATACAGAGAGAACATCCCAGAGGAAGGGGAGTTTTGAAAAGTCAAAAGAAAATACAGAAGTACAGGCGGGCCTCATGTCTCATGTTTTCTCTTACTGTCTTAGCCCAATCCTGCTTAACTTCATGATTTACATGATATTAGTGTTGGTAGTGTTCAGGAAAGTTGATTTTCCCAGTTCATCCCAGTGGATACCTCCCTCATCAGCCAGCTCCCAGACTGAGCATCAGAACTGAGTCCTGCCGCCCAAGTGCCATGTAGCTTGTCAGAGCTGCAGCGACGAAGACCTGCAGCCAGCATGGCATACACAGGAGTCGACCGAATCCTCCTGCTGGGACAGTGAAGACCTCAGCAAGGCCAGTTCCTTCTGAAGGCTCTGCCAGTGACCAGTCTGTGCCACAACTTTCTTCTGTCTCCTCCAAATCCCTTCACAGTGGGGACGTAGCTTCAGTCCCCACATGGTTTTCCTCATGTACCCGGCTGTCTCCACATCTAAATGCGTCCGTCCTCCTGAGGCTATCCTTCACGTTAGAGTAGGAACCCAGCCTCCTTGTCAGTCCACCGTAACTAATTACCTCTCAAGGACAGTGTTTCCAAATGTCACCAGCCTCAGATTCAGTGCAGGGACACACAGAGTTCTACACACCACCGTGTGAGTTTTCCCCCATGCTATCAGTGCAGGAAACTCTTCTCCTTCTCCCTGTGTGCCAGGCATCTCCTTCCCAGCTCCTCTCAGCTATGTTCCCCTGCATAGGCCTGTGACTTATTTCACATGTTTATTCTTTTTGCTGAGCAACCACAGTCATTTCTCAGTCTTGACTAACAAGACGACGAGGAGATACGGCAGGCACAGATGTCTCCAAATCTGCTCATGTAGTGTCTCAGATTCCCAGTGAAGACCAGCGGACACACAGTAGGCTTTGCATGGGTTTTCTCATATTATGGGGTAGGTCCCTAGAAGCCATGTGTTAGCCGTAGTTGCTGGACAGTGTTGCTGTGGGGAGGTGGTACTGTCTAGGAGATGGGTATTGTGTTAGGTACTTTTCTCATTGTGGTGACCAATGACTTGACACTAAGAGAGGAAGGGTTTATTTGGACTCACGGTTTGAGGGCCTATAGTCCATCATGGTGGCGGATGGCTCGACGGTGGCAGGAGTGTGTAGCTGGGATCCTCACCTCGGATCTTGGAGGAACAAGAAACAGAGCAGACTGGAAGTGGACACGGGCTATAAAACCTTAGTTCCTAATCTCAATAACCTGCTTACTCAGGTGAGGCGTCAACTCCTAAAGGTTTCACACCCTTCAGAACAGCGCCATCAGCTGGATACCAAGCATCCAAACCCATGAGTCCATGGGGGACATTTCCACATTCCAACTCACTACAGGTGGAACAAAAGGAAGTTAGGCCAGCGAGGACATCCTTTAAATGGGATGCTGGCACTTGCTTTCTCCACTGCTCCTCAGTACAGCTTTCAGCGCAGAAGCCTTGTGCTCCTGGACAGCAAGTTCACTCAGGAGCCTGAATCTATCTTTCTGGAAAAGTTGCTGCATTTGGTGCCTATCTTCCAGTTGTGGGAAAGAGAAAACAGCAACCAGAATCCTGGGAACTGCTGTCCTCAGCAAATGCTGTCCTCCACTGTCAGCGAACTGCAGGGCACTTCAAGGTGGGAAGGTGACCACTGTCTCTTTCTGGTGTCTGTGGTTTCTACTTAGGCAAAGCAGGATTCAGGCCCTGGTTGACCAAGATGAGCAGACCTGGCTGGACTTGGTCTGTCTGTGGGCAGCCACGTGATGATGACGCCGTGAGCCTGTTGTTGCTGTCCTTTGAGCACAGGTGTGAGTTGTTTTCTCTAAGGGGTGGGCAGGCCAAATCCCAGTCCACAGAAGTGCTGCCCTGACATTCGTCTCTGGTCTGGAACCAGGGAAGTGGAAGGGAGAGAGATGGACTTAAAGGATGAACTGCAGACAGGAGAGAAGGGTGTTTGAGATGAGCAAACAGGCAGGTTCCCTTTTAATTAGGAATGAGATTCCCTGGGCGCACATTGTCCTCTGTCTCCTGATTCTTTTCCAGATGTGCTTATTGCTGGAGGGCTGTTGAGATAGTTCCGACATAGACAGGTGTTAGTTACTCTGCTCAGTGCTAACTCCATAGTCCCATGCCAGAGGCTCTGTCCTGGTAGGTTTAGAACCTAGGTCCCTTCCCTGGTCCTCTGCTGATCCTGGCTCCCACTCTGCCTGCCACACAGAGGTTTCCATCCCAACCCCCACATATAGCTGAGTAGCCAGAAACTGGCCCTGGGGAGGGCTCTTCCCCATAGTGTCCAGCAGGGAGATTTGCTTCCCATGGTTGGACACCTGACTCACCTGTTCGAAGCTGGTAGTTGACCTGGAGTTGACAGCAAGGCTATAACAGCCAGGCTCCTAGGTGTTCCTAAGAAAGCAGGTCACAGTTACATGCCCTAAGAGCCAAAGGGGCTCTGGTTTTCCTCTCAGAGCAGATGAACTTTGTGTCCTGGTTTACACAACTCACCAAGAGACAAACCTAGACTCACTGGACCTCAGAGTCAGCAGTCTGTGGCTTCTTCCACTTCGGCTTGTTTCTCAAAATAAAAGGGAGAGGGAGGGAGGGAGGGATGAAGGAAGCAAGAAGGAAGATGCTGTCATTAAAAAAAGGGTACTTTGTGCTGGTGAGATGGCTCAGTGGATACTGGCTGGCCACCAAGTCCGAGGTCCTGAGTTTGACCCCTGGAACCTACATGGTGTAAGAAGAAACTGGTCATCAGCACTTTGTCCTCTGATCTCCACACAGGTACACACACACTCCATACATGTAGAACACACTTACACATGACAAATGCAAAATGTAAAAGGTTTAGAGAAGATTTATTTCTAATATTTTAAAATGACATGTCTTCGCATATATGTCAGAGTCAGCACAAGCATGGAGCGCAGGGGCCCAAGAGGCGCAACTTGTGTGATCCTCCTGGAGCTAAGAACCAGTGCTGAACACAGAGTGCTGGTCTTCAGTAAAGACAGTGATCTTAACTCACTGAACCAATACTCCAGCCTCACGATAAATGTGTACACACACACAGGCGCGCGCACACGCGCACGCGCACACAGGACAAGGACCAGGATCAGGGAGTTCGAGTTCATTCTTCTCTACATAGCAAGTCTGAGACTAGCCTGGGTGCCGTGACACCACAGAAAAGAGAAAAGGCGATAAAGAAGAGGAGGGGAATCTATGGGAAGGCCACTCTCTCATCTTCAAGTATCCCTCTACAAACCAGTTGCTACGGCAGAACAGAAGGGGCTTGACTGGCCTCTTGTGTCTCACAGCAGCTTGGGTTGAGGAACCTTGTTATCCACGGCTACTAATAGAGGCTGCAAGGCTGTACCCACTTGTTAATCTAGGGAGAAACTTGTAATGGAAGATTTAGGCAAGTATTAAGTTGAGCCACCCAGAACCCTGTGTAGGACCGGGTCACTGTGTCCAGCTCCTCGACGAACGCTGTTCCACCAGACCCACTACCTCTGAATCACATCTCCTGGTCTTAGCTGCTGCGCCCCTGCCCAAGAGAAACTGGATCTCAGTCCCTGGGCAGTCGCTCCAGCTCCTCGGGGCTCCCAGGACACCGCAGCATCGGATTTCGCGTGGCAGCCCAGCTTCCCTAACTCGGATCCCCTCCCGCCAGGGAACCCTGGAACCAATGGCAGAGCTTCACAGCTCCGGGTTGTAGAGTCCCAAGCTCGGGACCCGCCCTCTTTGTTGCGGTGTCCAATGGCCGCATTCGGAACATCGGCGGCTGCCCGGGTGACTCAGTTATATGTCACAGAATAACATTCGAGAATGGGACATGGAATGAGGCGACGACCTCCTCAGCTCCAACAGCCTTCTGCAGCAATGAGGCCGGCCCGAGGTGGGTCCCCGGGCTCCGCGCGCGTCGTGGCGGCCCGCAGCTGCCACTCGCGGTGCCCGCGCGGGACCCGCGGGAAGGGGGCGGCGCTGCGCTTGCCCGGGAACCCCGGCTGGAGCCGCCCCTCGCGCGCCAGGGTTCGGGGGGCTTCCGGGAAGACGCCAGGCCTCCCTAACAAGCCGAGGCTGCAGCGGCGCCCTCGCGCCAGCCCCGGGCGCTCACGTGCCGGCTCGCTCTGGGTTGGTGGCAGTCCACCACATCTGGGGACCCAGGGATGCGTGAAGCTGGAGGGAACCCTCGAGTCTCCTTGCTACACAGCTGTCTTGCTTCTTCCTTCCCCGTCCCCTCCTCACCCCGCGCTCCCTGCATGCCTCCCCATCCCCGAGTGCAGCTGGGTGTGAGGCTTCGTGGCGTCCTTCCAGCCGCCTTGCTAGGTAATCGGCGGGGGCTGGAGGCTCGTGTTAGTCCTGAGGGGGTGGGTCGGGGCAGCCAGGCGGGGGGTGGGCGGGAACCCCCATGCCTGTCTTACTGAGCCGCAGTGTCTGCTGTTTCCGCTGCTTTCAGGCTCAGCCGGTGAGCGGGGTTCCCTTCGCGCGTCCTGCGGCCGCAAGAGTTAAAGGCCACCCCGCGGGGCCCTGATCCCCGGCGTGCCCGCGTCCTCCGCCCTTTTGCCGCGTGCCCCTCACCATGACCGGCTCTGCCGCCGACACTCGCCGCTGCCCCCACCCCAAAAGCACCAAAGGCACCCGGTCCCGGAGCAGCCACGCACGGCCCGTGAGCCTCGCCACTAGCGGGGGCTCGGAGGAGGAGGACAAAGACGGCGGGGTGCTGTTCCACGTGAACAAGAGCGGGTTCCCGATCGACAGCCACACCTGGGAGCGGATGTGGCTGCATGTTGCCAAGGTCCACCCCAGAGGGGGAGAGATGGTAGGCGCCATCAGAAATGCTGCCTTCCTGGCTAAGGTCAGTGGCTTGGCTGGGGAGGGTGGGATGGCGGGATGGGTGGGATGGGACCGGCTCAGCCGGGGAAGAGCAGAGAGAAGCGACCTCATGTCCAGTTACTGAGTCCTGTCTCCCTGTTCTGCTGCCAACAGGGGCAGGCAGGGGGCTTGCTGGCTTGGCTCTGAGGTTGGGCTGAGCCAAATCCATTATGTACTCAGCTCCTGTAATGTCTTCATCAAAAGCTAATGTCGCCAGGTCAACACCAGCCACTCCAAGAAAGCATAGAACCCCAGGGTCCACACTGCTTGCCCTCCATGCGTGTTTTACTCCCCCTTTCCCCTCCTCCTTTCCCCCTAGTAAATGATTTATGGAGCCGTGAGTGAATTTGTAATCAATCAGCCAGACTTCTTAGTGTGAATCATTTCTAGAGTTTTTGCCAATCATCTTCATCATCACCAGCTTCCTCTCCCTTTCCCTTTCTCTTTCCCCTCCTCCTCTTTTTTTTTTTTTTTTTTATGTCAGTGATTTTTGATCTTTACCTCTGAAACTTACAGAGAACAGTGATCTGTCTCTTATTAGCCTACCTGGTGCCAAGAAAGCGTTTGGCTGTGACTTAAAGGGACTTTCCAGGACACAGGATGAATTAGTCTCTGGGGTAAAGGGAGACACCAAGTGAAGCTCTCTTTTTACTCTGGAGAGCAGCCAGGGAGCTATTGAGCTCAGTGGCCAAGGATATGGTTACAGAGAGACATGTCCTCTGGTGGGAGTGTCCTGTTATAGAAAATGAAAGCCAGGTGTGCAGCCTTGGAGATGGCTTCCCTGGACCCTAGGGACCCTGTTTGCTGAGCAGACTCCTGAGAAGATTCAGGAATCTCATATCCAGAGTCATGGCAGCAGTAAGTCCCAGTTCTGCCTGGCGATAGCTGAGCATGCAAACCTGTAGGCCAAAAGGCTGTGTGTGCCCTTGGGGAAGTGGAGGAGGCTCTGTGCTTCCTGCTTCATCGTGTTTTATCACTGTGCTAGGCAGGGAGTTTATTCTGTCCAAGTAGGAGCTTGCCTGTGCTAGAAGCTTGTCTGTGAGAGCATGAGCAGTAATGATCCCTGCTCTCCAACATGGGCAGCCCTGGCTTTGACTTCAGCATCTTTCTCTGCTTATCATGAGTCACCAGAATCCTTAGACATGGAAGAGTTGGGCAGAGGGAGCAGAGACTGAATGCCATTGTCTTGAGCTGGCTTTCTGAATCCTGCACCTCACTCACACTGTGCCTTCATCCTTACCCCAGTTCCTTCTCTGTGTGACAAGCATTGGATCTTACTATTGGTGAAGATGTCTCTCAAGTCCTCCCGAGAGGGAGGCAGGGTATGAGACAGTGGGACTCTGCCTCTGTTCTCTGTGGCCTCCTCTTCCTTTCCCTCTCTCCTCTTCCCTCCTCCCCATCCCTTCTTTACTTCCTTCTCCTCTTTTTTCTCCTCCTCCCTCTCTTCTTCCCCTTCTTCATCTTCCTTTTTCTCCTCTTCTTTTACATGTCTGTCTGCTCTTTCTAGGACTGTGGCTGGTTTGCCACAGATACAGTATTCTAAGTGTCCACGAGGCAGTTTAGAATGTAGGTTTCCACTCCCTAGGCTAACACTTGATGCTTCCGAGATTGTAGCTGAGGGCTTCCTTTTTATAAAAAAAGAACATTCCCTTTTCTTCTATGTATCTTGTTGTATTTTCATTGTAACCAAGTGCTTCTTGACAGCTGCTGATAAGCCAGGCCTCCCTCAGCCCAGTGCAGGCCCTTGCGTGCTTTCATTTGCTTTGGTTTTGTTTGTTCATTTTCTGAGACAGGGTCTCACACTAAAGCCTTGGTTGTCCTGGAACTGGCTATGTAGTCCTTGCTGGCCTCGACTGGAACTTGAATCCAGTCCTCTGTAACATCAGCCCGTGCTCTTCACCACTGAGCCATCTCTCCAACCCCGTTTCCATTCTTTGATTAGGTCTTGGTTATATCTGAGGCTAGCCCTCATTTTATCTGAGGCTAGCCCTCAAATTTATGATCCTCTTGCCTCAGCATTCTGAATTCTGGGCTTATAGCATGTCCCACTACCCCCGGTGACGAAGGGTCTTTAAATTTGAATAAGACCGTATGATTTCATTTCCTGGTATTGTTTATTTGGTTTTGGTTTTTGAGAGGTTCTTAGGTAGCATAGGTTAGTCTCAAATTCACTGTGCTGAGGCTGGACCTCCTGGCTCCACCATTCCCAGTGAGTCTCAATAGCTGGCTCTCCAGCCCTGTCCCCCTCACTGGCACCTCCTGGCCTCAATATCCCCCAAACCCTAGCTCCTGCCCAGGCACAGGCCTGCCGATGTCAAGCTGCTCTGTCAGATGCTGTTCCTCTCTACGCAGGGCTTGGCAGTCTCTCCTGGGGCCAAGTCATTCTCCTTTAGCCAAGCCAATACCTTGTTGTGAGGTATTTGCACCAGCGGAGGGTGGTGGGACTGTGAGTGGTGAAGGAGGATTGGTGAATTTGGGCAAGAGTAACTACTGCAACAACAGAATGTCGACTGAGGCAATATGGTATCTGGAGCAAGTTCCCAGGGTCTGTGAACATGGATGGCGTGTTCAGGACGTTCTGTGATGGACCATAGTAAGTTCTGCCTGAAGCCTTGGGTGGGTAGGGGTGGGTATTACTTGAGATCTTCTTAACAAATTTCATCTGCATTCTTCTCCACGAGTGGTTACTGAGCCAAGCGAGCACCTGACAAGCCAGGCTTTTACTGGGATAGTTTAAGAAAAAGATCAAAAGTCACTGGGGTTACACAGGATGGGCAAAGAATGACAGAGAGGCAGGTGCAGAAGGAGCAACTGGCCCTTCTAGGTCTGGCTGTAGGGCCTCCTCCTAGTGTCCAGAGGTCAACTTTGCTGAGGCAGGACACCAGGACCCTCAGCAGGAAACGCCACTCTGCAGCCCCCACCTGTGTGTGTCTCATTTTCTTGGTTATTCCAAATTCAGAAAGAGTTCACATTAGAGAGCTGAGAGCTGACTTCATGAAGGGTGAGCAGAGATCTGAGACCCTCCACAGGCTCTTCCCCTGCACCCTGTGCTCTCAGGAGGCTCCCTCCCTTCCATGTCCTGGATTTAGAATGATCCCTCTTGTCTATCTGAATCCTCCCAAAGTGTGACTCCAGGACCTCCGTCCCAGATCACAGGCTGGAACCGTTTGATGCAGGAGCCTGGGGCCATTCTGGAATTGTGGCTGCTCCATGCAGCCTCCCCCAGGTTTCTAGAAGGTTCTTTTTTTCTACCGCCTGTGCAGTGAAAGAAATGTTTCGGTTTCTCCTTGTTCCTGTTAAAGGTTGCTCCTGCTGGGGCCTCTTGCTACCTCCTTGCTCCAGGCCTGGCTTCCCTTCCTTCTTTTATGGCATGCCAGTTACAGGAAGGTGCTCACCTGCAGGCCTCCATCTTGCCTTCTGTCAGCTCTCTTGTTTGGCAAGGAGGAAGTGGAGAGGCGGGCTGCCAGACTCTGTGGTCTCATTATTCTTCTCCGCTCACTGCATACCCTCTTCTTCCAAGTCCTTTAAACTTCCCTGGACTTCCTGGTCAACACAGGGATCTGCCTTTCAGAGTATGCCAACTCACAGGAAGAGTGGAAGATGACATTTTACAGGGCCTTAGGTTGTATTTAAGTTATCAGTGAACTTAACCCTTTTCCAGAGAGTTGGTATTTGCATTTTTCCTTTAGTAAAACACTTTTCGTGACCTTGTTTATTATGATAAAGTACAGGATACGTGACCTACCTTTCAACCATTTTGAGTGTATAGCTGTCGTTGTTTTCGATCCTGAATGTCCCCAGAGGCCCACCTGTTGAAGGCTTAGCCCCCAGCCTATGATGCTCTTCGGAGGTGGGGCCTAGC
Organism: Mastomys natalensis; assembly: GCA_021653895.1. NCBI lineage: Eukaryota > Metazoa > Chordata > Mammalia > Rodentia > Muridae > Mastomys > Mastomys natalensis. Next base: position 700,377 of record JAJTUV010001166.1, on the reverse strand, counting down.
AGGAAGGACTTAGGTCACTGGGCAGAGTGCCCTAGAATCGGAACACTAGCTCCTCTCCCCATCCCCCACCATCTCTTGAATTCCATGAGGTGAACAGACCTCTTTCCCGTGCTTTCTCCATGAAAGCATGAACCTATAGTTACAAGTGACCGTGAGCTCTGAAACTGTGAGACAAAACCACCTTTGTTCTCTATAAGCTTGTTATCTCAGGTGCTTTGTCACAGTGATAGAAAGTTCTAGACACGCATGTGAGGTCAGACAGGTGTTGGTCACCTTTCACCCTGTGGTTTGGGGATTGAACTCAGGTCATCAGGCTTGAGCCAAAGGTCATCCTGCTGAGCTGACTCCTGGGCCCCAGTACTGACTGTTTTGAGGCTGTTTTACTTCAGGATTCACCCCATGTCAGTATGTCCCCAGTGTGTGCCTGCTTTTGAAAAGTAACTAGCATTTGTCTGTGTTGGGATGGAGTTTTGTTTATTCATTCTGTCCACTCAGAGGCGCTGAGCTGACCCTGCTTTTTCATGACTGCTTAAGGAGCTTTCTTCTCACTGCCTGTGAGTCTCCGTGAACTAAGGACACCAACCATCCCTCAGCAGCATGTGCTAAACTTGGCAACGGAGTTCTTATCTCCTGTTGGGGAGGGAGATGTTCTCAAGAAGCAACACCTCATGGTCGTGTGCTGCTGATCCCGAGTCTCTCTAGTTCAGCTCCTGGGAGCATGTTAGTGACAGATAATGGCCCAGCTTATACCTGTGCCCCATGTGCCACGTCCACCATGCTGCCTTCTCATACAGCAGGCCATATTGTCCCACGGCAGCTCCAAGGGCAGAAGAGGCAGTGTTGCTGTTTATCTGGATGTAAGTGGAAGCTCTGGGGTCCTGTCAAGTCCATAGCTGGTAGGAGACAGAGCAGGGATTCGAACCATTCAAACCACGGTCTCATCATAACGCCCCCAGGGGGAGGGCCCTCTGGCTTACATCCAGATCCAGCAGGAACATTGGCTGCCTAAGGTGCTGTTCAAAGTTGCCCCAGGCTGAGCCCCTGCCAGCTTGCCTGACATCACGGTGAATTGAAGCTGATGATATCTTGCAGTGAGCCACTTTGGCTCCTCCCACCACAGTCCTGCCTGCTACAGCCCGTGTGGGGAACGCTTACATTTGTCCTCCTGCTTGGGAGCAAGTGTGACCACAGGCAGCTGAGGTAACTGTGCAGCTGTTTTTCTAAATCCCTTGGGCGCCATTGGCTGCTATTCTGAGGCCCAGCTGCTTTCTGAGTCCTGCTCTGTGAGCTCCCCGGGATGGAGGGGGCTGGAAATAACTCCATGGTCAGCTCAGCTCCCAAAGTGGACTCTGAGCCAAGTCATGGGCTACGCGTGTGGGAACTCGCTCTCACGTCCCGTCCCTCTCCTCCCCACCTTTCTTGGATGGGATTTCCCTCTCCTTTCCTTCCCTGCTGCCATGCTTCCTGCTCTGTGCCTGGCCTAGAGCTTACCACATGGAGATGCTGAGGAAGTGTCTATTCCTCGACCTACCTTCTCTTCTCACCTCTCTCTGAAGCTTCTGGTCCGTTCTTACAGAGGTTTGGTAGACATGTGGGTGTTACTGTGAAAAACACAAGGAGGTCTCCACGATTGCTAGTGTTTGTTGGACAGAGAATTCAATGTGTGAGTTGGTGTGTGTGAAACTGTTTATGTGGGTGTGTGTGCCTGTCTCTCGCTAACTCTGTGTGTGTTGTGTGTGTGTGTGTGTGTGTGTGAGAGAGAGAGAGAGGAGAGAGAGAGAGAGAGAGAGAAGAATGTGTCTATTATCTCTTGCTAACTCTGTGGGGGGGGTGGGGGGGAAGAAGAATGAAGTTGTGGGAACATGTGTTCATGTTGGAGCCTTTCCCCCTCCAAAGTGACTCCCAGACAGGGATTTGGAGTTGAGGTGTCAGAGAGAAAATGTAGCTTGCAGAACAGTCAGGCCCGTGTGTGTGCCCACATAGCCACGCATGTGCTCACACACACACATAGCGCCTTGGTTCTGATATGCCAAGTGTGACTGCTTCCCTTCCAGCTGAAGGGACAGTTTCTATGAATTTAGAACACCTCAAAGTCAAGGCTGAGTAGAGGCACCGAGAAGAAACTATCAGCAGAGAACGTTTTTTTTTCAGTAAATACAGCCAAAGTCACACAAATGGCAAAGCGCCTGCTACCCTGTGCTCAGAGCACCATGCCCATCTGTCACTGCATGGCAGAGCCTGTGCCTGGAGAGCCAGGAAGTCTTTAGGTGGTGTCTGGCACTGCTGCCCAGCTAGGCTGTCCACAGGTCTGCTTACCAGCCACTTCTCCTTCCGTCTGCAAAGCTGGCCCTGTTTTCTCTAAGGATGAGACTAATCTTGCTTTTCATTTTTTCTGCTTCTTATGGAGAAGCTTATGCCTAGAAGAAACCTGCATCCAGAGGGAACAAGTTTCTTTGTCACCAATGACGTGTCCCACCACAAACATGGAGAAGATTAGGAGTCAGTGGGGGATAAACAAACCCTAATGTGTTCTGGCTGGCTGGCGTCCTCGTGTCTTGGGAGTGGTTTGCTCTAATGCTGACTGCAGGCACTTGGGAGAGCTGTCTGGGCTGCCATGAGGCTAGGATAAGAAGGCTCATGAGGCAGGGGCATGGCACTTACCAGGGAAGAGTGGAGGCAAGAGGAGGGCCTTACTTAATCTCGAACCCAGGAAAGGGACTAAGTAGAGAAAGCGGTGGGCGTGCGAAGAGTGTGGTATTGAAGACAAGCCTATGGCTGGTGTGCCATTCTGCCATTTGCCTTGTGGCCTGTGCCAACAATGTTCAAGGGGGGGGGGAACACATAGAAAAGGGTCACTATTAGCCATGATGCAGAATGGGTCAAGAGATAAAAAAATTAAGAATCAATGAAGCACCTTGGGGTTCACTCTGGGTCAGTCTTGGAGGGAGACTCCAGAGGACATGGTCCTTGGCCTCAACGAGGGAGTTATATTCCCATAGAGAAGGCCAACTGTGTTACAGACGGTGTCAGGAGGGCCACTGAGAACCATAGCTCAGAGTGGAGTATATCTGGATGGAGCTTAGAGGGTCCTTCAATGGTAGACCAACTATCTTAGGGGGCGGATGGTGTGGGGGAGGTGCCATATCAACAGGTGACTATACAGAGTGTGTGTCTGCTCCCGGGAGTGGCTGTCACTTGGTGTCAGCCCCACGCCTGCTCCAGGAGCTGTACCAGAGCAACCCCCTGATAACATGAGGCCCCTCTCTCTGTTTCTCTGTAGCCTTCAATTCCCCAGGTCCCAAACTACAGGTTGTCCATGACGATCCCAGACTGGCTCCAGGCCATCCAGAATTACATGAAGACACTACAGTATCCTTCCAGCCAAGGGCTGAGCACCCCAGATAAGGGACAGGAGTGGTGATTGCAAGCTGGGTGGCATATCTGTTGCCTTTGATCGTCTGAAACTCTAAGGCTGGTGACACAGGTGCTGGAGAGCACCCTTGGGTAAGAGCTTACAGCCTGTGACAGCAGTGACCAGAACAGCTCGGGCTTGTCTCTCGGAGGTGAAGTTGGTCTGCCTTCAGGCTGTAACTTCTCTTTCCCCCTTCCCTGCCCCGTCCCCTAACACCCCTTCTTTCCATCCTTCTATTTTCCCCACTTCTTTGTTCCATTCTCCCTTTTCTACATGACCAGCATCTCCTCCTCTCCTGACCTCCCTTCTCTTCCATCTCTCACTTGCTTTAACACATTCGTGCTCTCTCGTGATTCCAGCAAGCCAGGCAGGTGACTTCGTCCCAGCTGTACATGCAGGATTTGGGGGGCTCTGCAGTGGGACCCCTACCTCAGCTAGAACTGAAAGAGCTACTGAGAAGCCCGAGGGATCAGTCACACATGCTTTTTTTTTTTTTTTTTTTTTTTTTTTTTTTTTTTTTTGGTTACTTCTGTGCCCTCGAGTTATTTACAGTCAGGGTTGGTTAGTTTCATTCTGTCGGTTCCTCAGAAGCAGTGCTGTGGGAACAAAGGAGCAGAGGTCATGGCCGCACATGGCTTCTGGTGTTTACCAGCATGGGAGTGAGATGGGGACCCTCTCCAATGTGCTTCTCTGGTGGGTTGACTGCGAGGAGAGGCCCAGGCTTGTTGGCTTGCCTTCTGCTTGCTTCTCCCCACTCTTTTTTTTTTTTTTTTTTTTTTTTTTGGTTTTTCGAGACAGGGTTTCTCTGTGTAGCCCTGGCTGTCCTGGAACTCTGTAGACCAGGCTGTCCTGGAACTCAGAAATCCGCCTGCCTCTGCCTCCCAAGTGCTGGGATTAAAGGGGTGCGCCACCACCGCCCGGCACTTCTCCCCCACTCTTGAGGATGAGTGTACTTAAGGAAGCATCGTGCCTGGGTTTCCCCATTCTCTGCTGCAGGAAAGAACAATTCTGTCCCCTGAAGGGACCGGACAGCAGCACCTTCCCAGGGCTACCTAGCACCCTGGAGAACAGCACCTACTCTGCTCATTAAGATCCATTACTTTATTAGCCTGTCAGCTTCTGCCTCATAAGTCCTTTTTCCTATGTGGCATCATCTCCATGGAGTCCGGCTGCCTCAGTGGGAGATGATAGCTCTCTCCAGAGAGAGGCTGGCAGCCCAAGGCCCCACCAGAGTTATTGGATATTGTTTCTCTTCTCCAAAGTGAGACTTCACGTGGAGTGTTGGTGGTGGTTGAGGGAAGCAAACACCTTCCTAAACAGACCTGGGCCCGAGGAGCTGTGCTTGTTTCAGTTGTTACTGCCACCAAACATTCCAGGTAACCTAAAGTTAGAACGGCTCTCACATCTATCTAGGACGAGGCCTTCTCAAGGAGAATGAGCCAGCATGCGCTTCATCAGTAGGGGCAATTTGCATGTGTTTTGCATATCATTTCTCACACTGATATAAAACCTGCCACACAGACTCAGCTCAGTCATCATGGCTCTTGAATTACTGAAGGCACTAATGAAGGCCTCTAGCCTGGATTACTGACTGCAGGTAGGCAATGGAAAGCACAGGGACCAGGACCAGGTCTTAGGTCTTGGGAGCCATCATCAAGGAGGCAGAATAGAAACTCTCTCTGCCTTCAGACCCAGTGTCTGGGTGTCTTGTCCTGGACACGGGTGACAGCACAAGGTGATTGCTTGGGACATTCCTAACTGCACATTCGTTCAGCTGTCAGTGGAGTTTTTTGATGGGTCTGACCTGCCTTCCCCTGGCACAGGATTCAAGAGGCTGTGAACGGGAATGCTGGTCTTTGTGTGTGTGTGTGTGTGTGTGTGGAAAGAGAGATCATGGCTTTGCTAGGCATGGGAAACCTGCCCAGGAGCTCTGCATTTCAGACAGGGAAGGCTGGAGAGAAACTTCCAGAAGCTCAGCTATTAGCCACAAGGAACTTAGAGAACATAGCTAGACAACTTCTCATTACTTAAATATGGATTAATTTTACTTTATAGAAACTAAATTCTGCTTTAAATATACTGGAAACCCCACTGTTTGAGCAAAATCTTTGATTTAAAAAAAAAAAAAGCACCACTTCACAATAAAAGCCCTCTTTTTTTTTCTTTCACCAGAATTTTTAATATCTTATTTTAGAAATGCCCAGCAGGCCTGCACTGCTATAACCATGGCTCAGGGCAGCTTCCTGGGATCACCCCTGGCCCTCTAATCTAGCATCTGAAGTGAGGCAGAAGTTATGTGCTATGGACAACATCCGGCTCTTTATCTGTGCCCTCAGCCTGGAGGGCACCTCGTTCCTCTTGGAGTAGTATGAGGTTCTGCCACCCTCAAAGCTGCTTGCATCACTGGGACACATAGGGAGTGAGTTCTGTGCACCTGACTGGGCATAGTGCTCTAGGCAAACAAAATCATTAGTCATCCACAGCCTCCCAACACAGACTTTTTACAAATAGGATTTTGCTTGAGGCAGGAGAATAAAACATATAAATCAAGCTTTCTTAAAGCTTAAAAAAGAATTCAACATTGTGTCTCAGAAAGCATGACAGGAGTGGGCCATTGGTGGACCAGGCTTGCTAGCTTCGGAGAGCTGGGCAGTCGATCAGAAAGGGTGTGGATAGTGGTGCCATCTGCTTAGTGATGCCAAGTGTCATCTAGGCATGAAATGAGTGACGTTTCCTTAAGTTCTGTGTGCTGTTGAAAAAAATCTAACTGCCATTCATCCACTCTTCCATCTTTTCTTCTGTATACTGATACATTGGTGAGCCCATAATCCATACACACACACACAGACACACTCACACAAAACACATATGCAAACACACACACCACACACACAGATACAAACACCACACACAAACACATATACACACATATCTAATCATACTTTTGTCCATCTGTCCATCCACCTATTTACCTTTCTCCTATCACCCATCCATCCATCTGTCCTTCCAAGTGTCTGTTCATCCATTTCCTTTTCTTCCTTCTATCTTGCCATCTGCCCTTCTGTCTGTTTACTTTTTCTTTCCTTTCTGTCCATCCTCTCCCTTGTTTATCCACCAACCTTCCCCTCATTGGTTAATTCATTTACTTACTCTCATTTTTTTTTAAAATAATACCTGATAACCTGGGTTTGTTGAGCTTCCTTCAGGCATTATGGGAGATCCAAAGATGATAAAAGAAAGGTCCCAGCTCCCAAGAGCTTCTGGTCTAGCGTGTGACTTAACACATGCAGTCAAATAACTGGAGCACAGGGTAGGCTGCTGGAAAGTGCTACAAACATCAAAGATACATGCAGGCTCAGTTGAGAAGCTGGGTTTCTAGGCTGTGAGGAGTCAGGGGCTGTTGGATCCCTACTGACACTGTCCAGGAAAGCAAGTTCTTTCTTATCCCACGGAGAGGAGAGATGGAAATCTGTGTGGCCGTCTGCTGTGTGACCAGGACTCTGGAGTTTCTGTCCCTTTCCTTTACATGCTTCACATAGATACAACCACACAGGGACCCAGTTCTTTGAAATCAGGAAAATGCGACCTCTGAGCGGGTAAGTGGCACATGATCTGGGGACCACATGGCTTCTCTCCTACCACTGAGCTGAGCCACCAGCGCCCTCTTCCAATCTGTCCCTGTGTCCTAGGGCTCCAGGATTCTAGTCTGCAGAGGGTGGAGGTGGACGTGCTCCGGGGCCTGGCTGTGGGTGGGGCTAAGGACTAATCTCTCTTGGCAGCTAAATTTAGTGGTCAAGACTGACTCTCAGGTCAGGTGTGGTGACACACAGCTTTAATCCCAGCACTTGAAAGACAGGTGGATCTCTGAGTTTGAGGCCAGCCTGGTCTACATCAAAAGTTCTAGGACAGCCCCTGACTCAAAAATAAGCCAGATTGACTTTTAGGACAGCAGAAGTCTGCAAACCTGTCCCTGTAAGTCCTGCTTCCAGGCTGGGAGGTGCTCACATCACACCCTCTGAGGTAACTGGGGATGGGTGCAGACTTGAGGATCTTAGTTCTGTCAGGGGCACAAGTGCTTTGGGTTCTTCCTGGAAATGAGTTGTTCCCTTTCTCGCTAGATCCCTGCATGGTGCCTAGTGTGGAGGTGGGCATGCAGACAGACTGATGGACTGACAGACAGCCAAACTGACTGCAGAACTGCCTAAGTTCCGAGATGATCTGCTGTGCTCTGTCCCACAGGTTAATGGAGACCGCGAAGGAGATGACCCGAGAATCCTTGCCTATCAAATGCCTGGAGGCAGTCATCCTGGGCATGTATCCTTTAAGATTTGCGCTGTCCCTTTGTGATCTTCTTCTGGAGCTAGATGTGCTTTGGTGTCCTTGGAGAAAAAAATGTCAGATGCCCTCTTAATTTGACCTGGCTGGAGTTGAACACACCCAAGGTTTGGCTCCTGGACCAGCTTCATCTAACCTGTTATCTGTGATGCTGTCTAGGACGGATGCCTGGCTAGTGTCTGTAGATTCAGCAGTCACAGGAGAATTCAAATTCAGAGGGACTTTGGAGAGTGCCTGTGTGGCTTTTCTTGCATTAATCTGACACTGTCGTAAGAAAGACACTTAGAGTTGAGTCAAGGCCAAGAGGGTGAATATCCAGACCCATTACTGGGGAAATCTGAGAGCAGGTTGCAGAGAAGAGCAAGTGCTAGCAGTGTGTCATGATGGAACCTGGGGACACAGGGGTCTGGCAGTGTGTCATGATGGAACCTGGGGACACAGGGGTCTGGCAGTGTGTCATGATGGAACCTGGAGTCACAGGGGTCTGGCAGTGTGTCATGATGAAACCCAGGGACACAGAGATCTGGCAGTGTATCATGATGAAACCCAGGGACACAGGGGTCTGGCAGTGTATCATGATGGAACCTGGGGACACATGGGGTCTGGCAGTGTGTCATGATGGAACCTGGGGACACAGGGGTCTGGCAGTGTGTCATGATGGAACCTGGGGACACAGGGGTCTGGCAGTGTGTCATGATGAAACCCAGGGACACAGGGGTCTGGCAGTATGTTATGATGGAACCTGGAGTCACAGGGGTCTGGCAGTGTGTCATGATGGAACCTGGAGTCACAGGGGTCTGGCAGTGTGTCATGATGGAACCTGGAGACACAGGGGTCTGGTCTCTAATGCTCGGTCATTTTCACTGCATTCCTGGCTCTTTGCCCGGAATTTGGTCCAGAAAAGCTGTGATGGCCCTGACTGACAGTTTGAGCAGAGCCAGAGTAATGCTGGGTCTTCTTGTGGGGTAGTTGGCTGGGGGACCATAGCCATGGAAGCAGGACGCAGAACAAGGTGCTGGGCTAATAGCTGGCCCCAGACAAAAGCTGTTGGCATCTTGAATGCTGTGCTAAGTGGCCTTCAGAAAGCTTTGAAGCTGAAGACCGGTGCAGTCTCATCCTGGATACTGCACGTACAGTAGCTTTCTGAAGGACAGACAGGACATGTTGGAGGCAGCCGGACTGGATCTGCAGAGCCCACTGTGAGTTCTTAGAGAAGGGAATGGTGACACCTGGACCATGACCTTGGCAGTGGGGCTGGGTAGGACCAGGTAGCTTTCAAAACTGCCAGGAGCTTGTGTGTACAAGACTTGGAAGCCAGCCAGACATAGAAGTTGACAGGGAGTCAGCCAGAGACGGAGAAGAGCTTGAAGAATCAAGGGTGACAGGACTGTGGCATGGTTTGGTCCAGACCTGTACTGGGACAGAAGCAGTAAGGGCTGAGGGGAGGGGCCCCAGGCATCCAAACTGCAGCACTGGATCCCTCCATTCCTGTCTTGCATGGTGATGCCATGGCCCAAGAGAAGGGCTAGAAAAGAAGACTCCAGCTGTGGGGTATGAGTTCAGACACAGACTGGGTAGATTTAAAACATGAAATCTGAGCTGCTCAGGATGGGATATTTGGAGTGTGGGCTTTTGAAGGGGCAGATCTATGCCAGAAACACAAACTGGGTGACGTGAATGTTAGGGAGACAAGTTAGGAGAAGGAAAAATGGTGATCAAGGATGAATCCCAAAATTCTTTTACCTGGATGGACACAAAGAACCCACGAATGAGCCTTCTCCTTTGTTTTCTGTTGCTGTGAGCTACACCATGGCCAAAGCGAGTTAGGGAGGAAAGGGTTTATTCCTGTTAGTGCTTCCAGGTCAGAATCTATCACTGAAGGAAGTCAGGGAAGAAACCACGAGGAATGCTACTTACTGGCTTGTTCCCTGGTTCATTCTCTGCAAGCTAGCTCATATAGCCCAGACCTGCCTGCCTAGGGATGGTGCGGCCTATAATTGCCTGGGCCCTCCACATCAATCAATTAAAACAGTTCCGCAGAGACACAACCACAGGCCAGTCTGACGGAGGCAACTCTTCAGTTGAGGTTCCTTCATCCCAGGTGGCTCAACACTGTGTCAGGGTGACAGTAAGAAAACAAGCAGGACAGAGACTTAAGGAAACTCGGGTAGGTTGAGACCCAGGAAAGGAGACGGGGATTAGTGGAAGAGGAGCTTCAAGGTTAGATGGGACAAGGGGATGGTCTAGTCTGTTGAGACTCTTGGGCAGGTGTGGCATTTGCGTATGTGCATGCTCTTGAGTATAGATGCACACACCAGAGTGTGCATGTATGGATACAGAGTTAACAGTTGGCTGGGCGGTGGTGGCGCACGCCTTTAATCCCAGCACTTGGGAGGCAGAGGCAGGCGGATTTCTGAGTTCGAGGCCAGCCTGGTCTACAGAGTGAGTTCCAGGACAGCCAGGGCTATACAGAGAAACCTTGTCTCAGAAACAAGACAAACAAACAAACAACCAACCAACCCACCAGAGTTAACAGTGTAACATCAGATGCTTTTTACCACTCTCTTGTGTGTGTGTGTGTGTGTGTGTGTGTGTGTGTGTGTGAAGTGTATACACATATATATATGTCTGTAAATGCAGATGCACACATACCACAGCATGAGGGTAGTGGTCAGAGGACAACCTTGGATGTTGGTCCTCAGCTTCTACCTCATTTGAGACAGGGTCTCTTTGTTGTCCATTGCTCTGTACAGCAAATTATCTGGCCCTCAGGCTTCCAGGGATTTTTCTACCTGCCACCCCACCTCACAGAGCTGATGGGGCTACAGATGTGATCTGCCATCCCTGGCTTTGTGTAGGTTCTTGGTATTGAACTCGGGTTCTTTGCATGTGCAATAAGAGCTTTAGCCTAAGATACCTCCCCAACCGTCCACTTGACTTTTTGAGACTGGGTTTCCCACTGAACCTGGAGCACCCTGGTTTGGCTAGACTGGCTGGCTGGCAAGCCCCTGGACCCCAGAGATCCACCTGCCTCTGCCTCCTGAGTGCTAGGATCAAAGGTGTGTGCCATCACTGCCTGGCTGCACAGTGAGTTCTTTAACAACTGATACGTCTCCTCAACCCCTCTTGTGTCTTTTTGGTTTTGTTTTTGCTCTTTGAGGTTCTAGGGACCCGATTCAGCGCCTTGGTTGTGCTCCTCCAGTACTTGACCTGAGCTACACCTCTGGCCCCAGATTTTCATAGTTTTGTGTTTAGTTATGTGTATACTTTGTGTATATATTGGTATTAAAACCAGGTCTACCCACCTGCTATTGGACCTTTCCACAGGGCAGGGAGCTTTTGTGATTCTCCACCTCTTGCAGAGCACATAGAGGGTCTGACCTGAAGCATGACTGTCCATCCGTACTTTAGCATTTGGAAAACGACAACTTGAGTCTTTTGGAAGCCTCCCCCAGATCTTCCTCTTGCTCCTCATCAAAAGGGGAAACACACATTAGGGAGTCTAGCAGGAGGGCAGGCTGGGGGGCAATAGGGTAGCTCAGGGCTCCACTCTTGAGTAGCCACAGCTGTAGGCAGAGCCTCTTTCTGGGAACCATTGGCTAGGGAGCTGCTGGCTAGCGGCCAGTGGAGCACACAAGGCTGGTGCCATCCCTGGGTAGAGAAGCTCCACTCAGCTGCAGGGTGTATGGGCCTGGGGTGAGTGGGCCCTGGCTATGTAGGCCTGGCATGCGTGGGTCATCTTGTTCTTTGCGCATTGTCACACATCTGAGCATCATGTCTGTGGAATTATCTAGAACATCGGGGCTTGTAGAGAATAGATTTAGGAACCCGCCGGGCCAGGGCTCTTGATTTTACTTTGTTCTTACCTATGCGACATTTCAGAGAAGAACAAGGTAGGTGACGAGCGTGGGAGCTTCTGCTTGTCATGTTCAACTCAGGGAAAATGGACTCTTGGCACAGACCTCCATCCAAACTTACAGCATCTCTGGTTTTGCTCTGTCAGCGTTCTGGTGTCCTGCTTTCCCCCTGGGAAGAGTAATTCAGGTCACAGTCAGTGTCTCTCAGGGCTTCCCACTGTCCTGGGAGACAAGGTTTCCTTGACAGCTGGGAACCTGATAGGTTTGGCTGACTTCTAAATATCTGTCCTTTTCTATCCAATGAAGCCAGGGATAACTTTAGGTATAGTTTCACAGGCACTGTCTGTCTGTCCGTCCGTCCGTCATCCATCCATCCATCCATCCATCCATCCATCCATCCATCCACCTATCCCAGCCTGGGATTACAATCCTGGGTTCTGGGTACTGAACGAGGTAAGTGCTTTACCGACTAAGCTATCTCCCTAGCCTGTATCTTACATGTTTTCACCTCAGCCCAAGTTCAGGATCCCTTCCTGGACATCCACTTTGCACACTGGCTATATACACTTTCCCATGCTCGTCAGACACGTGCATCTTAAAATTCTTTTCTGAATTATGGCAATTGCATATTTGGGAGGAACAGCTGCTGTGGCCAGCCTTGCTGGGGGAGCAGTGCGCTGGTGTTGGTCAAGGTCCCAGGTGCAGGGGAAGAAACACACTTGATACTGGAAGTGAAGCTAAAGCTACTATTAACACAAGCAAGCAGCCTGGGTTGGTTAGTTCAGTAACAGGTTTTGTTTGTTTGTTTGTTTGTTTGTTTTCGAAACAGGGTTTCTCTATGTAGCCCTGACTGTCCTGGAACTCACTCTGTAGACCAGGCTGGCCTCAAACTCAGAAATTCACCTGCCTCTGCCTCCGCCTCCCAAGTGCTGGGATTAAAGGCGTGCGCCACCACTGCCTGGCTAGTAACATGTTTTAAAAAGTACCATGATTACTTTGTTCTGTTCTGAGACAGTCTTACTACTACTTATTCCAGACTGGCCTTGAGCTTCCTCCAGCCTTCTAGGTCTACAGGCCTGGGCTACTGGGCTTGGATATCATTTTGTCATTTTTGTTGGTACTGAGGATCAAACCTAGGGCCTCATGCTTGCAAGGCAAGTGCTTTTCCACTCAGCTGCAGCCCCTTTCACTGTATGACATAGCTTTCTAGTACATGTAAAAGTCATCTGAAGGTCCCCTGTCTTCATTACTCTCTTTTGCTGTGGGAAGACACTCTGACCAAGGAAACTTATAAGAGAAAGAGTATTTGGGGGCTCCCAGTTTCAGAAGGTGAGCCCTTACCCATCATGGCTGGGAGCATGACAAGAGGAAGGCATGGTTCTGGAGCAGTAGCCAAGAGCTTCTCTGTCTTGAGACACAACTCGAAAGGCAGGGAGATACAGATATACTATCAGGCCTTGAAGCTTACGCTAGTGATCCCAGTGCTGGGAATGTAGAGGCAAGAAGGTCCCTGGGGTCACTGGCTAACCAGCTTATCTTAATGTGCGCGCAGTTCCAGGACAAGAGACCCTGATTTGAAAAGTAAGCACAGTAGAACACGGAGGTGGATCTGTGTATCTCCACACTTGTGTGCACCACACCACACCATGCGCATGCACACACACACTCATGCACACCACACCACACCATGCACACACACACACACACACTCATGTACACCACACCACACCATGCACACACACACACTCATTACACCACACCATGCACACACACACACTCATGTACACCACACCACACCATGCACACACACACACACTCATGTACACCATACCTCACCATGCACACACACACACTCATTACACCACACCATGCACATGCACACACACACACACACACTCATGTACACCACACCACACCATGCACACACACACACACTCATGTACACCACACCACACCATGCACACACACACACACACTCATGTACACCACACCACACCATGCACACACACACACACTCATATACACCACACTACACCATGCACACACCACACACACACTCATGTACACCACACCACACCATGCACACACACACACACTCATGTACACCACACCACACCATGCACATGCACACACACACTCATGTACACCACACCACACCATGCACATGCACACACACACTCATGTACACCACACCACACCATGCACATGCACACACACAACTCATGTACACCACACCACACCATCACACACACACACACTCATGTACACCACACCACACCATGCACACACACACACACATACACACACTCATGATACACCACACCACACCATGCACACACACACACATACACACACTCATGTACACCACACCACACCATGCACACACACACACATACACACACTCATGTACACCACACCACACCATGCACACACACACACACAAGTAAAAACACCTTAAGTAGTTCCAAGTGTCCTATAGAAGCCAGACAAAGAAAAAGTGCCTGATTAACTTTTTAAGACAGCAGATTCTCTCTTTATCCCATATTCACTTGGTTTTGGTAATGCGTCAGAGAGTTGACACGCAAAGACACCTAGCAAATTCCTTGTAGAGGACTCATCTGAGAAGGTTAGACACCAGGCTGCTGGAGACAGGGGAAGGGACTCACTGGCCCAGCAGCTGTATCAGATTCTGGAAGGCATGCTCTCCCAATTCTTTGGTGGTTTGTTTGTTGTTGTTTTGTTTTGTTTGTTTGTTTTTTGAGACAAAGTTTCTCTCTGTAGCCCTGACTGTCCTGGGACCCTATTTATAAACCAGGCTGGCCTTGAACTCACTGCCTCTGCCTCCCAAGTGCTGAGATTAAAGGCATGCACCACCATGCCCGGCACTCTCTGAATCTTTAAGGCCGCGCTCTTTCCCTTGACTCCACGTGCCTCAGATATTTAACCAATGGGCAGCCTTCCATTGAGCGCTTCCCTATCAGCTTTAAAACCTACTTCTCAGGAAACTACTTTCACCATGTCGTGCTGGGGATTTACTGCAATGGTTACTACGGTTCCCTGGGCATGAGCCGAAGGGCTGAGCTGATGGACAAGCCGCTGACCTTTCGGACTCTGAGTGACCTTGTCTTTGACTTTGAAGACTCCTATAAGAAATACCTGCACACGGTCAAGAAGGTCAAGATTGGGCTCTACGTCCCCCATGAGCCTCACAGTTTCCAGCCCATCGAGTGGAAGCAACTTGTCCTCAACGTCTCCAAGATGCTGAGGGCTGACATCCGGAAGGAGCTGGAGAAGTATGCCAGGGACATGAGGATGAAGGTGAGCTGGGATAAGCACATGGTGTGTGGGAGCTTGCTTCTCATCCCTATTGGTTACTCGACACACAAGACAAAATCCCTGATCTGAACATCTGGAAGGGAGGGAAGGAGGCCACTCTGGTTCAAGGGTGCTCTCCATCATGGAAAGGCACAGTGGGAGGAACCTGAAGCAGCTGTGTCCACCGCTGGGCTCGGCTCACTTTCTTGGGTTTTTTATTCAGTTTGGCTTCAGCCCGTGGGATGGCGCTGCCCACATTAGCATATGATTCCTACCCCAGTTCACCCAGCTGAGAAGCTTCCTCACAGACACGCTCAAAGAGCTGTTTCCCCGTGAGGTCCTCAATCCTATCAAACTGAGAGTCAGGATTTGACAGTCGCACTGTCTGTGGCTCTCTCTAGATGCTAGAGAGTATTTCTTGCTTCGCGGCCACTGCAGGAAGAGAACCTCTGCATCCTCCTTTGACTGGACAGTTAGTCTCCGCATGTGAGCTGGCCTGCCCTCTTTGCCGGTGGATTTTTTGCACTGTCAATTTCAGCCAACTGTGGATCAAGGACAATAGGAAAAAGCCTTGCAGCTTTGCTGAAAATATAAAGCTTTGTTTTTCTTATTATTCCTTAAATAATATATAGTTGAACAACTATCATGCCTTAGGCATTACACGTCGTTCAAGTTGTGATTCTGTCTAGAGGAGATGTGTACAGATCATGTGCAAATATAAGGGACTTGAATACCCATGGGTTTGAGTGTCCCTTCAGGATCCTGGAACTGATTCCCACAAGGGCCCTGAGGGGCAATTGGTGCTTCACAAACCACAGCTGAAACCATTTTAAATATTGCAAAGAAAGCGGTGTCTCTCTCCTCAATTCCTTCTATCAACTAAGATCCAAAAATGAGAGACCAGAAAGTTACATCTCCGGCTGAGTCACCCACCCTGTTTTATGGTCTCTTTCAGAGTCACACTGCATCTGTATGGCCTAAGTTGCAAGGCCTTCGCCATCTGGTGTCACAATAGTCAGGAGGGACATTCGCTGTGCAGAGCTGGGTAGATGGTCTCATTGTCCACTCTTCTCTCTGTCAGTTCATCTCTGTGGTGCCAGCACACCCACTTGTCCCTGACCCTCCAGGGCCTGTGGAGACACTAAGACAAAGTGACTATTCTGATTCAGGCTTGCTTATCTTCACTCTTGACCTGAGGTGGTGATCTGGAGCCCACTCTGTGACTAAATGTGGGAGGTGGGTCAGCAGAAGTTGGTTTCTGGAGAACAGTAGAGGAGACTTTGCCTCCCAGGGTGAGAAACATGGCAGTTCTAGGAGGGCTGAGGGGCTGGGGTTGACTCTCCTCCCTCCACAGAAAAAGGGATGACATGCTGTTCTATCTCACTCTCCAGGAAGTGGGACGCTTATCTTTTCCCAGTGCATCTCAGACGGGCTGTGTTTGAGGTGTTGTGCTGTGGGAAGGTGAGTGGTGGGTGTCCTCAGGATCCGGTGTGGCTGATTCCTCCTGTCTTCTTCAGATCTTGAAACCTGCAAGTGCCCACTCTCCAACCCAAGTGAGAAGCCGGGGAAAGTCCCTGTCTCCGCGAAGGAGACAAGCAAGTCCTCCAAGGAGGCTGGGCAGACGAGACAAATCGTGAGTGCCATTTTCTCTTTTCTCACACACACGTTTGTAGGGTGTCCTGGCCTGTGGGGATGAAGCCGAGTCCTCTCTGAGGGGATGCCCCGGGCGGTGCTCTACTGAGGATGAGTTGAACATACAAATGGAAGGAGAGGCCAGGAAAGACCTAAGAACGGAACACTGGAAATAGAATTAGGAACCTTGGGTCTGGAATCAGCTTAGCTACTTAGGAGCTGCCATGGCGTTTTTGTGACTCTCCTGGGTCTGAGTTCAAATTTGTCTATTTCAGAGACCTGCATTCCTTTGTGCCCAGCAGGATATGGTTGCTATCAGCCAGCAGTGGTCCAGGGATGCTTCCTTGTCCTTGGCTAACTACCATAGGCGGGTGATGCTGCTGTAGCTCCTTAGCTCACAATGACTCATATAAGACATGACAGTTGAACTGTTGAGAGTCTTCAGAGTAACCAGGGATGACTAGCCAGCAAGTCCTGAGGCCATAGTCACATAAACACTAAAATGATGCTGTTTGCTAAAATAATGACGGTGGGTTGTCACAGTGGCCCCTTGCATACTAGGGACTAGGGCAATTCACGTAAGTCTTGGTTGAGTCCCTCCTTGGCCACACCGTAGCCACGTGATCAAGCAGACCCTGGTCCCAAGGGAACCAGAGTTTGCATCTGTAAGAGGCTGAGAAGGATTCCTCACCTGTCACTCGACATTGCTGAACACAGATCTAATTAGATCACGTGGTAGGTGTGGCTTCTTAAGGGTCAACCACTTTCACAAAAGCATGTTCTGATCAACCTGTCTATCCCGTCAGCTATGGAGGGAAGGTTCTGCTGTGTTCACTTCTGGATAAGTGAACACAAAGAGAGTTTGTTATCTTGGTCCCAAGTCCTGTAGCTTGTCAGTAAGGGAGCCAGCACAACTCCCTAGACTCTAGGGAGGTGATAGGAGGGACAGGTGCCTCTGTTCGAGGATAAGAGGACAGGACAAAGTGTTTCAAAGAAGATTCTTGCTTGTCACTCCACATTCCACTGCGCCCGCCCCCCAAGGTTTAGCATGGACAACTAGCAGACACTTGCTAAAATGACAGATGTCCAGGAGTGGGGAGAGGGAGTCCGGGATTTCTATGGCAAGAAAGGCCGAGATGTGGATGCTCCAGCATATGGCCATTTTCTTAGATAGGCCAGTGGCTTCTCACCTTCCATGTGTGGTCTCATGGTCTTGCCCTCAATGCCTGTCTTTGACCTTGACACCCATTCTCAGCATGCTATCATGTGACCTTGACACTCACTCTCACTTTGTCATCTCTGACCTTGACACCCATCCTCACTTTGTCACCTCTGACCTTGACACCCATCCTCACTTTGTCACCTCTGACCTTGACACCCACCCTCACTTTGTCATCTCTGACCTTGACATCTATCCTCACTTTGTCACCCCTGACCTTGACACTCACTCTCACTTTGTCATCTCTGACCTTGACACCCACCCTCACTTTGTCACCTCTGACCTTGACACCCACCCTCACTTTGTCACCTCTGACCTTGACACTCACTCTCACTTTGTCACCTCTGACCTTGACACCCACCCTCACTTTGTCACCTCTGACCTTGACACTCACTCTCACTTTGTCACCTCTGACCTTGACACCCATCCTCACTTTGTCACCTCTGACCTTGACACCCACCCTCAGTAAGCCCAAGCTCTCTTGACTCAGTCACCCATTCTGCTGTGCTGCCATCTCAGAACTGTGAACAGAGAAACCTTCCTGACAGGTCAGTGACACAGACCCAGCAGCAGAAGGGAGGCCTCTCTTTTTATCTATTGTCCCCTCTGTCCATGAAGGTAACAGTCATTAGTTCCTTTAAAGCTCCCATGAGCAGTAGGGTTTGAGCTGCCCACAGGGGATACTCTTCTCCAAAGAACCTCGGCCAGTACACAGGAGCAGCGCTCCTCTCGGCCAGTGATCTCTGCACAGAATGACAGCCATTGGCAGGTCAACATTTCTGAGTCAATGTTTCTGGTTGGATTCCCTGGACCCATAGGAACTCAGTGTAGGCAGAGGTGTGGGAAGTTCTTAACCAGTAAAAGAAATTGAGTGACTGCAGGCGACAGGGCAGAGTGACAGACCGGGACGAGGTCAGGCGTCTGACAGTGATGGTTTGATGTAGAGGCAGGGGAAAGTATGAGTTGAAACTGCGGGCTCTGAGGTGCTTCTCAGGCTCCCAGGAGGAATGTTCTAAAAAAGGCCAATAGTAGCGACCCGGGGCTTAAGGACAGCTTTAAAATTGAAGGCTCCTACCCAGAAGTGACAGTTCAAACAGTGGCTCATTGTTGGGCAAAGAAGAAGGCCAGAGAAAGCAGAGACCAACTCAGAGATGAGGCAGGATGGCCAAGAGGGAGATTCTGGCTCTCTGTGTGCCGTTGCCCTTTTCAATGTGAGTGTTAGACACCCCCCACACACCCTATGTTGTAATAAATATTTACTCTCAATCTGGGGTTTCCACCTCACCTTTGATCATTCAGTCCAGATAAAAGACATGTAACTTTTATATTTACAATAAGTCTTAATGCTGGAGCTGGCCAGATATCTACCCTCTAAGCTATTAGTTTTTACCTCCCTATCAGTAACCTGAATTATGATTTGTTCCACATGGGCTGCTCTTAACTCCAATAGCCAGCCCATATGGGCAGTTCTTATGATCCCTTACCCCATGGTGTCTTCCTCTCTCCTTCTCCTTCCTCATGGTTCTCTTCCTTGTGATTTTCCTCCAACCCCAAGCTCAGGAACCAAACAGTCCACCCATCTCTCTTCTGCCCAGCTATAGGTTGTAGGCATCTTTATTCATCAGTCAGGGATAACTGGGGGGGGGGGGGGGCGGCAAGGTTAAGTGTTACTTGGGTCTACGTGGGGATTCTCTCATCCCTGTGGGCAACCAGACCTTGGGGACCAGTATTTAGTATTACAATACATAGCAGAAGACCAGACCTCAACAGCCCTACTCTGGGGAGCCCACTGACCCTTCTGCCAATCTGGTGCATTGGAGAGCCTGGGACTGAGGAAAAAGACTGAGGGCAGGTCATGGCCCCTAAGCCAGGAAGGATGGTCTCCAAGAAGAGAGGGTTCATTTTTTGTCACCCTCCTGCCTTCATGCCCCATGGCTCATTTTACCCCCATGATGGGAACTCCAGGAGGACCAAGGTAAGGACTTGTGATCCAGTGGCAAAAGTGTCAACTCAAAAACAGCATGGGCAGTGAGGTTGGGGGGAGGAACAGAAGATATTGAGGACTGGGGATCTTTGGAGCAGTGTGACAGGGCTAAGCCTGTGGAAGGGAAAGATGGAGAGAGCCAGGAGGCCAGCACACAGGATGAGCCCTGAGCTGAGACCCATGAACCAGGATGTAGCTTTGGGCAAACCATTTCTTTGGCCCTTGGTTTCCTTACTTTGAAGAGGAGCAGAATTAGAGTAGATTCCTTGAAGTACTTTGTAGAACATAGTGTATTCCCTCTGGGCTTTTTCCTTGCAGAACTGAAGAGAACTACACTGTCTTTGACGACCAGGTGGAAATAACCAGGAACAAGAGGTGAAGGTTCAAAAAAAAGTGGTGAATTCAGGAAGCAAGGTTTTGGGCAGCCAGGGTCAGAGGGATGCTACAGTGCAGGCTTAAGGGCAGGGAAGGGCTAAAGGGGTCCAGGTAGACAAACGTGCAGAGAGGCCTTGTGCCAGGGGAAGGAAGTCATGCTGTCTGGAAAAGACAGCCATGGTTGCAGACTGAGCAGGGCCCAGGCTGAGGGCCTCACTGACTGTTGGATCTTGGTTCTCAGAGGGGCCTTGTTCTAAATCAGAATGGGGGGAATCACCCTTCCCTGGAGCTTCTGAACCAGCAGCCGTGGGACAGAAATCTGAGCTCTTATTTTTGACAGTCCCTCAGTTCTGCTGCTGGGTGGGGACCACAGCTTGGGGTCCCCAAAGTCCCTCAGCAGCAAAGCCACCTCCACTGGGCTTTTATGAACCAAGTCAAAGAGTTTACATTAACAACCAGCGTGGCAAGATGAAAGTGTTGAAGGCCAGTCAGACCCCAGACTTGTCCAGTCCTGGTGGGCCTCTGACTGAGATGGTCTCCAGGTAAACTTGGCTTGTCCCATGCTCAGGCCTCACTGAAGTCCATCCGGGTGGTGCCTCTGAGTCACCCTCATAGGAGTCAGAGAACTGACTTCCCTTGCCCCAGATCCTAATCTCTACTACTTTGTCATGCAGCCAAGACAATCGGCCACACCAGCACCTCCATCTGCATCCGAGGAAGACAGCTGTTAGACAGCTACAGTTGTGAGTTCGAAGCTGCGGGTGCCAGGCCCCCTTTTTCCCCATCCCTTCTGACACTAGGGCGTCCTGAGAGTGGAGAGAAGGACCAGGAGGAGCAGGGTCCCCAGGTGTTTCCCTTCCATCACCTTCCTGTTGCCAACCCCCCTCCAACCCCATAGGTCTATCACAGGGGCGGGGCAGTCATAGGCCAGTATATTGTAAACTTCTCAAAAAAGGTTGGGGTGGCTATACCCAACTCCCTAGGCCCTCAGATTCAGGCCCATATCCATAGCCTTTCTCCCTGGCTGAGCAGGTTCCCAGGAGCCCCTCATTAACTCTTTCCAGTGGGGAGTGTGGGGAAAGGCTCTACCTGTAAGCCAAGTGGCCTTGGAACAGCGTGGTCATCCAGAGCCCTGCCCTGTGGGGCCTGAGGAGTGAGAGAACTGCAGAGTTGGAAAGCCACTCTCTTCTCTGCATCAGAAATCCTGGCCACTTTGCTCTCTATTCGCATTTGGAGGTTAGGAGGAGCCTCAAAAGGGTGTCTATGGAGGCTTCTGTTTAAAGTGGACTGAGGTGAGCGAGGAGGGGACGGTCTCCATGGTTCCTCTTATACCTTGGCTCCTGAGGGACAGGACTATGGAAGAAAGGACTCGTGCAGCCATACAGGAGAGGGAAAGACAGCAGAAGACAGAAGCAAAAGAAAGACTGGGGAGCAGGGACCACAAGAGACATGGAAATTCCTCCCTCTGCAGACGCATCATCTGCCATAACCACAGGCTAGACAGCATCACAGGCTAGACCAGCACCCCTGTCTCCCAGACATATGTCAACAAAAAGGCTCTTCTGCCCATAGCCTTCCTCAGACTGGCTTTGGTCCAGCAAACTAGTCTTGCTTTCTAAAAGGGACAACTTGGACCATACCCCAGTGGCTTCAGACACTGGGCTTGCTGAGCTGGTCCCCACGAGGAAAGTCTCTTGGATGCCATTGTCATGCTGTTATCTCATCTTTACCTAAGGCCAGCAAGTTGTTTCTAAATCTGCTGAGTGCTCAGGGAGGAAAAGAACTGCAGTTGGCCCGAGGCTGTCCGCTGGACCCCATACGTAGTTCTAGGGGTGTCTGTTACCACTCTGCTAGCAGTGGGAGCCACTGCCAGCTTTCCATTCCTCTGTCTTAGCACTTGCCTAAATAATCCCTTTAGGAACATCTGTATCACTGGGTTGACACCAGAGTCAGCTGAGTGGGATGGTAAGAGTGACTTCACCAGCCTCAATTAAGATCAGGTTTCTAAAGGGGGTCAGCCTTCCCTTCCCCCAGAGGCTTGTCAGTGCTCCCTCAGAGGATTTTGGTCTTATTATCATCACTACATTTATATGTGTAAGAACACACATACATGTGAGGGGCAGAGGACAACCTGGGGTTCTTACCTTCCACCTGTGGGTTATGCTTGGTGACAAGTGCTTTAACGACTGACCCACAGTTTCCGTCCCCTAAATGTTGGAAGCACCGTCTACACCTTCTACAATATGCTTTACCTCTCAACTCCACGCACCAGGGGTTCTTAGAGGAAAGTGGGGGAGGAGATTGCGGTCTGTGTTTCAATGCCCCTGTCAACTTAAACCAACTCCTTCCCAACTCTGGGGGTCAATTCCCCATAGCTCCTTTCTCATGGTTGTCCACAGTGCCTTTTGAGCAGGGTTAGCTCAAGAGCAGGTTAGCCAGGGGAGCTTGATGTGGTACTGAATCTGTTTTTTTCCAGTTGCTTGAGAGGTAGGAGCCAGGAAGATCACTTGTGTCCTCAAGTTGGGACCAATTCACTATATTGAGGCAATCACTAGAAAAGAGGGGCTGGAGAAGCAGCTCAATTGACCGCTTGCTACACAAGCCTGAGGTCCTGAGTTCAGATCCCTGATACTACGTAACAAGCCAGGTATGGCAGCACACACACTGTAAGCCCACTCTGTGAGGCAGGGAAGACAGGATGATGTGAGGCTTGCTGGAAGCCAGCTTAGCTCAGTCTACAAGCTGAAAGTCCAGTGAGAGACCCCATCTCAAGAAAATAAATTGAATTAGGTGAAGTAATTAAAGAAGATAACAGGTCAGCCTCTGGCCTCCACATGCAATGGGCACACGTGGACACAGACCCCCACACATATCCTCACACAAGCATCTACAGGGAAAAAAATGGGAGAAGACCATCTCTTCACTGGGACCGGCTTCTCCAAAGGCCAACTTTTTCTTTTTTCTGTCATGTTTCCTTTTTTTGCTTTCATATCTTTTTGGCTATTAAACTCACAAAGGGTCCTCGGGTGTGTTCTGGAAGCCACTCTTCAAGGTTTGTAGCCAGTGGTCCTGTTTAAAGTAGCAGATCTCTAGGGCATGATTGGACCACGCCAGTACCCCCTGAAGGCCTTGAGCTCATTGACACCGTTGAGTGAAGTGTGCACAGCCCACTTCTATC
Organism: Mastomys natalensis; assembly: GCA_021653895.1. Lineage (NCBI taxonomy): Eukaryota > Metazoa > Chordata > Mammalia > Rodentia > Muridae > Mastomys > Mastomys natalensis. The sequence continues at coordinate 677,070 of JAJTUV010001166.1, read as the reverse complement.
CCAACTGTGCATCACTGTGGGGTCCCAGGAACCATGAGAAGACACACAAATGTGGTGGGGATCAATATGTGCCACCACCCACAGGAGACTAAGATACAAGTTCTTTAGTGGGGTAGTAGCAAGTTGGTAGATTTAGTGACCACTGTGAAGTTCTTTCATAGAGAATGATCACAGATGAAGATGTCAGAATCTCTTAGTGGCTACTTGAGAGGCAGGAGGATTCCAAGTTCAAGGGCTGCCTGGTAACTAACTGAGGTTTCATCTTAAATATTAAAACAAAAAGGGAGTTGGGGAGGGCTCAGTGGCACGGTGCTTGCCTACCACAGGAGGGTTGTGTTTTAGAATGGTCAAGCTCTTCTTAGAGGGACGGGTTGCTGAGCTATGGAGTCTGCTGTCCAGTTGAGAACTGGACTACTTTCCTGTCAAGAGGAAGCAATTTGCTAGAGAAATCGTGCAAAGGTTTAAGAACTTTCTTATACTTGAATTTTCGCTTTTTAGCACTTAAGATAAAGTGTCATTGGATGTCATATTAAAGACATCGTTGATGCTCTTGTGAAGATGACAGAATTCCTGAAGTAAAACTCACCAGCGTCCTAAGTCCCACTTACTGTCTTGGTCATGTCAACCAAGGTGGTTCATCAGATATTGGAAGCTTTTAGAATGCTTACACAGTGTCATCCTGGAAGCTGCCAGTATCTTAACCGGTGTCCTTACAGTGCTTGGGCAGCTCGCTGTCAAGTGCTTTAGGAGTTTCCTCACAAAGATGCTTTGTACTGGGTAGTCTTGTGCTATGGTGTTGGTTTCGTGATTTTGAATGGTGCACCTCAATATTTTTTGAGACAGGGTTTCTCTACATATCCCTGGCTGTCCTAGAACGTACTTTGTAGATGAGGCTGGCCTCAAACTCAGAGTCCCACTGCTTCTGCCTCCTGAGTGCTGGGATTAAGGTGTGCGCTACCACAGCGGGCAATGCACCTTGATTTTACACATTCAAACCTACAGTGTGAACCATCTCTCAGAGTAACTGAGAATGTCCACCAAAACCTAGTCTCCTTGTGATCCTGGGCTCACTGTTACCAAAAGAATTTGGTTTAGTCCTGTATGATATGTGACTTGTTAGGACCTGAGAGGTACTGGGTTTCAAAAGTTGTAGCCCTGAACTTGGTGCTATGCACCTATAATATCCGAACATGGGAGATTGAGGCTGGAGTTCAAGGGTAACCTGGGAAACAGTGAAACCCCGTCTCAAAAAAAGTGAGTCTGATTAACTGTGCTGTGGTGGTTATTTTCAAGGGTTTTTTGTGTTTTTTTAGTTTTACAAAGTTAATGTGATTAAGTTCAAGCTTAAAAGGCTCACTTGATACCAGAGATGCTTTTAAATGTCTTCATTGAAAGCTTTGGAACTCCTTAAAGCTGTCAAGGTAGATCAAGAACTGGGAGGCAAGAGTGCGGGTGCGGGGAGCAGGGGATATCGAAGGGTTAGCTAACCACACTGAGGCCCTTGAAGAACTTCGTTCCTGTAAGCCGCTCCCTTCTACCATCCTTCTGCCTTTATCCTTAGGCCTGCTCTGACCGAGAAGGTGGCTGACCTCAGCACTCTGAACTGAAGTGGGCTATCAGATCCGGATTAGCCACGCCAGGCTGGCGAGGTTTCTATCGGTGCTCTTCTCTGCACTTTACCAGCAGCTTCAGGAGGGACTGCAACTTGTGGAGTTATGATTTTGAAGGATTTACCTGGAGATAGAATCTGAGTGGGTTTGGAAAAACTCACTGGGCAGCAGGCATGACTGGGCTGAAGTGACGGACAAACCCTGGGTTGACTGACTCCCTCACTCAGGATCTCAAGAACAATGTTGACTGCAGTTTTCTACTTTTCCATTTGCCGACTGTTCCACTTGCTCTGGACATTCTGCCTCAGCCGTAGTAACCGTTTGTGGAGTTACTCTCACTTTTTGGTACAGTAGGCAACTCAGCCAGTATTACTGTCTTCTCAGCAATAACAAGCAAAGATGGGTGGGTTTTTTTTTAAGCAGTTGATATTACCTCAACATTTTGGCATCAGATATGCAATCTTAATGAGTTTTTTATATTCTATTTGTATTGTTTTCCTATAGGGATCGCGATGGTTTGGAGGGTTTTTTGTTGTTTTGGTATTTTTTTCTGGTTCACACATGAGATGAGATTTAAGTTGTTATATGCAAATGCTTAGAAGCACTGAAATTCTGGCAATAAGGGAAAACACTTTAGGATCTTGGAGTCACTTATAGCATCTGCTGACAGGTTTTCTTCTTCTAAGAAGCTCTAGTCCATGCTGTTGCTAACATTTAAGCCTTTTCTGAGGCAAGCAAAAAGCACAAGAGACCATGTGCTCCCGAAAACACAGCAGTGCCGAGACTTCCCAGACAGGAAGGCAGATGTCTGCTCAGCCTTGGTTCCTAGTGGCTCCTTGTTGTTATGTGTTCTCTGCCTCAGATGAAGGCAAACGTGATGATGGACTGTTTTCCAGTAGCTTGTCTTTAGGTACCACTTCATGGCATTAGGAGGCACTGGGGGAAACCAGGACCTCAAGGAACAAACCTGTCTTACAGAAGAGTTCCAGCCCAGTGCTGTGCCTCAGTGTTACCTAGGCCCTGAAACAGAGTGAGCCTGCCTGTGGCCACTACAGCGCAGCTTCTGCTTGCAGACCACGACGGAGGAAGCAAAGCTTCAAGTCTTCGTGCAGTCACGATGCCAGCTCAGGAGAGCGAGGACCAGCTCCAGCTGAGTAACCAGCCCCAAGAGCTCTGCATGCTCTCCTCTGGCTGTGACTGGGAAGCTCGAAGAAGTCAACTGTTTGCTCACTGAATCTTCGCCAGGAAAACCTAGGGCCATAAGGAGGTCAAAAGCGTGTGCAAAAAACCCCTCACTCCACTCTAAAGCCAGCATTATTAATGAAAAGTTGTTTTCTTGGAAAAACTTGGTGTCCTTTAGAGGACAGGACCTGGAAACTAAGAGTGTAAGCTTCAAGTTCTGAACTCAATGGCTTTCTTCAAGAGTCCTGTTAACAGAGTTCAAAGAAAGTTATGGGGCCTGGGCGTGTGCTCGGAGGCTCCTCTGGTTTGACACCCGCACCCAAGGAAGCATCCTTTCTCCACATGTCCTCACATGCTACCCGTTGTCAGCCTCAGGGCTGTGTGCATTTAAATGTTCCCAGAAGCAATCTGGTAAGCACAGCCACCAGGCCAAGTGCCTGCAGCCAGCTGTGTTCAAGGACAGCTCCCGGGAACAGAGTGCTCAACAGTGGACGCTGTTGGACAGCCAGCTGTTGACTTTGTCGTTTATTCTCTCCCATAACTACTTTCTGATTTTTGGGTTCATTTTTTCAAGGCAGGTTTAGTCACAAACATTTAAGAAGCTCTTTGTCACTCAAGTTTACTGCCTGTAGTTACACTGACTTCCCAAAATAGAAGGAAGCCCCGAAACACCGACATTCTAATGCAATAGTTTATTGGAATAAGGCAGCAAAAATGAATGCAGCACATTTTTCCCTCTCAGACTGGCCTTTCAGCCTGGCTGTGGCGAAGATGAATCTGTGAGCTGACAGGAACAGGTTTTATTCTATGCCCCATGGCAAGGTGCACACAGCTGAATGACAAGATTCAAGTTGACTGCTGTTGGTTGTGAGAGGTGGCCTGGTGTTTTTGCACACGTGGGCCTCGAGCACACCCTGTCTTGAGTCAGCTGTTATGGGGTTGTCCTCAGCAGAATGGTAAACAAATGAGAAGCCTTTGCAGACCTTAGCTCACTAGACAGGCTTTCGTATATTAGTTTTACGTGCAGCCTTGTACAGTGTTTTGACAATACATTTCAGATTCTTGTTTATTCTTAGACTTTGACGGTTAATACATTTTCAAAAATAGTTCAGAAGACCTAAGATTGTTTAGAATGGGTATTTTTTAAGTACATTAAGACTTGATGGTATTCTAGCAGAACACAAGTGCATTGCTCTATCGCCTTGCTCAAACTCTACTTGTCCACAACAGCATGGACTGTAATAAAACCATTCTCAAACTGAGGCTTCACATGTTTTGTTGCTGTTTTGTCTAGTGAACATATTGACCATTTTCCCTCTTCCAGACTTTGTTAAATATTACTTAAATTTTTGTTCAGTCAATCACTTGCCTCTTAGCCTCATCTTACTGATAATGGTGAAAAGGTAATCAAAGAGTTGAGGAAGGTGTACAGTGCCACATCTACACTCAGCACACTTACCACAAAGCCAACAAATATGCAAATATAATAATTTATTACAGCTTACAGGTACAAAGTACAAAAGATTCTATGTCTTATAACTTTTTTTTTAACCAAAGATTAAAAACTAGCAGATGCTCATCCAAAGACAAGATTTCAAGTGTCTATTGTCTTGATGGCAAAAGGTCAGTAAAAACTAGGAAGTCATCACACTGTCCTTGTACTTACAACGGCCGCACGAGGCTGGGGAGATGCTCAGTTAGGGGCCTGAGTGTGATCCCCGAGCCCACATGAAAACCCAGGTACCCACATGAGTCTTACACGAGGCAGGATGACTCTGAGCTGCTGGCCTGCCAGCTACCCTACTTTAGCATGTTCCAGGCCAGCGAGAGAACCTGTCTTAAAAATAAAAGGTAGATGGCTCCAGAGGGCTCGCTCTGACTTCTAGACACACATGTGCAAGCAAACATACACACACCAGGCATATGGATAGTTCACACTTTAGCTGGTGAGAGATCTGACTTCTGCAGCCAGTCAGATCAAACTGTGCTTGGCAGGTAAACACAAGGCCTAGAGGAGATGCCGGCCCCTCTCTGTCTATAATAGTAGAGAAAATAGATTGGAGTTTTAAAAGCTTGTGAGAAGTGTTGTGTGGCCACAGATTAACAATAAGCTAACAGCAATTTATGAATTGTATCAAAGTGCTATACATGAAATAGGCGTAAATTCACATACAAAGGTTTTTATGAATGTTAGTTTGCCTACAATGATGTCTATACAAATCCACTCAACACAGCCTCCATATTAAAAAGAGACTATTACCACTGTAATTTGATAATGACCATGTCTAACCTTAGCACCCTTAGCACCCCACAAACTGTACTGAAAACTGTGGACCATCTCAGCTATATTAACACTCTCCATGGAAAGCAGAGTGAGCTGGCTGGCTTGCTCAGTGCTCACCGGACAGACACTTCTTAGTCTGCACACCTCTGAGGCAGTGGTCTAGTACACAGAATAACGAATACATGAGTTAAAAATTTAAATTGCAAAGATTTATTGTCTAAAACATTCTATTAATAAAATCACTGTAGAAAACATTTATTACAGCACAGTAATGACTTAGTAAAAAATGCCTGTAATTTGAGTCTACTATTTTAAAAAGTAGAGAAATTTCTACTTACATTTAGAATTCTATTATTCGACACTTGTACAGGGCAAGCTACTGGCTGGTCAGGCTACTGTGAGGCTGCAGGGGCAGTGTGAGTGCCATGGCACACTGCTGCAGCATGGGACCAGAAAGCTCAACGCTACAGCCAACAGTGAGGCCCCCGGGTCTAAGCAACCCCTCTCCCAGCTGACTCCTGCACGTTGGAGGCGAATGACACACAGCTGTGGAGCTCCTGCTTCCTGCCAAAGACCACTTCTCTAACAATTTATACAAAATTGGCTCAACAAAATGTCGCTCCTGACCCAAGGGTCTTCACCATCATTAAGCAGAAAGGGAAGTACAGGAGACAGAAGTACAACATGGGGTCTGCTGCCTTTTGCTTGTCTTTGAGACACAGGACCTTTTGTGTAGCCCTAGTCAGCCTGGAACACATAGCTATCCCCCAGATGCTGGGATTAAGGATGTTTGTGGATGCATCTGGCCCATCTGCTTTCCCTGGGGCAACCTTAGTCCAGGACAGGAGTAGACATACATAAAGGACTTTGCCTATATTTTGTCTTAAGACAGGGTTTCACATAGCCCAGGCTGGCCTCAAACTTGCTATGTTGCTAAAGCTGGCTTTAAACAACTAATCCTCTTGTTGCCACCTTCCAAATGCTCATAGGATTATAGGTATGCACCACCATATTCCCTAGGAGCTTTGCTCTTAGGAGAGTAAGCTATACTTCTCAACTATTTCCACTACAAAATGTAGGCATATCCCATAGCTCAGGGTGGAAGTGACATGAGTCAAGTGTTCTCTATAGCAAACACATTGCCAAGCCTCTTCAGAAGCATGGACCCCTGTGGAGGAACGACCCAGTGATTTCTATGAAGGATGACAGACTTCTCCCAGTGAAATTAACTTCAGAAAAGGCAGCAAGCTGAGCTTTGCAGGTCCCACAGGCCCACCGGATGTACTAAAAAGCACTGCTTCCTATCTTGAGGGCCAAGGAGATGAACTACATTTTAAAATGTTGCCAACTTTACCAGGACTTAGAAGTCATTTACAATAAAGTTCTTTAGACATCAGTTATCAGGAAAATATTTCATTAAAAAAACAGTTGTAAATTTTTCTCATCCAATCTGTTTCAAGCATATAACAGAAATTCAGAACCCCATATCACAAAAATGAACAGCATGCAAATACTTAAAATTTTTACAGCCTTTGAAAAGAATGTAGACAGGAAGTTGTGTGAGTGAGCAGTAGTCAGAGCTCAAGCCGGAACCTGGCCAGCAAAGGCAGGTGGTCTGAGGAGTGGTGCTCGTTGGGAAGGCCGTTCACAGTCCACAGGTCTTGTTCTGTTACAAGTGACAGTCTAGCTACAAGTTTCAAGCCACCAACCAAAGCGACTTCAGCTCCTAGTTAAAGAGGCACACATTTAATGAAACCGTCATTAAACAAGTTTAAAAAACAAACACTGAAACAGAACCCGAAGCCCACCAGAAAACTAATATGAAAGTTTTTAGAGTATAGTTTTAGAAAGTTATTACTAATAATCCTTAAACGGTAGCTTTATGTTATTTATGTCAGATATTTTTTCTATTTCAATTAATAGTTACACAATGTACCATAAAATTGTTAGTAATCTGAGAATGACAGCCCAGTGTGATGCACAGAGCGAAACCTGGCGGGGCTGCCAAGGCCGCTCTCCACCCATTCTCCACGGCGACACGCTTTAGGGAGACTGGAGCTGCTGATCCTGGCACTCTCCTGCCACCTAGTGAACTCTGTAGGCATGGCAACTTTCAGACCTTACTGAGAGCAGGACACACTGGGTAGTTGGTTTCGTGAAACAACCTGATACTTTGGATTCCAGACATTAGGTTTCCAGTTATCTCAATGCTTTCTGTTTTAAATCTTTTGGTTGGCTTACACAACCTGATTTCTTGAGCTGTAACAGGAATGTGCTGTCCACTTCTGTTTCTGAAAGCAGCCCCAGGGTGCTCTCCCTCAGGTCCGCACACCCAAATGTCTGCTGTGGGCAGCACTGACCTGCTGAGGGTCATCACAGAGCTGTGGTTCTTCCCCATCTTACTCAGAGCCTGCCACAGGGAGGCAGGATGGATGCTGAAGAGCGGATGGCAGCCTAGGACTTAGATTTACTCTGACTGGCACTGAAGGGCCAACTGAGGCTGCAGTTCCTCGAGGGTTTGTGTTGGGGCTTGTTACTGCCTTGGTCTCTGTAGACAGTTAACATCTGTCCAGTCACAGGAGGAGCTCATCCATCAACCCCTCTAGCTAGCCGTCTGCCTTGCAGCTGCGCTCAGCCCAGGCCCTGTACGTTCTGGCATTGTGTTTCCACACACTCCTTACCTGGACCCTGAGCAGTGTCCTCCTTCTCTGCAGAGTAGAAAATATAATCGACGGTTATGGCGCTTCGGGAATGGCAAGTGGTCACCTCTGGAACTCCAGTGTCAGGAACATAATGAGAATAGACAGATGACAAGCTGAAACCGTGCTGTAGATGTGAAGACACTCTAGAGCAAAAAGAAAAGGGCTTAGTGTCTGTCAAGATTTCACAGGAAAATGACCTTTTACTCCATTCTCAGTCAAAGACTAGGATACTTCTGACTGTCTTTTTCAGACGAGGTCTTACATTATAGTCTGGCTGGACTGAAACTTACTCTATAGCTTAGGCTAGCCTCAAATCTGTGGCAATTCTTGTCTCTGTTGCTTAAGTACTGGTATAAGTATAAGCACCATGCCTGTGTTTTTTGAGAGTTTATATAGATCAGGCTAGCCTCAATATCATTACATAGCCCAGGCTGGCCCCCTTTTCATGATACTTCTGCCTCAATGACCAGAATGTTATGATCACAAGTGTAAGTCCCACACTTAGCTAGATGAGTTTCACTTAAATAAACCATATTCCAAGTGAGAGCTCGTTTCCTGATGCAGTGAATGTAAACAAATGGTATCTAAAATCCAGCAAAGGGGGTAAAAAGTATCACTATGCTAATCAGATCTTCAAATGATACATGTGAGAGCCTCCATTTACATAATGACCAATAGCCTGCACTTCTTGGTTGTATTTCCTTAGTTTTTGAGACAGGGTTTCTCCATGTAACCCTGGAACTGACTCTGTAGACCAGGCTGGCCTCAAACTTGGGAGAGCCACCTGCCTCAGCGTCCTGAGTGCTGCTGGGATTAAAGGCGTGTGCCCCACTGCCTGACTTTGGCTGTGGTTTGAGGGATGCCCTCAGTAGTCAGTGTGTGCAGGGCTACTTGGGACCATCCGGACCTCTGCTGGCAACGAAGCCACAGGCCACCCATGCGGTGCTGCCTCTCAGGACAGCTCCAGAGTGGCTCCCATTCACCACTGCAAACACATGGCACGTTACTGACAAAGGGCTAAAGATTATTTTCTAATATGTCATGAATTTTAAGAGCCATTTATGCTATAAAGGAAAAATTCTATACGCCATTGTAGGTGCTGAGGGACACAACAAAAATCTGGTTCTTTGGACCAGAGAGATGGCTCAGTAGTTAAGAGCACTGGATGCTCTTCCAAAGGACCAGGGTTCAATTCCCAGCACCCACACGGCAGCTCCCAACTGGCTGCAGGGGATCCAATGACCTCTCACAGACACACATGCAGGCAAACTATCAATACATACGACCTAACACTTAATTTAAAAAAATGTGGCCCTTAATTTTTGTAAGCCAAGTCAATAAACACAGGTAACTCCTTAACACATCTAGGGCTTATATTTATAGCATTACTAAATGTCAAAGGTGGTGCCTATCTATAATTTCACATGTGGGAAGCTGGAGCTAGCCTGAGCTGCACATTGAGACACAAAAGCAAGTTAAATCTCCTTCAAGCTGTTATGTTACTGTTGGTGTCTCAGTTTATAGACGAATCCCTATGCATACACACATTTGTCACACATCGTACACAATGGCAGAGCTAGGGAAGGGCATGGCAGCACACAGTCTAACTGTAGTTCTTAGGAGGCTAAGAAGGGCAAAAGCTCAAGCTAGCCTGAGCTACACAGCTAAACACTGTAATAAATCTAACTTCTCAAAACCATCATTGTTACATCCATCTTTATTCGATCAATTATAGGGGAACTTTTGCTATATTTAAAATGTTTATTCACTAAAAATTGCTTCTTTCCTTACTACATTATTTATAAGAATTTGAGGTTTTTTCTGTCAAAACATCACATTCAAACTAAAACTGAAAAGAATGATGATAAATTGAGATATGCTTCTATATGGGCCCTACATTTAAATGCTGAAAAAAAAAATCTGAGTTGCAATAAAAAATAAACATCTCAAGAATCTTCAAGAGACACGATCTAGGTCTGTCTTGACCCAGTGGGCAGCCACGGCCCAAGCATTGCGGTGTCCTTTGAAAGGGACACAGGCTTGTCACTCTGCTTCTCATGTTCTTCCTTCAGTTCAAGAGACAATGACAATGCTCCTCTTACCGCGTGGTGTCTGGATCACGTTGCTCTTAGCCTGGGGTCTAGTGAGTCAAATAAGACTAAGGGTCCTACAAAAGGGGAAGAGACTTTCCTGTCATCTAGGCTCTTTAAATACATAATGACATACATCTCAGGGTTCCTGGGCCAGTCCAGGCCCACATACTGTTTTCCAGAACACTGCCTAAAGCATGCCAAAGCATGAGACACTGCTTTACACACTTAGGCTCCGTGAATCCTCACAACCCAGAGAAGGAAAAGGAACCCTAGAGATGTTTGAGTCTCACAGCTAAAAAGCAGCAGTCAGACCTGGAATTCATGTGTATCTGTCTTAAACCCAGCAGTCTTTGCAGCGAGGAATAGCACCGACTCCATTTTGGATCCAAGTGTTTTCTGAGAGAGAATTTTTTGCATTATTCAGTTAAAGTCAGGGATTGTGCACTGCTGCCTTCCGGAACTCACTTGTCAGCTGACACCGGGACCTCCGCTTTTTCCTGCTGTGCTTGAGTCAGATCACTGTCTGAAAGAGCAGAGGGAATCGCATCAATCCAATGTGCATACAGTTCTGTTCTAGTTTGCCAGAGCATAGCTTTCTCTAGAGTCAGACTCCTATGTCTAGTTTAGATGTTTGGTTAAATGTTTGATCCTCTAGCCTAAATTCTGATGGTCTACAAATTAGGGGGAAGTGCAAACAACTCTAAGGCAACATGCAAGTTACTCATGCACAAATAACGTTGGAATTTGATTATTTTTTTTTTAAGATTTATTTTATGTGAGTACACCGTTGCTCTCTTCAGACACACCAGAAGAGGGCATCAGATCCCATTACACATGGTTGTGAGTCACCATGTCTTTGCTAGGAATTAAACTCAGGACCTCTGAAAGAGCAGTCAGTGCTCTTAATCACTGAGCCATCTCTCCAGTCCCAGAATGTAACTCTTAAAAAGGAAATTTGGAGTACATCACAAAAAGGATGAGCAAAAGCTAGTTACATTTGTATACACGAACATTCATGCCAGAGATACTCAAAGTTTGACAGACTTCAAAGGGAAGACAATTACCCAGCAGACTGCCAAAATGTCCCCCACACTCACCTGTCTTGTCTACTGTGGGAACCTGCTGTGCCTCATAAACACAGTTCTGAGAGATGCCTAGGTTTGGGGGCCAAATTGGAATAGATAAAATTCTTTGTCCCCGTGAAGACTGTTCCTGGCCAGATACCTGCACAGAATTTCAACAGGCATCTTAAGTGAACAGACTTTAACTATTTACGTACTGAAACGTTTGTTTTTCATGGGAGGTAATCAGAAATGATAAGCAGGCCCTTCAGTCCTATACAGATACAGTTCAGCAAGCACTCGTCATTCCATGGAAATGCAGGCTTTTCACACGTGTGCTTCCTTATGTGAGCACCTAAATGTCTTTATGGCTTCCCACTAATCCTGTCTTACCCTTGCTGCTATCTGTAACATAGTTTCTACTGTGTCCGATGCTAAGCTCTAAAATCAAATTTCAAACTATCATTGAAAATTCTGATGGTGGAGGACTTATTTTGGTTAAACATACTGAAAACCAAATGATCTAAAACAGGCAGAGGGAGGCATGGAGATATCATTCAAAGCCTAATAAAATAATCCTAAGCTGAAGAATAAAAGTATTTAGCATTACACAGGACAACTTAGTGTTACATAAAGGATAACTTATATAATGAATATTAAATTCCTGTACTGTCCCCGCCCAGCATTCAGAACTCCTCCTCTACCCCTTGTGAAGGGGGCTTTCAAGTTATCCAGTCTCAAAACTTCTCTTTCTACCCACTAATTCCTTTAGATAGAAAGCTTTCCTAAGTGGAAAAGACCAAATGAAACCAAGTGAATAAAGCCACTGGCTCATGACTATGGGACCATCCAATTTCCGTGTGGAGAGGTTTTGGACGCCCGGTGTTTTCACCCAGCCATGCCATGACAGCTTCACTGTTGAGGACCACCCCTCATTCTGATGGGCAGAGCAGCAAAGCCCGCTTCCTAACACAGGAAACCAGCACTTACCTTTCCAATCGCAAGACCTTCATAATTTAATTTTCCTTCCTTTATGAAGCTATAGAGTGGAGAGCCAGGGACAGAATTGAAGTCACCACACATGACAATGGGACAGAAGCTGCCATCTTCCCGATGGGCCACACTGGAGATCTCTGCTAGCAGCATTGCCAGCTGGGTCAGCTTAATGTCACCACGCCGTGGGTTGTACAGCAGATGTGTGTTAGCTATGCAGATGGATGGAGAGGCAGCACGTGGAATCTTGGGCTGCAGGAGTAACACTAATCCAATGTTGTCTCTGTCCAGCAGAGGAATATCCCGGCGGCAGAACTCCACGGGGTTCACAGATAGGAGCGAGAACTTGGAATGTTTGAAGCAGATGGCACAGCCATCGGGCTTCCTTCCTGTCTTCATCTTATTTCACAGTGATAACCTACGAGGCATGAATTTTAAAAGAGAGACTATGTCCAACACATTTCTCTTAAGACTTTAAAGCAGTGTTTGACAAAGCATAGTCTGTAAGACAGGATGCTAGGGCATGTTGAAACCAAAGTGGAGGCTAGAATTGGGCCTAAGAGTGTTTCACCTTCAGCATCGAGGAAAATAAATTCTGACAAGTCTCATCTTTTTCTCTCTTTTGGCAGTGGGACAGGTGCCACGGATCATGGTGGATCTACATCCCCAGCCCAAGGGTCTTCTGAGACAGGGACTCGCTATGGTTCTCAGGCCACCCCTGAACTTGTTATACAATTCCATGTGGCCTTAAGCTCCTGATAATAATGCTTCTGCATCCCAAGTGCTGGGATTGCAATGGGCTCACTACTCCACACACCGTCTAACGTCAGGCAGGGGACAGTCTTACACACTTGTAATGCAAGCATTTGTAAGGAGGTGAATTATGAGTCTGAACCAACCTGGGTCACACAGCAAGACCTTGTCTCAAAAACAGTATGCCTAGGTTTCTTTAGGGCAGGTTTATCCCTCCAACTCAGTCACAACAAGGACAGTAAGGCCTCACAGTAACCACTCTGGTCTTTGTGTTCTTCTCCCCACCTCACTCTCTGTGCCCACACTGCCTGAATCCATGTTGCCATCAGAGCCTTCCCTTGATGGCTCTGCTGACAAGAATGCTCTAGGTATGGCTCCACTTTCTCCTCCAAATCCTTGTCCAAACTTCACCTTGTCCACTCACTTTGCTGAAAACCTAAATCTTCCCCGTCTGTCTTCCTTGCCTGCTGTTCACTTACACACATCCCACTAGGGAAGAGGCCAGCTGTGGAGACCAAAGCTGCTCTCACTTCTAAACAGTTTGAAGGTCAGCAGGTACTCAGAAGGCACCTGATGAATGAATGAATGCCACACGGGCACGTTTCACACTTGCTTCATGCCTGGAGATGAGATGATTCTTACAGCTGTTCATCAAATAAGCCACGGTAAAGCCTCCTGGTGATGAGGTAGGTGGCCCAGTCCCTCATCTGCAGCACAGACCCACAGTGGTCCAGTAGCTGAATGACTCCTGGAGACCTTTCCCTTTAAAGATCAGCATGGAATTTCCAGCAGAAATGTTGCAGAATTTGCTTGACATTTGAAATAGTGTCACATTTTCAAAATTAAGAGTTATGCCTCAGTGGTTAAGAGCACTGGCTGCTCTTAAAGATGGTCTGTGTTTAGTTCTAGCACCTACATTGTGGCTTATAACTGCCTCTTAACTATAATACCATGGGATCTACCTTTTCTGGTCTCCACAGACTTAAGGCTCACACATGTGCACAGACGTACAAGCAGAGAAAACACTCATACCCATAAAATCATAAATAAAAACTAAAAGTTATTCCCAGGGCTGGAGAGATGGCTCAGTGACTAAGAGCACGTCTCTTGCAGAGGACCCAGGTTTAGCTCCTAACACCCACATGGTGGCTCACAACCATCTTTAACTCCAGCTCCAGGAAGGACATCTGACCCTTTCTGATCCCAAGGGCATCAAAAATGCAGGCAAAACTCTTACACATAAAAATCAACCTTAAAGAGTTTTGTTTCTTAAAGTTATCCCCAAACGTATTATACATATTTTGTTGTGGTGGTTTAAATAACAAACAATTCTGCAAGAATAAATCTGGCTAAAGTAAACAAAGGTTACATTGTACCCAGTGATTCCAGACTTGGCCTGATCTCTTTCCCATAATGATCTTCTTGAACTTCCTGTAGACAAAGCACCTTGAAGAAAATATAGTGGCATGAATTAAAACTGATGCACACATGAATTCTATTTAGCTCTGACACAGTAGACATCAAAGTTGCATATATACTTTTTCTTACTTTTAGAATTAATGCTATTTATTATTTTTTGGTTTCTAAGACAGGGTTTCTTTGTGTAGCCTTGGCTCTTCTGGAACTGCTGGCCTTGAACTCAGAGACCCACACGCCTCTGCCTCCTAAGTGCTAGGATTAAAGGTGTGTACCACCTCCACCCAGCTTGCCTGCCTGCCTGTCTTTTTCTTCTTATTTTTTGAAAAAGATTACTGCTCTCAAATATTCTATATCACAAACAATATGTTTCTAACTATCTTATAATATACCTCAAAACCATGGGCCACACTCACATGGAATAGCATCTTACCATTCAAAATGGTCTAGTTCTTGAAAGAACTTTTTGTATTTTTTATATATGAGGCTATCTTGCATGAATTTCCATGTTCATCATGACTAAATTTTTGGCTTCTTTTTAAAACAAAACAAAGCAAAAACAGAATGTCACTATATAACCCAGAACAGTCTTGAACTCAAAGTGGTCCTTGTGCCTCAGCCAAGTATTATAGACATAGCGTCATACTTGGCTCAGGATTCTTTTCTTTAAAATAATTTTTTTTTGAGATTTTATTTTATGTATACAAATGCTTTGCCTGAATTTCTGTGCACTATGTTCGTGCAATGACCACAGAGGCCAGAGAAGGATGCCAGACCCCTTGGAACTAGAGATACAGGTGGTTGTGAGCTACCATATGGGTGCTGGGAATTGAACCCAAGTCCTCTAGAAGAGCAGTCAGTGCTCTTAATCACTGAAGCATCTTACCCAACCCTGTGCATCCTTTCCGAAGAGGTTGGTTTCATCCCAGCATCCCCAGCTCACCCCTTTACTCTCCCAGCTCCTTCACTCCCCCCCCCCCAAAAAAAAACCCCACTGTTTCTTTAGCTGGGCATGGTGACATATGCCTGAAATCTCAGCATTTCATAGGTACAGACAGGAAAACCAGGAGTTCAAGGTCATCCTAGGTAAATTTGAGGCCAGTGTGAGGTATCAGAGATCCTGTCTCGAAACAAACAAAACCAATTGGCATTCTTTAAATGCTATCATCTTACTATGCAGATACATTTTTTGCACAAATTACTGAAATTTCAAGCCCAGTATTTTTATTTAAAATGCTTCCAGTCTGAGTCTCAAAGTTGACCAATACTTTAAAACTTTCAGCTCTGAAAAGTTGGGTGATTATTTCTATCAGTGACCAACAGCAAGAAAGCCATACCTAGCTAACAACGGCTCCTTCCCCAAGAGCATGAAGTGAATAAAACACTGCTCACGACTGCACACTCATGACCATACTTTCTTTGGATGAAAAGTTCTAATACTGCTTTACACACTTACATCTGCATCAAAATGTTTGATTTCTTTCAAAATATTGGGAAACCGAAAACTCCAGTGTAACACTGGGCGTCGGCAGTGTCTGTAGAGGTGTGAGTTATCCTCCAGTAAATCCTGCGAGAGGATGTTATAAGACATCACTGAGAAGTCAAACTTATCTTCGCGGTCCTCACACGTGGAGTCAATGTTTCTGTCTTCTAGGTTCTTCACATTCTCTTTGTTATGGCTACATAAATACTCCCAATTCCTTTTTATTGTCCCTGTTAAAATATATTAGACAAAATATAACAAGCAATCAAATGAGACCAGATACTTTCCTGTATACAAATACTTTCTTACTTAAAGAAAATGCCCACAGCCACAGAGTAAATGCTTCCCTAGGAGACAGCTACATGACACTGACTAGTTGCTAGCTGTCATTAGGAGGGCTGACAAGGTAGCAAATCCATATGCTGAGGGCTACCAAATCTTTCTGAAGGCTGAAAACCTAAGACTGCATTTTCCCATCTGTCCCTGGTTAAGACTTCCATCAGTCATGCTTAGCATTCTTTAATGCAAGGAGAAGGAGAGAGAGAGAGAGACTCTGCCTGAGTTGGCCTTCCAGAGATGACTTCCCACTACATTTCATTCCTTATTAAGATTGTCAGTTACCTTAGCTCCAAAACCTGGTTTACACATGGATGGAGGGTGGTAAAAATGACAACATGTGGGAACAGTGGTTAGTGTCTAAAATGTTACAAGTGGGAAGTGCAGACAGAATGACAACTGTCACAGATCCTGTGACATTACAGGATAAGCCTTGTAATGTAATATAGGTATACCAAAACAACAATTATTGTTGGCATTATAGAATGTTCCAGACAAACAGCAGAGGCTTCTGACTGAGCCTTGCATACAACCCCAGGAATGCACCACAGATCACACTATGAAAAGACATACAACTCTTTGAAAAAGCAATAAAATGGATAGAAAAAGATGAGATTCTGTAATTAAAGACACCCTTCCATTGAGAAATTATCATCTTCTGAGGTGCATGTATGCATGCATATGTATATGTGTGTGTGTTGTGTGTGTGTGTGTTATATATATATATATATATATTTGTATATATATAACACACACACACACACACACACATATATAGTCACAGCCAGGCTTAGTGACACATGTCTATAGTTCAGCACTCAGAAACCTGAAGTTCAGGGTTAGCCTGGCCTACATGTACTGAGATTAAAACAAAACAAAACAACAACAAAAAAAAAACCAACAATAAAACAGGTTGAGCACTTATCTGGAAAGCAGGTTCAATGCCTCCTGCCAGGAGAAAAAGTAGCAAAATACCCACATAGTAAGTAAGACTATGTCACACTAGTGAGGACATGCTTAATGACATGGAAGCCAGGAGAACAAGAAGGAACGTTTAGTTACCCAGAAACTCAACAATAAAGACAACCTAACGTTCCCGAGAACAGACGTGGTGATGGCCAGCCAAGCATACTGAGGGTATAGTGCAGCTTTTGGCCACAGACTATCTTCCTCTAGCCTGTATGCAGGTTTTCATTTCACAATACTATAATGCATAAAATTCTATTAAATAAAGTCTGGAATATGGGGCTTATATCTGCAATCCCTGAACTCAGGAAGCTGAGGCAGGATTCCCAAGAGTTTGAGGCCAGCCTAGGCTACAATGTGAGTCCCTGTCTCCAAAACAAACCAAAAAGGAAATAGATTGAAATGGTACACTTATATGTAGAGTGACAAGGAAATATGCTACCATTTAAAAAAAAGTCTTCTACATTCATACTCATAATCAGAATACACATACACTATATACAGCTGCCAATAAAACATATTATGGTAATTAGTTACACCAAGTCACTTTCCTCAGTATCTAAGCATCTCCCTGCTACATGCAGGGCAGAGACATTTGACCAGACAGAAGATAATCGCTGAGGCTGAAGGGGATGAAGGAGCTGATGGTGTGAAGGTGCTAAGGGAAGGGCAAGAAGAAAAGGTAGAAGGAAAGAAAATCAAAGAAAAGTCTTCTGACAACTGCAGAATTCTGCCCCGAACAGCCCCATGCCCAGGTGAGTAAAATAATTAGCCCTTCCTTGTCCTGCACTGAACTTGGAGGATCTTACCCCAAAGGCTTACAATTAAGAATAACAGCACTAGGTCCACAGAGCTACAGTGACAGGCTCCATTCACCAACTGGGGTGTCCCATGACGGTTAGTCATACACAAGCAAGATGGAAGGGCTCCATCATGCTGTGTGCGAGCTTTCACCCACGAAGAACCTTCCTGTCACTGCCATAGTGACATAAAAAGTGAAGGTCAAGGACACTCGTCACAGCTCCTTAGGCGATATGTACACAGAGTGGCATGTAAATACATGAGATTATTATGTCCTTAAATAACCAGGACCAGTGGATTACCTGGTTAACATGGTGGCTTTCAAACTTGTACTGCGTGGGGAGCACTTTGGCATTGCTTTTCATTTCAAAAGGACACCAAATCTCTGCTAAGGCAAAACACACACAGTCCATCCCGACCACAGTTGTTTATACTGAATAGGCGCAAGTGTGTTCACAGGTTCCATGGAGGACAATCTCAAAACCACTGACACAGTGAACAGTCTCCGGCCATCACATACTTTACAACATAAATTCACACTGCAAAATCTTATATACCTTCCATGTCAGGAGGAACAAGGTGATCACAGCAGAGAAGAGAGATGAGTCAAAGAAAGTGAGCAATAGGTCTGAGCAGGTATTGGGGTGCCTAATTACAAAGTCATAATTGTATCATACAAATCCTTCAAATACCACTTTAAAGTGACAGGCAAATTAGTAATGCTGTTCTCTTGATTGGAAATTATTAGTGAAATATCGGAAGTCACATATGTGGCTTAACGAAGAGCCTTTTCCTTATTCTCAACACCTAGGAGGAACGGACAGATAGAGAGTCAGGCAGCAGTCAGAAATTGTCAGTATGTAGCTTAATCCCCTACCATTTCTGGGAAAACTTCTTAGTAGCTACTATGAAGCCAATAGTAAGTTAGGCATGTACACATAGCTTGCTTTATCTTTAACAGATATTCAAAGTAGGTGTTACATATTACATGAGAAAACCAAGGAACATAGGTTCAGTGACGTCTCTGAGCTCATGCCACAGAGGCAGGATGCACATGAGGGCAGGGAGTACTTCCTGAACTTTACAGTGCTTGTGCAGCCTGTCAAAGTTCTATCTGAGAGAGCACAGAATTATCAAAAGGCTGGCAAGAGAGGAATGTGAGTCGGCCTGATTGACAACAGACACATAATCTAAAACAACGGGTCCTTCCGAGGACCCAGATTTCAACGTCTCAGTCTCATAGGATCCTTATCTCCATATGTTATAGTCACATGCTATACACATAGATGTCCACGGCTATGGGCTTAGTTTCTGTTTACATGTCTTTGTTTATTCCAACTAGCACCTTGTAACTGTAGCAATTAATAATTTCTGCCTTGGGACCCAGGTGAATCTTCCAGAGAACTTTATGGCAACAAAGAACAAGGAGCCTGAACAGCGAGGCCTCAGGAGCTCACGCTCAGTTCTTCCAGCTCTACCTCAGCCCCTGCCACGCAGCCCCTCTAAAGCATCCTCATAAAAACTGGAGTCAGAAAGGAAGGCAGTCTTCAGTCTTACATACCTCATATACACTGGGATTACAGTGGGGTAGAGTACAAGAGTTGTCTACGAGTAAAAACAGCATGAGAAAAGTTGACAGAATAATAGAGTTTTTTAAAGTTCCACAAGTTGGCTAAGATATGGCTCCCTTTCTAAAAAGTAACCACTCTGACTCTCTCAAGAGTCTATCCAGCACCGCGACTCTAGGATTGCGCGTGTAGCTCGGTACCAGAACAACACAAGGTGCTGGGTTCAATTCCTAGCATTGAAAAAAGAAGAAAAATATATACTTAAGATGCTTATATATTAAGCATGCTATATATAGTTTAAGTATATACTAAATATATACTTAAGATTTACAGGTGCTAGTTTGGGAAATAGAGATTTAACAAGCTAAAATCTTACCCTGTAATATTTTATTTATGATTGTTTCTAATAAAATCCTTTTATATATTTTTAAAATTATTATTGAAATGAGAATACAAAATTAACATGTTTTAGATCACTGACCTCCACTGTCAATGTCTATGTCATCAAAGTCTCTTTTCAAAAAATGCCGTAAGAACTATTCTTGAGCTCTGTGTTACCTACTTCTGTTTTCTAATCAGTCATTTTCTAATTTTATACTCATACAGTCTACTTATCTACGTACTTACATAGACTGTATAAAAGCCTTTTACTTCTAGTGTTTTCTACTCTGACAGAAAGACATGATTAGTTGAAAATAAAGATACCTCCCAGCACCTACACCTCTAAAACATGGAGAACGGCTTCAGGATTAGAAAGGATGGCTTCAACGTGGCCTATCATCTGTGTCTATTCCTACAAGTTAAACACCTCCTTTACCTTGGTGTTTTCTTCTTTTAGATGAGGGCTCATCTCCATCAGAGCTCATGATGTAACGAGAGAGATGGAACAAGGATGTGTTTCTCAATTGGTCAGGTCTCCAGTTATAGTACTGAAACTGAGTTCCAGACTCAAACAGAAAAGGTGGTCTACAGTTCAATGAGAAATGCCTGCTACTGAAGTATGGGTAAGGTGCACGTGAGTAATGTCCTGGCCACCTCAGACAACTGGAAATGTGTCTGCGCCAGCAATATTTCTGCAGATCCTCCCACGGCGTGGTCCAGTCTCGACCCAAACTCTTCAGAGGATAGGGAAACATGGAGAACCTAAAAGACAAAAAGACACTCCTTGAGGTGCTACTTTTTGTTCAGCTATAGTACACAAAATCCAAGCCTATCTTCTCTAGGTGAGATATTATCTTATGTTTAACTTTACTTCTAACTCTGGGAAGGATCAAGGGAAACACCCATCTTTAACTATCAGCATCAATACTTCAATGTTCTCCCCTGAACAGCAGTGGACAGTTTTCTAAATCCTCAACAAGAAAATAGCAGTTAGGCCACCAAGGTACCACATAACTCCACTCCCAAAGTCAGCCCACAATCCAACCAAGAGGTTAACCCACTAACACACTAGTATGCAGAACAGACTTCAAGCACCAAAAATTCAACAAAAATAAGACCCAGAGCAAACATAACAGTTAAATAGCAGGATGTAAGAAAAAGTTTGTCTCCTTGCAATGAGAGTTTAGTGTAAAAACATGCTTTGGAATAGTATTTTTATAACAAAGTTAAATTCCTCCTAAACATTGGTAAAGCTAAAACAAAAATCTGTCAAAGGGTTTTGGGTTTTCAAAGCCACTTCCCTTACTAACTAACAGGGGGTGTGTGTGGGGGGGCAACATGCTTTTCTGTTCTTCCCTCTTTCTAAGCATACAGCCTCCTGAGGGGAAACTAAAAAAGCATAAGGATTATTTATAAAAATCTGCCTATACTCCAAACTGATACCACTTGTCATCAATTCAAGCAAAGTACACTAAGATTGTTATTTCTTACAGGTGCGTGTGCTCTGTATGTACAGCCCTGAGGTCCACACCAGGTGTCTACTGATCTTGATCTTACATTTGGAGACAAGATCTCTGTCTGGCCTTGGGACGGCCCTGCCCCTGCCCTGCCTCCCCAGCACGATGACACCTGTCCACGGGTGCTGGGGATTCCAAGGCCTTGTAACAAGCACATGGCCCAACCGAGCTATCCTCCCACGTCCCCAACTTTATTTAATGGACATGTTGCTCTCAAGTTCTCAAAAAGCACCGACTCCTTACTGCATTATCTGGCAAAATTGTTAGGTTTCAGAGGGCTCTTCCTGGGGTTTTGGTCTCAGTATCTTCTATCACTAAGTTCTGCTTAGGTGGCATTAAGATTTTGTTATGTCGAATTTCTTTATTATACTACTTTTCATTAGAAAAGATATAGCTTGTATTATATATTTGAAACTTAAGTACTCTCAAATTACCCCCTAAATCAACCGGACTGTAAATCTTTAAGGGCACAACATGGGCACTTTAACTTGCAATTGACTCTGAAAGTCATTCAAAGGGATTTCAGCACTTGGATCTTGGGTTTTTTTGTTTTTCCAATTAAATTTTTTTGAGGAGGCCCATGCCTTTGATCCCAGCACTCAGGAGGCAGAAGTGGGCAGATCTAAGTTCAAGGCCAGCCTAGTCTATAGGATGGGTTTCAGGACAGCCAGAGATACACAGAGAAGCCTTTCTCTGTCCTCTCTGTCTCTAAAAAAAAAAAAAAAGTCCAAGACCATTCAGCGCTGGTGTTGGTCTCTTAATCCTCTTGCTTCCACCCCCATCCCCCTTCCAGAGCTGGAGCTGTTTATTTTCTGTCTTGAAATGTTTCTATACTGCAACCTGCACTGTGACACTTATTCTTTGGATTGGCAGTTATTTATACCACATCTTTTTCTTGTAAGATAGTGAGCTTTTGAGGGCTAGAACCTCTGTATTCTCTGTAAGCCCAGTCTCCACCCAAGCAAGGGCCAAGCACACAGCTGGTACACAGAAAATGCCATAGCATAGGAACCAGGAATGGAGTAGGCAGATCCTGAGGACTTATGTAACGATAGTGTGCTATTTCCCATGAGTGGTTCGCTACATAGTTTCAAAGGTTATACAAACCTTTGGGATCTTAGTATCTAAGTCCTCAAAGTTTATAGGAGAAAACCATAATCAGCACCTCAAATCTAAGTGATACTACTTGGGGTGACATTAGTGGATGCTGCATGTACTATGGCACTTTAAAATTTCAAGTGAGTTATTTTTTATTTTTGAGGCGGAGTGTCACACTAATCCAGGCCAGCCTCAAATTCATGATTATCCTCCCGCCTCAGTCTCCGTCCGGAGTGTGGAGATTCCAGGCGTGAGCCATCACGCCCGGCTTTCAATGAATGGGTTTAGAGAAAAATACCCGGGATGGAGCAAGAACTTGAGTGGCGGTGAAAGTTAGCCTCCGCGTGACCGACGTGTGCGAGCCGCGGACGCTGCCCAGCCACCCCGGGGCGCGCAGCCTCCCTCCGGGCGGGGCCCCGCGCGCGGGCGGCGGCGGGCGGGAGGCCGCGCGAGGCCGGCAGGACCCCGGAGGCCACCGCCGCCGCCCGCCGCGCGTTACCTCTCCCTCGGCGCCGCCGCCGGGCGCGTTCCCGCCGCGGACCCTCTTCCTCCGCCTTCCTCCCGCGCCCCGCCGCCCCGCCCCGCCGCCCCGCCCGCCCCTCCAGGTCCCTCCCTCCTTCCCGCTGGCCGCTCGCAACTGACCGGCCTCGCCCCGCCACACAGCGGCCGTAGCCCCTCCTCACACAGCGCCACGTCTCCATCTTGGTTCTCTGTGAGCCCCCAACGCTCGGACCCGCGGCTGCACCTCAGGCCCGGCCACTCGCTGGGCCCTACCGGATCCCCATTACTCGGCTCGCGGCCGGTCGCTAGGCATGCCGGGAGGAGCGTCTAGCCGCAGGCCCGATCGCCATCTTGCCGCGGGGGCAATTCCTTAAGTAGCGCGACACCGGGCATGCGCAGAGCATGTGCGGCAGCCATTTCCGGGTAGGGCGGAGCTCCCGGCCTTGTCTTAAAGAAGCCGTAGGGTATTGAAGGGTATCGCAGGACAGCTTCTTAAGACCTAGAAGCAGGAGCTGCGGGAGACCTAAAGTGTTTTTACGCGCTTGGGTAGATAAAAAAGGTAGAAAACCACATTGAGGGAATACTATTCTGTGGGTTCCCGTAGAACTTTATAATTGACTTTGTGGACATCTCAGAGAATCCACTTGTACACTAGTGTGTTGATTATCCGTGTCTGTCAGATCTAGCGTAGCGTTCTTGGAAAACAAATGGAGACAGGACAGGAAGACTTAGAGAGGCAGAAGGAACTGGGAGCCAGAGTCGCTGCTTGCCTAGGTTCTTTGGTAGAGCTGTGTAGCTGTGTTTAGTAGTTTCTTGGGAAGTTTTGTTCCTTGTGTTAATTTTGAGATACTTTATCCTCGGTGTGTATACTTGGTTCTCTTTATCTGCAGTAGTTATGTTGTGTAAACATGACAGGAATACTGAATTAGTGAATTCTGAGGAAAGCTAGTCTCAGATCGCTCTCTCTCTCTCTCTCTCTCTCACACTACACACACACACACACACACACACACACGCGCACGCACGCGCTCTTGAGTGTTCTTAAATAAAAGTCTTGCTGTGTAGTGCAGGCATGCCGCAAACTCATCTCACATGCATGTCTGAGCACTGCGGTGACCATCTCGTACTGCCACCCTTGGCTTCGGATCACATCTTCATCAACCAGTATGGAATCTTGTTTTATGTATGTTCCTTATTTAATTTATATTGTCACTTCATTAACATTAAACTCGGTCTAACAGCATTCCAATACATACCTAACTAAAGATAATTTAGTACACATATTTTCTCTATGTTACATCATTAACTTTTGTCATTTCAGAATCTTACAGCAGTATACTTGGGGACCATTTTCAATAGCAAAATCAGTAAAAGTGTGGGGAAATGACACTATGTAGTTGGTAGAAAGTTACAGTCTGAAAACTCAAGAGAGCAGAGTACCCTCTTAGCTTCAGGAACAAGCACACTAGGCAACTAAAATTTCCTTTCTCCTTGTTGGAGAAAAACTAAAAACACTGTAAGGATTGATTTGGACATTTTAGGTAGGTTTTAGGGAGTAGGCAGTTTACAAATGCAGAATCCACAAATGAGGGCTGACTGCTTCTGTTTTATACTGTCCTATTTTCTAAGGGTGATCACAATTTTGTAGTTAGTTATGTCTGACCAGTAGTTTCCTATATGCTTGTTCCATAATGACATTGTAAGTAACTTGTGAACAGTGCCCATGACTCCTTCTGTTCAAATTTATTCAACCTAGTACTCTACTGATTCTACAACATAGGCAGACAAAACATTGAAAGGATTACTGACTGGATCAGACTTAAGGAAGACCTGCCAATCACCAGAGTCTCTCCTCCGAGCACACCTTAGCTCCTCTGCTTGTTGTGTAAAGAAAAATGTCCCACTTTGAAATAAGCAAATGGCATTAAGGTGCTTGCTCTTTCCTTCCTCCCTCCCCCCCCCCCCCCCCTGTCTCTCTTTCCTTTGTTTGAGACAAGATCTTTCTGTGTAGCCCTGCCTGTCCTGGAACTCACTCTGTAGACCAGGCTGACCTAGAACTCAGAGATCCACCTGCCTATATCTCCAGAGTGCTGGGATCAAAGGCTTGCACCATCACGTGTCTAGATGCATTCTTTTGATGAGTTGGAGGGTTAGTGATCATGAAAGATACCTCAGGAGCTGTCTGCTGTAGAACCCTGGAGAGATTAGTTACCTTATAGAAACTGATGGCAACACAGTGGTGATCATAGGGTGAGAGAACTCTTGCCTCTGTAAAAAATCAAAACACCAATTTTGGATTCATGTTCCAGTTGAAAATTTACAGTCAGTTCACAGACATTATTTCTGTCCCCTTAAATGGATCCTGCTTTAGTCACTCAATGAGTTAAGGGAGTCTATTCACATATGCTGTCATCTCAACACTCTGACACAGCTGAGGCAGGAAGCTGTAGAGTTTGAGACCAGCTTGGGCCACACCAAGAACCTGTCTTAATGAGGGGTTGTCGGAGAGTCTGGACAGATTGCTCAGCTGTTAAGAGCACTGGCTGCCTTTTCAGAAGGCATCGGTTCAGTTCCCAGCACCTACACGGTAGCTCACAACCATCTGTGATTCCAGTTGCAGGAGATCTGATGCTCTCCTCTGGCCTCTGCAGACACCAGGCATGCATAGAGCACAGACATACATGCAGGCAAAACACCCTTGTATAAAACAAACAAAACACAGAGAAAAGGTTCAGTGCAGAGTGCTTAGCCATAAGGAGGTTTTTATACCCATCTTCCAAGGTCATGGGTTATTATGCAAGGAGCACATAGCTTAACAGCAAGGCGTGGCAATAAGGAACAGTATTTTTAGTACAGAGGCAGTGCACACAAAAGCTAACATGGATGGAAAGGAATGAGTCTCACCTGGTGAGGAGACTGAGCTGCGAGAGAGAAAAGTGATTTTCAGGGATGCATCCTCAACTCCAGTACATGTTTCCTACCATATTCACAAATGCCCTCTGACAGAAGGCAACAGAATACATCAAATTGAGTAAGAAAAGAAAGGAGGAAAGATTACAACTATAGCTGAACGCTTGGATCATGAACAAGCTGGTTCTTAGTACATTACAGTATGCTCTCCTATCCCCAGTATCAGGGCTGTTTTATTATTATATATTTTTTTTGCTTTTCTTTTGATGTTTTATAGTTTTTTTTTTTTTTTTGTTTTAGTTTTCGAGGACAGGGTTTCTGTGTAGCTCTGCTGTCTGGAACACTTGTAGACCAGCTGCCTTGAACCAGAAATCCGCTGCCTCTGCTCCAAGTGCTGGATTAAGGCGTGCGCCCCCACCCCCGCTCAGGGCATGTTTTATATGTGTATTTTAAACTGCATAATGTTCTATACAGTTTAAAACTATAAAAATGATGTCACCCGCTGTGTCTTCCTACAACTTACTTTGCACTCTCAACACTGTATTTAGTCACACAAGAGCGAGGGATGTAGGTCAGTGGCAGGGTACTTGGCTATTATGCTCAACCGCCAGCACTTCAAAAAGCAAAACAAAATAAGGGGCTAGTGAGATGACTCAACAGTTAAGAATGCTCTCTGCTCTTCCAGAGCACCCAAGTCCAGTTTCCAGCATTCATTTCAGGCAGCTCACGACTGCCTGTAATTCCAGCTCCAGGGGACCCAATGCCTATGGCCTCCAAGGGTACTCATATATTGGAAAGGCTGGCCTGAACTCAAGAGATCTACCCTGCCTCCCAAGAGCTGGAGGGGTAGGATTAAAGGCATGATCCTTAGCAGACTGTTCCTAGTTTTATGAGTAGGAAGTGTATATGTATCCAGAGGTACCCTGTAACTCACACTGTGAATGATGCTGGCTTCGACAAGTGATAACATACTCTTACCTTCATATTGTCTCACTATGCTTGGCTCACAACCAAGAACTGAAACATTTGCATTGGACAAGGCAAGCAGGTGTGTGTGTGTGTGTGTGTGTGTGTGTGTGTGTGTGACCTTAAGCTACCATAGGTGGCCTCTCAATGGTGTCAGTATGGAGTGACCAACCTCCAGAGGTCAGGCAGTGACTCTTGCCTCTGGATGCTAAATTTCCCCGATTCTAAGTCATTTTTGCTTGCTTGCTTCAATAATTTTGAATGTTTAGTTTTGTTATGAGACAGGCTACTCAAGTGCCCAGGCTAGCCTTTCAAAGGCCATGTAGCTGAGGGTGACCTTGAATTTCAGGGTCTTCCTGCCTTGCTTTCCCAAGTGCAGAAATTGACTCACCTGTGCATACGTGTCTAAAACCTTCGGAGTTCAGCACAACTTTATCTACAACTGGCTTTTGGTTTTGATCCGATTCCTCAGTCCCCACTCAGAACTACCCACACAGTATTACACATCAACCTTACTTCCAGTTTCATGAATCCTAATTCTTCTGACTTCCTAAGCATCAGACACACGTGGTACAAATACACAAATGCAGGTAAAATACTCAAACACATGAAATAAAATGAAATACTTGTTTGTTGTTTGTGTTGGTTTTGAAAAGTCTGTCCCTATGCAACTCTGCCTGGCCCGAAACTTACTAGGTCGACCAGGCTGCACTTCAACTCACAGAGATTTGCCCGCCTCTACAGGGACGAAGAATTGTGCCACCACATCCAAGTAAAATAAAACCTTAAAAATTATCTCTGAAAGCCAGAAATACTAATCAGAAGTGAGCCATGAAAAAAATATGCTCATGTTTGGTTACCTCAGCAAGAAATTAGGAGGCTGGGACAGGGCTTTATGGCACAGTCTTGTCATGTTAAGATTCAGGAGACAGAAGCAGAAGGATTTCAAATTCTAGCCAACCTGAGCCAAATGTCCAGTTCAGAGTCAACCTAGACGACAGAGGAAAGTCCTGTCTGAAGAAAACAGAAACATAAATTAACAACAACAAAATTGAGATGAAGGCAGAGCTGCTTTGGAGAAAGAAAGCACTCTCTGTGATGATGAGCATTACGTTTAAAGGTTACATTTTTCAATGTTTAAGAAAACTACAGCAGGGCAGTGGTGACCCACTTCTTTAAGACCAGCATTTGAGAGGCAGATTCAGGTGGATCTCTGAGTTCAAGGAAAGTCAGGGCTACAGAGAGAACTGTCTTAGCCAGGGTTTCTATTCCTGCACAAAACATCATGACCAAGAAGCAAGTTGGGGAGGAAAGGGTTTATTCAGCTTACACTTCCACATGACTGTTCATCACCAAAGGAAGTCAGGACTGGAACTCACACAGGTCAGGAAGCAGGAGCTGATGCAGAGGCCATGGAGGGATGTTACTTACTGGCTTGCTTCCCCTGGCTTGCTCAGCTTGCTTTCTTATAGAACCTAGGACTACCAGCCCAGGGATGGCACCACCCACAATGGGCCCTCCCACCCTTGATTACTAATTGAGAAAATGCCTTTTAGCTGGATCTCATGGAGGCATTTCCTCAAGGGAGGCTCCTTTCTCTGTGAATTTGTAAAGACTGTGAGATTTTAAAGTTATTTAGGTCTTGGGGAAATTGTCTTCCACATAACTAGGCTTCACCAATAGCCTCTTATAGGCTTACACACTAAAATCTCAATCCCTTTAAAATATCCAATATCTTTTGAAATTCAGAGTCTTTTTACAGTTCAAGGTCTCTTAACTGTGGGCTCCACTAAAATACTTTGTTACTTCAAGAGGGAAAAGATATGAGGACACAGTCACAAGCAAAATCAAAATCAAACTCTTAACTGTCCAATGTTTGGGATTCACTCACAATTTTCTGGGCTCCTCCAATGGCTTGGGTCACTTCTTCAGCTCTGCCCTATGTAGCACACACCTTGTCTTCTAGGCTCCACTGCTGTTGCTGTTCTAAGTAGTCATTTCATGGTACTGGCATCTCCGAAACACTGCTGTCTTCCACTGCAACTACCTTTACCAATAGCTTCTCTTCATGCTGCCAAGCCTCAGCTCCTTGACATGACCCCTTCAGTCCTCGGCCATCAATTGCAGCTGAGGATACACCTTTACCAATGGCATTCCATGGCCTCTCACAGTGCCGAGCCTCAGCTGTTCTTCATGATCCCTTCATGCCTTCAAAACCAGTACCACCTGGGTGACTTTTACATATTACCAAGTCCAGTCACAGCACGAGGTACAACCTTGGCTATTTCTGGAACGTAGCTTCTTTGTGCTCTCAGAAATCACTTCCCAGATTTCACCTCAGTGATGCTGATCTCTTCTTAATCACCGCTAATTTCTTAGCTCCAGCTAACCAGCATCAATTGTCCCAGTAATGCAAAGGTTTCGATTTAGCAATTCTGGTATCTTGTTATTCACAGCTGATTATTCTTTAGCCCCAGCTAACCAAAACCACAGAATCTCAATCTCTCTCTTCTCTCTCTCTCTCTCTCTTCTCTCTCTCTTCTCTCTCTCTCTGTGTGTGTGTGTGTGTGTGTGTGTGTGAGAGAGAGAGAGAGAGAGAGAGAGAGAAGAGAGAGAGAGAGACTGTGGTTAGGAGAGCACCAATTCTTTGGACACTGAGATAGGATGTTCTAGACTTCAAGACAGGTCTGGGCTATGTGGCAAGACCCAGTGTCAGAAAACAAAACAGCAACAAAACCAAAAAAGGAAACAAAAACAAATGTTTGGAAAGCCACACAGGACAGAAGAGTAGGAACTACACACTTGACTCCTTTCAATCTCATTTTCCATGAAGTGCTGGAGCATGTAGGAGCAGAAATAGGAACCACCGTGTGGGTGCTGGGATAAGAGTGGAGTGCTACCTAAGATGCAGGAGGCCTTGGCTGCTCCACAGTAGTGAACCAGGCTTATCAGAGCACACTTGGTGGGTTTAAGATTCCTTTTTTTTTTTTCTTTCTAAACTTTGAAAGTCTTGCAGCAGCCTGAGAGCATCTGGAGACAGAGCCGGCTACACACTTAGTGTGTCCCAGGCCAGCCTGCACGACAAGAGACTATGCCTCAGAAAAACAAAGACTGTTCAATAGACGTTAATAAAGGACTTCAAAGTTGTCTCAGTAGCTTACACCAATCCTTTCATCCGTCGGCAATCTGAAGCAGGAGGACTGCCCTGCAGGGTGATTTAGAGACCAGTCTGTGTACATAGTAAGGTACCACCTCCAAAAGAGAAAAGCTTGTGTGGTGCAGGCTTGTAATCCCAACCACCCAGTGTCTGAGGAGGGTAGGTAAAAATGTCTTCAGCCAGGAAGGGCTACATATTGACTTCCAGGCCAGCCTCAGAAAACCAAAGTACATACTTAAATGAATCAAGGAGATGATTAATAACTTAAAATGACCTGGAGACAGGGCTTGGTGGCTTCCGTTTTTTAGAAAAGAACCATGACTACAGAGCTTTTACATAGCAGTACCAGGGACCCCCCAACCACTTCAGCAAAAATGCTGGGATGTGCTTCCACTGGTGGAGTAATAGTCTAGCATGAATGTAGCCTGATTTATATATCAGAACTCCCCAAATAGGGCACAAGGACTCACCCCTGAAATTCACCACTCAGAGTCATCTTAGTTTCCTAGGATGATAAGAGCCTGACTCAAAAAAACAAAAGTGAAACAAAGTAAATAAATTTGCATCTTTGCTAACTTTGAAGACAAATATCCTGGCAGGCATCTCAACTCTAGGATGTCTTCATTGTTTTTTTTTTTTTTTTTTTTTTAATTTCTAGTTTAAATTTTTTTTTCGACAGCTAGTATTTTATTCAGATAGCAGTCTCATTACACATGGTCCAAGAACACGCAAATAAGAACTCAGATTGGAAGTTAAAGATTGGTCTTCAAACATTGTAGCCAACAGTGCCACGTTTGGCTAAGACCTCTCCGATATAAAACCATATCCACACCTCAGTGGCCACCTAACCGGTTTCCTTAACTGTAAGGTGTTTGAAGCTACCAGTTTCAGCACTTAGAATTATTTTTTTTTCACGCTCTGAATAGCTGTAGGGATTTCACCAGGGGTTGGGGGGGGAACCAGTTCAACCTTGGCGTTGTGCCAAAGTGTGGCCGCTTGAGGCTTCCACCTCGAGTCAGGTGAGTCAGGGCAGCGGCCACCATCGACGGTGCCTCCCCCTAGAAGTTACAGATGAACTTGGCCATGGTCTAAGATGGAAGGGACGTCCTCTTGAACCTAGTTTAAAATTTCTTAACTTTTGTTTTTAACAGAAGTTGGGATTTTTGTGCTACAATGGTGAGCCTAGCCAAGTGGATGCTTGCAAGACTGGCACCATGACGCTGCAGGAGGAACGGAGGCGTTGACAACAGCAGATGAGGAGCGCGGGTACACTGCCTGGTTCTCCAAGTCTCACCGCCATGCTGGTCTCTTGGGCTCCAGCTGTCAGTGCTGTTAAGTGGTTGGAACAATGTTTCTTTACGGAGCAAGCTAGACTCAACCTTGTGACTATTCCACTCCTGTATTGGGCTATAGTAAGTGTGTGCACGCTAGAGGAGTATTATCAGCTGAGTTTGCATTGCCAGTACCCCTGTCACAAGATGAATGCACTCACAACATCCTCCTGCCTCAGACTTCCGAGTAGCTGTCCTAACAGTCACCCGACACAGCATCCAGCACAGCTCTTCGACTCCTGATCAGGTTCACGATGGACACCAGGACAAAGGCATTCTCAACTTTATATCTCAGGTTGGTTATGACGAACAGTCCTGGAAACCCTGAGCTGACTCACTCTCAGAACTTGCTTCTCACATAGTAAAGCTCAGTCAGATGTGGTAGCTCATCCCTTAACCTGAGGCAGGTTGAGGCAGGAGGATAGCTGAGAGTGGAGCTCAGTCTGGGCAAAACATGAAGTTCCAGCTACATAGGTACACTGTGAAATCCCATTTCAAAAAATTCAAAAGCTAAATATATAGATCCATAGCTAACAACTCAGTGGCGGTGGGTTGGATCAATGAGTGAGGTTTTTTGTTTGTTCATTCTGTTTTGGTTTTGGTTGGTTGGTTTTTCAAGACAGGGTTTCTCTTATAGGTGAGCTTGCCTCTGTTTTCTAGTTTCTGGGATATAAGGCCTGTGTCACCACCACCTTGCTTCCATGAATGAATTATTGACCATCAGTCTATTCTTAAGTTTTTTTCAGGGTGAAGATCTGATCCAATCCATATACACCATCAAAATCACAAAAATCAAAATCACAAAAGGAGCAAATGATTGGAGATCCAGTTCTTGAAATCAGATGCAGACTTTGGCTAGCAGGATGTGGCTACAGTTGGGAGGGTTGGGCAGGAAGGAGTGAAAAGAGTCAGAGCAGCCAGAGAAATCCTCAAGAGTCTTGGTGCCTGGAGTCATAGTCTTCCCCTTCTGGACTTGGAGACCTCTCTCCAGTGTCCTGATCAGGTAAGTCCCTCAGCTCAGTCAGGATATCTCATCTCATGCGGCTTAGTCTGGCCTTGTCCTCACTTCAAATATTTTTTGTATATATTTTTAGTTTGCTGACTTTTTTCTTTCTTTCTTTTTTTATTTTCTTTTTCAAGACAGGGTTTCTTTGTGTAGCCCCAGCTTGCTCTGTAGCCCAGGTTGGCCTCCAACTCCAACTAGCACTCCAGAGTGCTAGGATTAACGGTATGTACCACTTCTTCCTTCCTTCCTTCCTTTCTTTCTTTGTCTCATTCTTTCTTTCTCTTCCTTCCTTTCTTTCTGTCTCATTCTTTCTCTTCCTTCCTTCCTTTGTCTCTTTCTTTCTCTCTTCTTCTTTCTTCTCTCTTCTTCTTTCTTTCTTTCTTTCTTTCTTTCTTTCTTTCTTTTTTCTGCATGACCCTGATTGGCCTAGAACTCCCAGAGATTCTCCTACCTAGCCACCTGAAAACTGGATAACCAGAATATCCCATTGTGCTATCAATTATATCCAATTTTTAATTGAGCTATTTGTTCTCTCTCTCTCTCTCTCTCTCTCTCTCTCTCTCTCTCTCTCTCTTCTGCTGTGTGTGTGTGTGTGTATTTAGACAGTCTCACTAAGAATGTCAGGGTACCTTGAGCTCAAGGCAATTTTGGTTGGAGGGACAGGAATGAGTCACTCAACTGCCTTGACGGCTTATCCTTCTGTCAGTTTAAGCCTGGCATTCTTGAGTGTGCCTTTACTCCCTGCAACAGGGAGGCAGAGGCAGACTTATCCCTATGATTTTTTTTTTAAGGTCAAGCTTAAAACTCTGTCTCAAAAAAAAAAAAATTAAGCAAAATTATTTCTGTAGGCTGAATGATACATGCTTTGTTCTCTTCACAAAGACCAGAATGTCCTCAAACTTGTAGGAAGCATTCTCCATCTCAATGCTCAAATAAAAAGTCTGAACCATCACCTGACATTTAATCAGAAAATTCCTGGGCTTTTTGTTTGGCTATGTTTCATAGTTACCGCTGTGTGTTTAATACAGTTATGCATGGCTTATTATCAGCTATTTAGCCCATTAGTTTGCCCTGGCCTTGGACTTTATGTTCCTGTTCATTTGTAAGAAGTTCAGCTTACAGGGCTGCCTTCAGAAGCATGTCCTATGATTGTGGCATTTCACAGTTCCCTCAGTTGTTCAGCCGGGTCAGCCGGGTAGTCGAGAAAGTTGTGTGACTTGGCTGATTAAAGTCGGGAACTTGGCCTTGCTGTGTATTTTTTATGTATACCCCTCAGGTCTGAGTTGCTTCCAGGATGGAATCCTCACCTAAACCCAAGTGACTCTGTAACTTTACCTTATTTAAACTATTGTAGAATAAAGATACCTCACGTCAATACCAGGGAAAGGAGGAAGGTTGGGACTTTGGTTTTTTAGCTTGGGTTGAGATGAGCCAGGGAAAGAAGAATGGAGAGTAGTAGACACATAGGTAGGAAATTCATGAAAACAAGGCCATGAGTTGGCCTGTTGGAGTAGGATTGTCTCAGACAAACATGGCAAGTTAATTTTGGAGTCATTGACAGGGAAGTAGAGAAAACTGCAGAGAGGGTTGATAATCTGAACAGGCCTAGTTGCCTATTAAGGCTTATTTAACAATAATGGCTTTGGTTTTTATTTTGGATCATTGACAGGGTAAGTCGAAAACTGAGAGGGTTAGAATACCACTGCAAGTGCTAGGTATTAAAGGCTGTGTCTTTTATTTTGGAACTGAATAATCAAATATGGGTTAGAAACCCTTGAATAGCTTACTATAACAGCCCTGGAGAGTTGAGCACAGGCTATTCATCATCGACTCGTGGACTGGGCCTTCAGGCAGGTTCCTGGTGATCCCTTCCCAGTCAGATGTATTCACCCAAGCTGTGGTTGGAATTGGTCTCTGGAAAGGGGGATGGGGCTTTGGTGAGGTCTCATATCCTACAGAGGAGAATTATGGCTTTAAAACCAATAGAAGCCAAGTAGTGGTGGTTCAGCAAGGCAAGGGTGACCCATGCCATTAATTTCAGTACTTGGGAGGCAGAGGCAGGCAGATCTCTGAGTTAAAGGCCAGCCTGATCTATAGAGCAAGTTTCAGGACAGCCAAAGGCACACAGAGAAACCATGTCTAGACAAACAAAAAATAAACAAAACCCCAGGGTCATCAAAGCTGGTAAACTGAGTTCTCCACCATCACCGCAGGAGTGATCTGGCCCTCACAACTCCCTGTGTGTGGAGAAGGCTTCTGATAATGTTTCTTGTCATTTATGGTATCTTTGTTTTCATGCTTGCCCAGGATCATTCTCTCTGAAAACCAGTCACAGTGGCAGGGAGGCACCATCCACACTTCTGCAGCTCGCCAGACAGAGGCGGCTGAGAGAGGAGAACTTGGCCATTGCTGCTTTTGAGGACCTGCCCATAGACCTGCTCCCAGTGATGTCTGAGGAGGCCTTCATCAACAGACAGACAAATACCTAAGGGCCATGGTATCTGCCTGCCCTTCCGGAATACCTTCCTGTAGGCACGCTGATAAAGTACCTACCTGACCTGGAGACATTGAGGGCTGTGCTTGTGGATGTACTGATTACACAGAAGGTTCCCTCCAGGTAAGCACAGTGGAAGAAGGCTCTGTGGGTGTGGAGAAGGAACAGGTAGGTGCCAGCTGACCCAGGATCGGTACCTGCCCCTCTGGAGTGTTTTGATAACATGGGTAAAATACTAATTGACAGATTTAACCAAATGTGTCCTGAGTTCTTGGATATACTCAGGGCCAAAAGGCAGCCTAAGAGAGTCTGTTTTAATAGAAGCCAATTCTGTAACTGTTCTGAGTCCCTTGTCTATGAGATACAAAGTTGCCCTTTTCCCGGCACTAAGTAGGGTAAAGTTGAGACTGAACTGAGAAATGGAAGCGTAGTATTTGGCAATGAAGACATCCTGAGATACACTCCCCTGCTCTGGTGAACGGATGGTGCCCCTGTGCAGAAAGTATCAACCACTCTTTCCCTCTCTAGGATTATTGCAGTTTGAGATTGTTGCACCTTCTTTCCGTGAGTAGATTGCTTCCCTCTGTCAATTGCATACAAGAAATGTGATGAATTTCTAAGTCACTGGTGTGTCTCCATCAGAGCATACAGCCCACTCATTCCCAGCATCTCTGTAGCTGTGACTGGTTTTCTTCACTCCTTACCACCATAATTAGGTCAATCTCGGAGCTGTGCAGTTCCTCGCATCCTGGGAACAGGTCTCATCAATGGGACCCACAGCCCACGGCTTCACGTAGTGCTCAAGGTTCGGGAGACGAACGAACGTGTGTAGTGCATTCAGACCACAGGGACTGAGGTCCACATGGAAAACAATGGGATGGGGGAGGAACAGGTATCTACTGGAGTCCGAGAAACTATTATGTGTTTCTAAATGATTAGGAGTCAGAGACAATTATAAACTGTAAAGATAGCCCTGGGAAGGGCTGAGTAGTATTTCTCCAGCATGGTAGCTGAGACCTGGAGGGGTGCTGTCTGGGGTCCTCAGTAACTGACCACTTCAGCTGGTTCCAAAGTTCAAGGTCAGGAGAATCCTGTGGCTTTAGGATGGGAAAACAGCGCTTCATCAATGAAGCACAAGCTGCAGAACTCCTTAAATCTGCGGTAAAAGTCCTTGGAATCTTACTAACATTCCCTCCTCCTCTTCCTAACCTTTGCCTTAGTTACATCCTGCTGGCATGGCTGTTCAGTGGATTATGTGCAAAGGAATTTCTTTTTTTTTTCTCCAGTAAAGGGTTAAGGTTGGTGCCTTAGAGTCATTTATTTATTTTTTATTTATTCACTTTACATCCTGCTCACTGGTCCCCTCCTGGTCACTCCCTCACGCAATCCTTCTCCCCATATGCCTCCCTTCCATCACGGCACATCAAGTCTCTGTGAGAGGCCAGGCTGATCCTCTCCCACTGAAGCCAGACGAGGCAGCCTAGCTAGAAGAGCATATCCCAGGGACAGGCAACAGCTTCTGGGATAGCCCCTGCTCAACCATCTTCTTCAGCTTTATTCAGAATAGCCAGAAGCTAGAAACAACCTTGATATCCCTCAACTGAAGACTGGATCAAGAAAATGTACATTTAGGCAATGGAGTATTACTCAAGTATTAAATACAATAACATCATGAATATTTCCGGCAGGCAAATGGGTAGAACAAGAAAAGATCACCTGAATGAGGTAACCCAGACCCGGAAAGACAAACATGGTATGTACTCTCTCTTAAGTAAATATTAATCTTGAAGTAAAGGATAACCATGCTACAATACACAGACCCAAAGATGCTGAGTAATAAGGGGGCCTCAAGGAGGGGTTTGTAGACATGAATCTCACTGAGAAAGAGAAATAGAATAGACACCCTTGGTGAAGAGGGGATGGGAATGGGAGCCGAAGGGATCAGGTGTGTGGCAGACAGAGGAGAGAGTACCCGAGAGACAGCTGCAAGGAGGTGTAGGAAGCATCTCTGTGACAATCTAGAAAAAGGTTTGTTCTTCAGTTCAGAACTCACTGTGGGGCCTAAGCTGGCCTTGAACTTGCTATTCCATATCTTTTTTTTTTTTCTCCTTTGTCATTTTAATTGAAGCACTGCTAATCATTCTTTTTAAACCTTTAAAAGCACCAAATTTTAATATCTAAGTCAATTTGGGGGTGAGAGAGGAGAAACACTATCAGGAACTTCTCTCCAGAACAAAAAGAATGATATTCATTCCTCCACATGTCCAAATTAAAGGTCTACTGAAACCAAAACAAAAACCCAAACCCCACACAGAGGAAAAAAAGATACTAAAATCACATTCTAGGGGGTCAGTGCATTCTGCAGTCTTTGCTGGTCTAATTGTCCTTCGGCTGACTTTTTAAAATTAACACCCTAACTCATCAAAATATACATTTTTCCCATTGGCTTTTTTAAATTAAAAATAATAATTAAAAATGAAAACCATTGAAGAAATTCATGACCAGTTGCCTGACTCATTTGATGGCATATACGGCATATGGAGGTCAGGGAGGAGGCTTGCAGCACTCGTCATTCGGGGATGCTCATCTCTAAGGCTTAGCTTTCTTCCAAACAGTGTAAAATACCCACAATTCCAAGTATGAAGGAACACAGACAATCTCTTTTGAGAATTCCACAGGACAATACAGGTGCCCCAGCTGTTCTTCATAGAGTGACAGGACTTCAGTCAAGTTGACACAGTTCCCCTGTGTGAAGTATTTTCCATCCTGTTTCAGAACCTTCATTGACAGGTCAAGAATCAGTCTGAGAAACTCCCATGTGGAATCTTCTTCTGGAGATGTAGAGATAGGGACAGCTGTCAAATCATTAATCACATAGTCAAACTCTCTCCCTTCTTTGGCGTACCTTTCAGTACTGGAATACAGTCCTCTATAAGAACCTGATAGCAATCTCCTTTAAGATTGTCTAAGACATCTCCACATGTTCTCCGCATGTATTTCTTACATCCATCAATTATCATTTGGTCAGTCTCTACCATAGTGACCATCTTTGGTTTCAGTTTGACAATTTCACATAATATGCCTCCATCTCCACCTCCCAGAATCAGTACATCTTTGCCAGTGTAGTCTTCTTTACCATTGCCCATGATGGCCCGGGTATATGCCAAGTCACTTTCTGCCAAATTAACATCCCCGCTGAGGATGAGAATATTTCCAAACTGCTTTGAATGTAGAATTTTAATGTTCTGATAGGGTGAATCTTCATCATACACCACTTCATCTATGTCATACTCAACCAGGCGCCCATCAGCTGTAGGCCAGTATCTGTCAATGGCCCCTCCTCGAACTATAGGTGGTAATCGCTTCACCCGCCCAGTGCTGTCTTGACTCAATTCTTTCATTTTTTCTTCTATTTTGTTCAAAAGGCTGTCAGTTTCTTGTTTGCCTTGCACATCACTGTCGTAACTCTGAAGGTCCAGCAACACCAATCCATGTGGATAAATTCTCAAATTGGCAAAGCTGCCATTCTTGTTTGTGTAAGTTGCTAAATATCCATGGTCCTGCCAGGTGTGCACAGACTCTGTCATCCCTTGCTCCTGAAAGATGGACTGAAGGCCTTTCAGAATGGCCTCACCATCAGCTTTGGTGCCGAGCGTGAAGTCGAGTGTGCTGTGCCTTGCTGCTGCCATAGTGTGGCGAGGCCCTGTGCCATGCCTGGGGAGGTGACCGCGGGAGACTGAGGGACCGCGCGGCGTGTCAGGCTGCGGGCCGGCTGGGGCGCTATTCCATATCTTGCCTGTCTCCCTACTGCTAGGATTACAGGTTGTGCCTCTACACTTAGCTCTTAACACCGATACCCCACAGCCATAATATATATATATATATATATATATATATATATATTATATATATGTTGTGTGTGTGTGTGTGTGTGTGTGTGTGTGTATCTATGTATATATGTGGATCTCTATGTGTATGTGCATATATGTACACATACACATATACATATAAAATATGTAGAGTTGTCAGGAGCCATAATGGGACAAGCTAATAACTAGCAGGTGATCATCCTGAAATGGTCTGCCTTGGATTATTATATAATCTGAAAACAGGTGTGTCCTTATTCAGCAAGACTGTAAGGGATTCTTTTTTGGAAAGATTCCTGCTATTAATATGCTTTTCCTATTATTATTAAACATACATAACAATCACTAAGTAATAGCACACCCCTTTGGAGCGGATCTCTGCAGATCCATGAAGATGTACTGTCTTGTACTGATGCTATATAGACAAAGAAATGACTTTTTATAGAGCCGGGCAGTGGTGGCCCACGCCTTTAATCCCAGCACTTGGGAGGCAGAGGCAGGCGGATTTCTGAGTTCGAGGCCAGCCTGGTCTACAGAGTGAGATCCAGGACAGCCAGGGCTACACAGAGAAACCCTGTCTCGAAAAACCAAAAAAAAAAAAAAAAATCTTAATGATGATCCTATAAGAATTCTTAAAATTATATCAGTGATTCTTAAGCTCTTTTATAGTGGGACTGTTATTAGGTCCTTTTCTGATAGTCAAAATTGCAATGAGAACTCTGCCACTCTCCCAGTTAATTGCTCCTGATTATCATGCTGAAAGTTAGAGCCTAGCAGTTCCTGTTGAGATAGTACAAAGGCTATTTACTTAATTCTTTGCTCTTTTTAGGAAGAGGTGCTGAGTGCTAGAAACTGCAGTTTCTGGTTTCAGAGGATCACAGAAGGTAGGTCAGCTACAGTAGCATAGTAACTTAGACTTAGATAAGTAAACTTTTATTATACAGAAACCCTAAATATCTCCTAAGACAGTCTTACCCTCTGTCTGCTGCCTCAAGAAGAACCGACAAGAGAGACGATCACCCTCCATGCTGGGGCTGGCCCCAGGCATAGAGTCTAGGCTGGGCATAGTGGTCCATGTCTTTGATTTCTTCCCTTAAGAGGCAGAAGCAGGCAGATCTCTGTGAATTCAAGGACAGTCTGATCTACAAAGTGAGAGGTCCTGTCTCAAAATAAGGTGTGGGGGGAATTGTACATATGAAATTTCATGTACAGAAATTACATTTCTGATCAGAACTCTGGGCTTTTGTTCTAAGATTATTTTCTTATCAATATGGGGATACTGACTTCTATAGGCACTCCTGCCTGTTCTTCTCAGTGACTCTCCTCTCCTCAGCAGTTTGAAGCTCTTCAAGCAATCCTCCTTTTCTGTTTGTGTTGATGGAAATGCTGTACATCACTATCCTCTGTGAGTTCAGCTGAGCCTGCTTATAAAAGATCATCATAGCTGTGCTTGCTGACTACTTGTTCCATCACAGAAGGAAGAAGATGACATGAGACCCTGACCTTAAGAAAGTGTGCAGCCACTGCTCCAAACCAGTTGTATGCAAGTCTACTTCAGGGTGAGGCTAGAGTATGTGGGCCAGAGAGACTAGGGAAGGAAGTTGCATCACTGAGGCTTTCAGGAAGCTCTCATCCATGCTAGGTGACATGAGGTAACTCTTGCTGGGGTCAGTGGCCCTATAAATAAGCTCAATGAAGTCATTGGCTCCCTAGGAGAACTCTGGCAGAATCAAAATTAAGTTTATCATTGGAACCTTAGGAAAGGGTTAGATTTTGCCTAGGCTTTGCCTAGAGATAATTCTTGAGAAGGAAGACTTCCTTATGTTATATGTTATATATTACATGATTGATTTCATCATGAGGCTTGATCATGGCCCAAAAGTGCTATCCCTCTAATCATGTGGTTGTTTTCCCTGGCTACTTAGGTTCCTCCTCCCCCTCCCCATACGAGACTCCAGACATAAATTATGTTATTAATCACAGAAGAAAGATATTTAGCATGTAAGAGATTCCATATGTTTCAGCATCTGTGTACAAGAAAAAAGCACGGAAACTGTATGTAATTTTCTTATTATAAATCATACCGTGTACTAGGAAACAGGTACAAGGACCAAATATATACACTTCTTATTCTAAATTGCAGTAGTGACTGGAAAGATCAAGTTTGAAGCTGGGTGTGTTTACACACACCGAGAGGTGGCAGTAGGATGGTCGAGAGTTCAAGGTCACTTTCAGCTGCAGAGTGAGTTCAAGGTCACAGTGGCACACTTAGAGGCAGGAGGTTTCAAATTTGGGCCAGCCTGGGAGTTACAGGTAGTTAAGGATAATCTGCCAACACAGTGAGACCCTGCTTTTAACAGAACTGGGAAGCTACTGGGCCAGACTGTAAGGCTCTATGAGGGGAAAAAAAAGAACTACATCACCATGACAACCTTGGCTATTTTTACTGAGAGATGTAAGGCTATCCTGAAATACTTCTCAGGATTTGGAGGTGGAAAGTGCATGCAGAGTCTGTATGGCTGAGGAAGGTGAGTTAAGTGACACCTTAAATTCTTCTGTATCCTGATATTCTAGCTTCTCATTGTAGTCTACACATCACCCAAATAGTTTTCATGAGAACAAAAAGACAAAGATAATTTTATACACTGCGATCACATATGAATGCTGCAAAGAAGTTATATGATTCTGTAACTGTGAATATGGGAAATTTTACTTAACAAATTGAAGAACAAGAGAACTTTGCATTAATAATTCAAGATAGATTATGGTATAACAGGACAATATCCATTCTTAGGTATTAAAAAATATGAAAACCTCACAACTCTTTATGAATTGAAACTGTTACTTTGTTGTTGTTTGAGACAGGGTTTCTCTATGGAGTCTTGGCTGTCCTGAAACCTGCTCTGCAGACTAGGCTGTTGTCTCTTTTTTAAAAGATTTATTTATTTTATGTATGTGAGTACATTGTAGCTGTCTTTAGACTCACCAGAAGAAGGTCTCATTACAGATGATTGTGAGCCATTATGTGAGTGCTAGGAATTGAACTCAGGACCTCTAGGAAGAGCAGTCAGTGTTTTTAATCGCTGAGTCATCTCTCTAGCCCTAGGTCTCGTTTTAGTTAGGGTTTTACTGCTGTGACGAGACACCATGTCAAGGCAGCTCTTATAAAGAACAACATTGAACTGGGACTGGCTTACAGGTTCAGAGGTTTAGTCCATTATTATCATGGGAGGAAGCATGGTAGCATCCAGGCAGGCATGGTGCTAGAGGAGCTGAGAGTTCTACATCTTCACCCAAGGGAAGTCACGAGCAGACTGTTTCCAGGAAGCTAGGAGGAGGGTCTCAAAGCCCACCTCCACAGTGACACATTTCCTCCAACAAGGCCACACCTAGTCTAACAAGGTCACACCTTCTAATAATGCCACTTCCTAGGCCAAGTATATTCAAACCACTATAGCTGCCCTCGAACTCATGGAGATTTGCCTGCCTCTGCTTCTTGAGTGCCTGGACTAAAGGTGTTCACTACCACTGCCTGGCCAATGTTATTTTTTATGTGTAACTTATGTTTTTATTTCTTCTCTGCTGTCTTCTAAAGGATCACTAGGAAGTTTTTATTTTTAAAATTATTTAAATTTAGATTGCATATCATGTG
The DNA here is from genome assembly GCA_021653895.1 of Mastomys natalensis. Classification (NCBI taxonomy): domain Eukaryota; kingdom Metazoa; phylum Chordata; class Mammalia; order Rodentia; family Muridae; genus Mastomys; species Mastomys natalensis. The sequence continues at coordinate 634,943 of JAJTUV010001166.1, read as the reverse complement.
TGCCTTATACCTGCAGAGGTCAGAAGAGGATGTCAGATTTATTGGAACTGGAATTAAGGACGGTCATGAGCCATCACATGGGTGCTAAGAACCAAATCTGAGTCCTCTGCAAGACCAACAAGTGTTCTCGGTCACTGAGCAGTCTCATCTTATCATCCCCATCCATCCATCCATCCATCCTATCCATCTATCCATCCATCTATCTATCTATCTATCTATCCATCCATCTACCTATCTATCTCGGTGTGTGTGTCAGTGTACCACGGCCCATGTGGAAGTCAGAGAACAGCTCATGGGAGTTCATTCTCTTCTTTTACCATGCTCATTTGGGGGCTCAAACTAAGGTGGTCAGGATTGGTAGCAAGTGACTTACCTGCTGAGACATCTCTCCAGTCCCTAATTGAAATTATTTTTTAGAGTTCATGTGTGTGTGTGTGTGTGTGTGTGTGTGTAACGCATGTGGGAATACCATAGCATGTATGGCATGGGGGCAGAGGACAACACATAGAAGTCTCTTCTCCCCCACTGAAAGGGCCTCACAAGGGGGAGTCCCTCACGCTGATCTGGGAATAGGCTTACCACCCAAGGACACACGAGACCATCTCAATGCAATTAGCAAAAAGGTAGTTTTTTAATAACGAGGGGCCCCTCGGTTCGAATCATATCTCACGCAGGAGACAGGGATTCGACCAAGACACCAGGAAGTTGGGAACTTTTATAGGTAGGGCGTGGGAAGAGCAGGGAGATTTGTCGCGATTACACATAATTGGATATTTTAAACATCAGCCATTTGCATAGACCAGTTATTTTTGACCATGAGTCTTTGGACTCAAGAGTACCAGATGACCCATTACTCATTTTCTTGTTTAGACTTGTATGTCTTTGTGTCCTTGCTTCTTTTTCGTTTTTGGTCACTCTGCCCCTGAAGAGGCTCAAAATTATTATTATTATGACTAATTTTAACAAGTTGTTAGTGGCCTCTGCTGACCATGAATTCCTTGCTCTGTGTCTCAAGATGTTTTTAATTTTTTACCCTAACACCCCATTACTTTGGTCCCTGAGATTGAACTGAGGTGATCAGGCTTGGTGGCAAGTGCCTTTATACAATGAAACATCTCTCTTGCCCCAAGAGTTTCAATTTGAGTTTTGGTTAATTTCGATATGATTTCCATTGGCTGTGTTTAAAATCTTTGTCTGATAAAAGTAATGTCTCTGCTTTCTTATAGACATTGTTTCTATTGTGTGTATGCATGTTAATTTTATTATTTGTTTTTACTCTTTCTTCTTTTCTTTGTTTCTTTGTATGTTTCTTTGTTTCTTTCTTTCTTTTTCTAAGATAGGGTCTTACAATGTACCTCTGACTGGTTTGAATAAGAACGGTTCCTATAGGCTCATGTATTTGAATATTTGGTCTTCAGTTAGTGAAGCTATTTGGAAAGGATTTGGAGGTGTGGCTTTATTAGAGAAGGTCACTGGAGTTGGCTTTGAAGTTTCAAAAGTTCATGGCATTCTCAGTTAGCTGTCTCTCTGCTTGCGTCTGTGGATCAGGATACAAGCTCTCAGTTACTCCTTCAGCACCATGCCTGCCTGGCGCCATGCTCCCTGCCATGATAGTCATGGTCTCTAACCCTCTGAACTGTGAGCCCCACTAAACTCTTCTGGAGTTTACCTTAGTCATGGTATCTCTTCACAGCAATAAATTGATTGAGACACTCCCCTAGAACATAAAGTTTTATGGCTGGGTAGGGTTTCTGAGTTAGGGATTTTTTTGTTGTTATTTTGAGACAGGGTTTCTCTGTGTAACCCTGGCTGTCCTGGAATTTGCTCTGTAGACAAAGCTGCCCTTGAACTTAGACATCCTTTTGTCTCTGCTTTCTGAGTGCTGGCAGCACGCGCCTTTACCTACTGAGCCATCTTATCATGGAACAGTGTGTCCCACATAAGATATATGCCACTGAAGTTAGCTTTTGTCTTGAACAGCCTCGGTAATTAGCTTGATTTTGGTAAATGCAGCTTTGCCACTCTGTAGATGAGCAAGGCTTACTTCAAACACATGGTCCTTGAGGCTGTCAGATGCAATTATGCTTCCTTAAGCCCTTGTGATGAATATTTTCTAATTTTTCTAATATTGAACATAGCTGGAACTTTTCACATTATACCAATTTCTCTTTAAAAGTGGAATCAACCACTCTCTTCTTGGCTCCTTTCTTGCTAACAACCGTGGTGACATTGGGAGAGCCAAAAAGAGAAATAATAGAAACAGCACTTGGGAGGCAGAGGCAAGTGGATCTCTGTGAGTGTGAGGCCAGCCTGGTTTACAAAGCAAGTTCCAGGACAGCCAGGGTTACACAGAGAAACCCTGTCTTGAAAAACTAAATGGTGGTACACACATCTGCTCCACCATGCAGGAGGTAGAGACAGGTGTGTGAAACACAGAACAACATCGTGCTCCTAACGTCTCCTCAGTGCTGTGTTCAATGTAGAGCTTTCCTTTTTTTCTTAAAAAAAAAAAAAAGTTTTTTTTTTTTTTTTTTTTTACATATGTAGGTGTTTTGCCTGCGTAGATGTCTCAGTGCCTAAGGAGGTCAGAATCTGGCCTCAGATTCCCTCAACTGGAGTGACATATAGATGGTTATGAGCCATTATATGGGTACTGGTAATCAAACCCAGGACCTCTGTAAGAGCATTGAGTGCTCTTAACAGCTGAGCCAACCTCTCCAGTCTGCCATATCCTTTCCCCCATTCACCTGACTAGCAGCATTTGGTTAATCAAACAAACTTGGAGACAGTGGTGAAGAAAGTTTCTAAGGATGATTCCCAAAAGTTGGATAATAAAGTGGCACAGACAGTAAAAGTATCCAGGAAAACAGGAGCAGGGTGTGAAGGAAAAGTCCAGACTCTGATCTGTTATGATTTCAGCGTCAATTGGATGTAGGTAGCCTGAGTTCAAGCAGAGAGATTTGAATGGAGACGTGATTGGTGAGCCCACCAGAACTGACATAAAACCAGAGGCAAAATCCCAAGAAATAAAACATTACACGACTTCTTAGAAGGAGATACAACCCCAAAAAACCTACAAAGGAGCCATCTCAACATATTTTATATATATATATATAAATCCAGAAGTGAGAGCTATGAAAATGTAGGACTGAGCAGAAGCACCTAAAGCTGAAAGTTTTGGGTGTGATGTGGTCATTAGAAAACTTATTTGGAGCCTTCTCAAAGGATCAGCACAGTACTGAAGCTAGACTGACCAGGGGAAAGGAATGAATGGACGAGGTCACACCCATGTAGTGGGCAGAGAGGATGAAGTCACACCCATGTAGTGGGCATCAAGGAAGGGTGAAAGGCAACAGAATCCCATTGGTCCTTCTTTCTGGCTAACTGCCCTCTGCCTTTGTGTGCCAGGCAGTTTCCTTTGATCAGAAACCATTCTGGATTATAGGTGTTCTATAGCATGCCATCCTATGTACTAGTCATGATATCTGTATACTTTGTTACATACCAGTGACGGTATGTAGACAGGAGTGATCTTTGTGACTCCAATGCCTCATTAGTATAATGCCTGGCACATAGCAGGTAGTGAATTCAGGGTTAATGAAAAGGTGATAGCTAGTTTTAAGAGTGTATAGCCTTGAGCTGGAGAGATAACCTAGCAGTTATTAAGAACACTTGGTGTGGCTGGAGAGATGGCTCATGGTTAAGAGCACTGACTGCGCTTCTAGAGATCCTGAGTTCAATTCCCAGCAACCACATGGTGGCTCACAACCATCTGTAATGGGATCCGATACCCTTTTCTGGTGTGTCTGAAGACAGCTACAGTGTACCCATATAAATAAAATAAATCTTAAACAAACAAACAAACAAACAACAAACCACTTGGTGCTCTTGCAGGAGACCTCCCTGGGTTTGGTTCGTGAACCCACACGAACTATCCTTACTCCAGTTCCAGAGGATCTGAGGTGATGGTTTGTTTTTGTTTTTTGTTTGTTTTAATCTCTGTGGGTACCAGGTATACATGTGGTGCACATACATGCAGGCAGGCAAAAGACTCACACACATAAAAAAAAAAAAAAAAAAAAAGACTCTAAAGGCTCCGAAGAGGTTGATAGTGGAAGAGTAAACATACAGGGTGGAACTATTACTAGAACAGTGTTTTTCCTTCTGCCAAATAGAGTAGGATTCAGCAGACGAGTGGAGCAAGTAGTGTTTGAATGAGCAAGACTGTCAGGCTGGGATGGAGTCATGAGCAGACGAAGGAACAGTGCTAAAGTCACTCTTTTCTTTTGTAAGAGTATCTTTACTTTTATGTGTATGGGTGGTTTTCTTCTCTTAGGTATATGTACTGCCTGTGTGCTGGAGGAGGCCAGAAGAGGGCATCAGATCCCTGGAGTTACAGGCAGCTGTGAGCTGCCACTTGCATGCTGGGAATTGAACCTCACTCAGTCCTCTGGAAAAATAACCAGTGATCCTAACCACTCTACTATGTCTTTAATTCTTCTCACCCTGTCTGTTTCTCCCTCTTTGTTTCTCTCCTTCTTTCCTTTCTTAATTATGTTTCTAGGGGTTAGAAGGCGGGGAGGGAAGGAAGCAAGAGACATAGAACTAACAATGACAAAACCTTGCGACGAATATTTTGGGAATGAGAGCTCTGATCAAGAAAAGTTAAAAAAAAAATTAAAAATAAAATAAAATAAAAAATTAAAAAAAATTCCAGGCAAGGGATGTCAAGCAATAGAAACTGGAGACTCTGTAGTGACTTCCCTTCCACGACCCCCCACAACAGATGCACATTTAAAAATCTAGGAACTGTTAAAAAAACCTTTTTGAAAGTCTTCTATGTATTACAGACAGCCCTGGATTCTGTGACTGAGCAGACTTTGATTTGAGACAGGTTCTCCCATGTAGCTTAGGTTAACTCGGAACTCAATACTTGACCCATGCTGCTCTCATACTTTGAGCAATCTTCGCAAGAGTGCGGGTTGCAGGGGTGTACCTCTATGAAGGGTCGGGGCTTGCTGTGTAGCTGTGGTATGTCAAAACAGGCTGCAGGCGAGAGGGTTCGTCTACGGAAAAATGGGGACGTATCTGTCAGAGCGCTGCGATGTTGCTGTGGGCACAGAACAAACTGAGTAGGGAAGGAAAGGAGATGCTTGGCTCGAGTACCTCTGTCCATCACCCAGGACTCGAGCACAGGGTAGGAGGCAAACCTCTCCCCAGATCGCAAATTTTAGTGACGTCGAAGCTAGTGCACGAGGAGACTTAGTAGGGACCACTCAGGTCTCCACAGCGACTGAGCCTGGCGCTCATAAACGACAGCCTAGGATACAGCCCGGAGAGAATCCAAAGCGGAGCCACTCCCATCCCGAACGTTGACGGGGATGACCCGGAAGTGTGTGTGGTGATCCGGAAGTAGATCCACGCGGCAGCCCCCAGGAGCCACCGCCCCCTCATCGCGGTGCTCGTGCTCTGGGCTGCGAGTCCTCTGCGGCTGGGGCTGCCCGATGGTCCCCAGCTGGAGGAAGCACGGGCGGAGGGAGGATGACCTCTCCTTGGGGTCACAGTGCCGACCTGGCCCGCTTCTACACTGTCACCGAGCCCCAGCGACACCCCAGGGGCTACACGATCTATAAGGTTACGGCGCGGGTGAGTGCCTGGATAGGGACACTGGGCGGGTCACGGGCTCCGGGCTGCGGCTGGGTGCGGCAGTGGTAGGTAGGTAAGTAGGGAGGGATGGAGACTCCGACAGGAGACCCTAGGCAGTACTCAGGAACTCCAGGCAGAGACGGGACTCTAGGATGGAGATGCTGGGAAACCCTGGCAAGAGATGGGACTCTAGGATGGAGATGTTGGGGACCCCTGGCAGGAGATAGGATCTCAGAATGGAGATGTTGGAAACCTTTGTCAGGAGACAGGACTCCAGGATGGAGATGTTGGGGACCTCAGGCAGGAGACAAGACTCCAGGATGGAGAGGATGGGAACTCTTGAGTATGAGAATGGACATCTGGTAGACTGGGGTGCTGGCTCCATAAGGGACGCCAGGATTCACCAGCCATTCTGAGGTGGAATACTGGTGGACGGCTTTAAATGGATGTCCTAGTCTCTGTCCCATTTGGGCTTTCTCTCAGAATGAAATTTGCAGAATTGGGTTGACTTGTTCCAGAGGGGAAATACACACTTAAAACTGCTAGTGTGTGTGTGTTGTGGGGCTTATGTAACAGAAGGGATGTCTCTTCTCCTCATTCAGTGACTGGCTTGCTGTGAGGCAAGTAGGCTGTTGGGAAGGTTTCCTATTAAGTGACTCGTCTTGGATCTCTGGCCTTTGCGTCTGAGTTTTTCCTGAGTCTTTTCAGAAGGGGCATGTGTACTTAAGTGATCTTACCTGAGTTGACTTGAGGGTGGCTGGGCTGGCAAGATGGTTTTAGTAGGTAAAGGTGCTTGCTGTCAGGCCTGAAGAACTGTTTTCAATCCCTGGGACCTACAAGGTGGAAGGAGAGAACTGACTCTTGCAAATTGTCTTCTGACCATTAAAGGTGTGGTCCCCTCAAGTAAATGGTAATTTTTTTTTTGGAGGCTGTTTACATAAGTTCACTGTTCCAAATTTAGTACTGCTTTTCTTAAATTTTGTTGCCTCAGCTTGAGTTTTGAGAACTCGTTTTCCTGGGAAATGAGAATAATAACATGAAATATGTGTTTATGTGCAGTGCTTGTGTGCAGCGCTTGTGTGAAGCACTTGTGTGTAGCTCTTGTGTGCAGTGCTTGTGTGCATGCCTTATGGGCACTGCTTGTGTGCAGCGCTTGTTTGTGTGCTGGGCATTTCGTACAAATTCATGATGAGGAAGCAGATTCAAGGAAGTTTAGAAGTTTGCTAAAGTTTCTGTTGCAAAGTAGTAGCAGCTTTGGGCTTTGGGACCAGTTCTGCTTAAACCAAGATGAAGAAAGTGTCATAAAGCTAACTCAATTGCTAGTGTTAAGCTTTGAAGAAGAGAGGTATAGATGGAGGAGTAATAGTACTGCAGAGAATATTCAGAAAGCACTCAGGAAGCTGGCCCCGAGAAACCTGAGAGAAGAGATTGGGGTAAGCTGAGCTTGGGACATGGCAAGGGGCCGGTGGCGTTTGGAGGTGATGCAGAGTCAGACAGATGAGAGTGAGTTGCTGGGTTGAGCAAGCCTCTCAGGACAGCAAGAAGACCAAGTTCATGAAGAGTAAGGAGAAGTTTGCCTTCCCTGTTTGTAAGTCAGAGTGTTGTGTACGTGGGGTGTGAGTAGCAGTTTTTTCAAAGAAGTATAAGGAAATGAGGAGATTCTTCCTATGCCACTCTTGAGACCTCTTTGGTCATTTGCGATCTTTGGTTTCCTGATACACAGAATCAGAACTATGTAAGAGACATGAGGTGCCTGCCATACCAGCATACTGAGACTGCTCACTGTCACCCCAGCATTTCATCAGTCTGTGCAGAGGTCTTTGCCTCTTGCTAGACAGAGCAGGTTTCTGTTTAGCACTGGTCCTGGTTTCTTCATTTCAACTAAGGCAGTGACTGGTGCAGACCCCCACATTGATAGAGGTTTTCTTTTTCTTTTCAAAGATTTATTTATGTTTATTTTATATGTATGAGTGTTTTACCGCATGTAGGTATGTGTACTACACGTGTGCTTGGTTCAGGCAGAGGCCAGAAGAGGGAGTTGAACCCCTGGGACTGAAGCTCCAGACCATAGTGAGCCGTGGGTGCTGGGACCTGAAGCTGGACCCTCTGCAAGAGCAGCCAGTGCTCTTGGACACTGAGCTATCTCTCCAGAATGTTCTCCTCCTTGTTTTAGTCACCGTGTGTACTGGGTGTGCAGATCCAGGCACTTGGCACTATAAGGTTTGCAGGGGAGAGTTCTGGGCTTCCTCTTTGTACTTACAGTAGAATGGAGTTTATTGGGCTTAAATAGGTACATCTAGGAATATAGTAGTACAGTTTAGTTCCGCAGGCACCTCGGTAAAGAGCTATAGGGGTCAGAAGACAGATTGCTATGGCTCAGGTGGTGCAAGATGCTAAGAGTCGAGAAAGAGGGTGTTTGAGGTGGAGCAAGGGATGGAACTCACAAAGGCCTGGTGATATGAATGTCTGTGGCACTAACTGAAAGCCCTGAGATGATAATTGTATTCTTGCTTTTCAAAAAGGAAGGTTGCTCGGATGCAGATTTAAAATTAGTTAGAGTGTAGCCTGGGAGGTGACGCACTGCTGAGACTGCTCCACACTGCGGTCTCTGACTTTCTTCCCTCTCAGTGTCCTCATCCATCACTCACGCTACCTACTGTGGGCTTTGCACAATGTGCGGGTCTTTTGTTTGTTTTGTTCCAGTTGTTGTCAAAGCTGGGGGTCAAACCTGGGGTCTCACAGAAGTGCCAGCTTGTGCTGCTAAGCTGTGCGCACAGCCTGAGGATTGGTTTTTTTTTTAAACATTCTTTTTTTATTTTATTTATTTTAAAAGTTTTTTTATTTTTTACTATTTCTAAACATTCTTTCTTTATTTTTTTGTGTATGTGTTTGTGAGTGAGGGCCCCTGGTATGCATGTGGAGGTCAGAGGACAGCTTGGGGGAACTGGTTTTGTCCTGCCACCACGTGAGCGCTACAGATTGAACCTAGGAGGGGAGGCTGACTCCCTGAGCCAGCCACCCACTCAGTGGTCCCACAGCTTGAGTTTTACACGCTTATACATTTTTCTTTTAAATTAAGAGTCAACGTGGAGGTTCATTTTAAAAATAATTATGCGTAACATTATAAATCAAGTAAAACGTTTATTGTTTTTCTGGAACTTAAGAAGAAAAACATCTTTCCTCAGGAGAATTAATCAGGTAACTGCATCCCCCTGAGAACACAGGAGAAAGGTTACAGACATCTCCGTGTGCTTCCTGCTTAGCTCTTCGTTCTGAGCAATACTGTGAGATCAAGCTTTGAGGACCAATTTCTTTATGATCGTCAGGAGTAGAATTAGAACCATTATATATTGGACAACAGAGAAACTCTTTTATCTTAAATCTCTTAACTTTCCCTTTTCTTCTATTTTATTTTTTTTTTAGAACTTGGTAGACTTGAGATAACTTCATGGTTATTTACAAGCAAGCCAACAGATTTACTGCTCTTTAATTTTTGTTTTTAGAGTAACCACAAGTATTTTACTGGACCATAAGACTTACAGAAGTTTCCAGAGCAGTCATGCACAATGGTCAGAAGCTTTTGTGACCCACTGTTAGGCTTAGGTAGGCTTATGTTCTAATGGACTGCTTAGCTGGTTCTGGGTGGCTTGCATTGTGTGTGGTCGCAATATGCTTTACCTGTTTGCCTGGTGATAGACATTTGGGTTTCTTGAGGTTGGAGCTGTTTTGAGGGCAACTCCTGTGAACACCCCTGTAAGTTATTGCCATGTCTGGCTTTGTTTCTCTTGCAACCACACTGCCTTTAAAAGTTGTTATTGTTTACTATATCTGTGTACTATATCTTGAAATCAGGTTGTGTAGGTACTCTTTCTTTCAAAATTTGTTATTTAGATTTTTTCAAATTCTTTAAAAATGTCTGCTTACATTTTCAATGTAGGATTGCCTTGAAAATGAAGATTCATTTTCAAAGAATTGTTGACTTAAAAATAACAACTCTTGTGGTGTATGTCCATGTAGACCTCTCACGTGCTTAGCTCTTTGTTTTGAGCAGGGCTGTGAGGTTGTCAGTCCCGCGTGTAGTGTGGGGTTTGAGGCTGAGCCTACTTGTGTCCTCATTTCATGGAGCTAGTGTTTACTGAATGATGACAGCCGATCCTTGGATGGTCCTTACTGTGAGTCAACCTCTGATATAAACAAACACTGGTGTCACAGTTGTCCAGTGAGTGAGTACTGCTATTATTTACACTTGAGGCCTAGAGAAGTTAAGTGACTCTTTCAGGATCATGAGCTGGCAGGGCATGGGGCTTGTGTTTGAATGACAGTAGGCTGTCATAGGCCTACGAGACATGCTTAAGCAACACGGCATGCTGTTGAAGGTCCAGGCCACGGAGCTGCTCACTGGGTACTGGGGTGTCCTACCGGGCCTTCCGTCTGTTATATGTGCTGCCACTTAGTGTTTGAAAACTCATGGCTCACAAATTCTTCTGTTCTCTCCAATATCTTGTTTTAATCTATCCTTTTTTGACTACTAGTACTGTTTAGCATAAAACTCTCATATACCAAAATTTTGTAAATGGGTTTTTAAAATGAAAACATGTTTATTGACATCTTAGATGCTTAGGTTTGTTATAAACTGCAAGTTTTCATAGCATTAAAAATTTGATTTTCATGCCGGCGGTGGTGGCGCACGCCTTTAATCCCAGCACTTGGGAGCAGAGCCAGGCGGATTTCTGAGTTCGAGGCCAGCCTGGTCTACGAGTGAGTTCCAGGACAGCCCGGACTACACAGAGAAACCCTGTCTCGAAAAAACCAAAAAAAAAAAAAAAAAAAAAAAAAAAATTTGATTTTCTTTGAAGCCTGGCTGGGAACCAGTCTGCTATAGGTTGGTGCTGTGATTGGTAAAGTCAATAGGAGGCACAGCGTGGGCACACATTTGATTACCTGACATTTGAGTGAGCGCCAGGCTTTGTTTTCTCTTGAGATTTGGGTTTTATTTGAATAATGTAGAAAACTGCTATTCCTATCTTTTGTAAAATGTATTTCGTTTTACATCTGTCTGCCTGTCTGTCTGTCTGTTTGCTTCCTTATTTGTGTGTTCTTTCCTTCTACCATATGAGTCTCAGGATTTGAACTCAGGTGGTCAAGTTTGGCAACAGGTACCCTTACCACCGAGCCATCTCACCATCCTTCAGTTCACATCTTACTCAACTGTGCTCACCAGGTTTTGTTTTTTTATAAAGATTTATTTATTTTATGTATGTGAGTACACTGTCACTCACTTCAGACACACCAGAAGAGGCCATCAGATGCCATTACAGATGGTTGTGAGCCACCATGTGGTTGATAAAAATTGAAATCGGACCTCAGGAAGAACAGTCAGTACTCTTAATCGCTGAGCCATCTCTCCAGCCCCTGTGTTCACCAGGTTTTATAATAAAACACTACCGGCTGAATGGCTTAAGCAACAAGACTTTTTTTTTTTTTTTTTTTAAAAGTCATAATTCTAAAAGCTGTATAGCCAATGGTCAAGGTGCCAGCTGGTTCAGTGTCTGTGGAGAGCCCAATTCTTGTTTGCAGATAACTGCCTTCTTGTCTCCTTTTCATGACTGAGAGGTCATTTAACTTTTTCTTGTGAGGATAACTAGTCCCTAATTAGTTCTCAAAGGCTTTATTTCCATATGTTTTGGACTCGAGGATTAAAGCAGCGATCACGTGAGTTTGAGGTGGACACACACATTCAGTCTATATAGTACTTGAACCTTCCATGAAAACTTATTAGAAAGCGGAGTTCTAGACTTTGTCCCGTTGACTTGTCTGTCTTATCTAGAAGCTCATTGGCTGCAGAGAACCAGAAAATGTAAAACATCTGCGGATAGTTTGTGCAGGTGCTGTCTCTGGGGTCCAGACTACCTGGCTGGCCAGTGATAACTGGCTCATGTCCTCTTGCCAGCTAGTGACACCTGTGTCTCTGCAGGGTGGCCAGGGAGAGAGGAGCTGGGATGCAGGTGTCACAGTGAGATAGAGGTTGGATCTGCTAAGAAGACAATTATACATATGAGCTGAACACTTTGGAGTGAGTGCTTAATCATCCTGCCAGAGTCCTGGTTTTGTGTGTGGAGATGCTGTTTAAAGACGGCAATATATCCATATGAAAGTTAATGTCGGAAAGCCAAGGTCGCATGTGTTGCACTGATGAATGTGCCATTTGGTGTACCAGATCACCACAGGGAGTCACGTTCAGTGTCACACAGCCTTTTCTGTAGCCTGTCACCCTGTTACCGCTCTTAGAGATTTGTGTCTCTGAAAAGTGAAAAGGGCATGTCCTCTCTGTCCTATTTCATTATCTTAGCATTTCGTGATGTATTTACAGGTAGTACTTTGTTACTTTACTTTCTAGGCTGGATCTTGTTGGTGGGATAGCCATGAGAGGACTTGGTGATGCTTGTCGAATGCGCATGGGGCTGGGTGGGTTCAGTCCCTCGAATGCACCACAAAGGGAAGAATGCATGTGCTTGGATTTACATGGGGTCTGAGAGATGGTAGGTAGCCTGCAAGGATTGAGGCCGAGGTGTTTCCTTGAGAATGTAATACCTGTAGACTGAAGGTGCGCTGTTCTTCTCCTGGGGTTTGAATATTGTAGGGTGAAAGTCCCACACTGACTGAGTTTAGTAACTGATACAGCGCTCATTGTCTTTTCCACAGTGGGATTTTATGCAGATACTATTGGAAGTAATTGCAGAGCTGTGCAGTCATATTTGATAACGAGTATTTCTGTCTGTGTTTGGTTTTAGGTTGTTTCACGAAGAAATCCAGAGGACGTCCAGGAGGTAGCCTGCTTATCCCTGTGAACATTCCGTTTACCCCTGTTGAAGAAACTGCTCGGTTACTTGTATGAATGTTTGTACTTGTCTGACCGTTTCTTCAGCTACGTGACAGTAGCTGCAGTTACACTTCATTCTGCTGAGGAGGTGCAGCGTGGTGTGAGTGAGGCTCTGAGGGGCCCAGTGCTGCTTCTCCAGCTCGCCCGCCTCAGCCATAGTCAAGGCTTCTCCAAGCTCGTGAAGGCCCAAGCATTACAGCCGTAGCAGTAGATGAGGGCTCTGCACACTGCCACATCTGTGCTAGGCTGGTGTGCTGCCGTCGTGAGCTGGCTGCAGTATCCCTGCTTAGTTTTGAAGTTTTTGATCAGTTCTTTTGCAGAGTTGTCTGCGCTCTGCCATCCTCTCCATGCGGATGCTGGCCTGGCATGTATTGCTTAGAATGGTAGAAGTCTCACTAGTGCTTGTCTGTGCTTGGTGTTTCCCCGAGGGACGCTTGTCAAGCAGTCTGCTTCCCTCACTGCATGGTAATTTACTCTGCTTGGTTCCCACTCATTTTTGAGACTAGAGGCACTATGTTGGGGTCCCCCTCCCCATCCAAGTGTTTAAACAGATGCTGTAAATTTAACAGTCTTGATTCTACAGTGGTATTGGTTGTCCCCAGCTCAGTGTCTATAGATGGGGTGTGGACATCTGCTTAGCTGCAGGTGCCACTCTGGTCAGGAGTACCTGGCTTGATTCATGTATTTGAATCAATTATTTCATACTGTTGGCCCAAGTTCATTAGAGTCTTCATGTGTCTGACTAGGTATTTGTTTTTGTTTTGCAACTTAAAACCACAGTGAAAAAGACATGTTAAAAAGATTTTATAGTATTTCCTGTATGGATTTTGAGACATCTTTGCTTCCTTAATAGGGAGAATATTAGAATGCTCTTATTTCAGAAGAGAACAACATATGTATGTCTCACAGTTGTTCTCCTTATGTGCCAGTTGATGGCAGGAATCATTCTTTAGAATTCCACTTCTGTTTAATTATTGCTGCTTCGGGTTGATTTGGCTTTTGAAGTTTACAGCTCTGTTAGACTTGGGAGTGGGGTGCATCTCCTTTGACCGTGTCGTCTGACTGCCATGCTGTGGTTGTACCTTGACGTTCACCTTTTCCAGGAGAATCCTGAACCAGCTTGTCCATGAGTGAGCTCTCTGCCATTCCTTAGTCCTTTGCGGGGGACACTCTTTTATAACAGCAACTGCTGGTGACCCGGTCATCAGCAAGCTCTTGTAAGTGTCCTTCAGTTACACAGTTGCATGTTCTTCTCTTAGAAATGACACAGCTTAAACCCTGGAGCAGCCCTGCAATCCTAACAGTCCTTTCAGGGTCTCAAATGTCAGTTCAAACCCAGCCATTCACCTTGAGAAGAGTTTACCCTTCAGGTCTCCAGGGTCTTCCCTTCCCTCTCACAGCTGTGGACTCACAGATTTAGTTTCTGCTTTAAAATGTGCTCAGGCTTACCCGAAGCTCTTGGAAATTAGTAAGCACATGACTGGTTCACACAGATGATGTCTTTACGGCCTTCATTAATGGAGATACATTTCTGTCCTTTTGTAGAGCTTGTCTGACCCTTCTTGTCTTCCTAAGAATGCTAAAAGAATATTAACAGCGAATGAATCATTTGATATTACATATGGCAGCTTCCCTTTCCCAGATTTCTCTAAACTTTTAAGAAAAAGTTGAGTGGGTTGGGGAGATGATTCAGTCCATGAAGTGCTTGCTGTGCAGGCAGGCTGCCTGAGTGTGAGTGTGCAGGCAGGAGGCCTGAGTGTGAGTGTGCAGGCAGGAGGCCTGAGTGTGAGTGTGCAGGCAGGAGGAACTGAGTGTGAGTGTGCAGGCAAGAGGAACTGAGTGTGAGTGTGCAGGCAGGAGGAACTGAGTGTGAGTGTGCAGGCAGGAGGCCTGAGTGTGAGTGTGCAGGCAGGAGGAACTAAGTGTGAGTGTGCAGGCAAGAAGAACTGAGTGTGAGTGTGCAGGCAAGAGGAACTGAGTGTGAGTGTGCAGGCAGGAGGAACTGAGTGTGAGTGTGCAGGCAGGAGGCCTGAGTGTGAGTGTGCAGGCAGGAGGCCTGTGTGTGAGTGTGCAGGCAGGAGGCCTGAGTGTGAGTGTGCAGGCAGGAGGAACTGAGTGTGAGTGTGCAGGCAAGAGGAACTGAGTGTGAGTGTGCAGGCAAGAGGAACTGAGTGTGAGTGTGCAGGCAAGAGGAACTGAGTGTGAGTATGCAGGCAGGAGGAACTGAATGTGAGTATGCAGGCAGGAGGCCTGAGTGTGAGTGTGCAGGCAGGAGGCCTGAGTGTGAGTGTGCAGGCAGGAGGCCTGAGTGTGAGTGTGCAGGCAGGAGGAACTGAGTGTGAGTGTGCAGGCAGGAGGAACTGAGTGTGAGTGTGCAGGCAGGTGGCCTGAGTGTGAGTGTGCAGGCAGGAGGCCTGAGTGTGAGTGTGCAGGCAGGAGGAACTGAGTGTGAGTGTGCAGGCAGGAGGAACTGAGTGTGAGTGTGCAGGCAGGAGGAACTGAGTGTGAGTGTGCAGGCAGGAGGAACTGAGTGTGAGTGTGCAGGCAGGAGGAACTGAGTGTGAGTGTGCAGGCAGGAGGAACTGAGTGTGAGTGTGCAGGCAGGAGGAACTGAGTGTGAGTGTGCAGGCAGGAGGAACTGAGTGTGAACTGAGTGTGAATGTGCAGGCAGGAGGAACTGAGTGTGAGTGTGCAGGCAGGCAGCCTGAGTGATCTTAAGATCTCATGTTTTCCCTGGTACAGTGACTCATGCTTTTTTTTTTTTTTATAAGCTTTTTATTAATTCTTTGTGAACTTCACATCATGCACCCCAATTCCGTTATCTTCCCGTCCCTTCAGTCTGCTCTGCCGTCTACCCTTGCAACTTCCTGCCACCAAAAGAAAACAACCAAAAAAACTAAAATAAAATAAAACTCTCAGTGGAAGCTATGGTGTGTCACGGTGTTCCACTCAGTGCACATTTTTGCTCAGAAAGCTTTACTTGCAGATGTTCATTGCAGTGAGTCGTTCATCTAAACTGGGCCTCTGTGCAGTGAGTCGTGGTCTAGACTGGGGCCTCTGTGCAGTGAGTCGTGGTCTAGACTGGGGCCTCTGTGCAGTGAGTCGTGGTCTAGACTGAGGCCTCTGTGCAGTGAGTCGTGGTCTAGACTGAGGCCTCTGTACAGTGAGTTGTGGTCTAGACTGGGGCCTCTGTGCAGTGAGTCTGGTCTGGACCCAGGCCCCTGGCTTCTGCTCACTGCTGCATCCTCCAGGACTCCCTGGGACATCCTGTGGTTGCCTTGTGTCATGGAGATCCTGCAGCTTTGCTTCTGCAGGACTGGACTCCCCATGTGCTGGGGCAGTTCATAGATGGGGTAGATGTTGGGGTGGGCCAGCTCAAAGCCCTGGATCTCAGCAGAGACAGGCAGATTCTTGGGGCTGGCTGGTCTGCCAGTCTAACTGTATCAGTAAGCTCCAAAGAGACTGTCTTAAAACATAAAGTGGAGAGTGAGGATGACACTTAATGCCCATCTCTGGCTTCCACTGTATGGGTACACTTATGAATTATGCATACACACATACATCACACCCAAATACATAACAAATATGCAAAAAAAGAGGGAAAGAAAATGTGTAAGCAAATAGTCTTATAGTCATGTTTGTTGTAAGCAAGGATGACCCAGCAAGTGTTTGGTATTGAGCAAGAGTGAGAACAAAAACATTAAGTTAGGTGATGTTTAAGATGTAGGGAACATGTTTTTTTGGTGTCATTACGTTCAAACATCTAAAAAGGAAATGTTTATCATATGTTAAAATGCTAAAAAGAAGGCTACAGTGAAGATGTAGCTTTTATTAAATTTTTTAATCTACATACAGTCATTGAATGCTTCATTGGTAAAATTCCCTCAGAGTGATGTCAATGAACGTATGAGGGGCCTGCCCTTGCAGGCTTCTGGTTGTTCCAACAGGAAACCACCAGGCCTTATGGAGACAATCAGTCTGTGCCAGTGCTGTCCTAGCGCAGACACAGACAGCAGTCCTGCCTCTGTCGGAACTGAGCTTTTGTTCTCTTTCCATCCGAGGAGTTTGGGAACTTTAGGTGTAATTAAGAAGAGTAAGAGGAAAGGAGAGACTGGGCAGCGCATTTCTCTCTGGGCAGTTTGGTTCTGCAGCCCGGTGGTCACTGGGACTGTGTGAGGGTAAGTGATGTCCTGGTGAGAGGCAGACCCTCCTGGCGCTGTCCTAGCTCTGGATCTGACAGATTTATATGGCTTCATATAATCTGGTATTTTAATAAGTATTGTGATTAAGTTGTGAAACTTTCAAGTACATTCCTTTATTTGAAAATGATCTTAACGAGGGTGGTTCATCTGCAAATATGGTTGCTTCATAATCTCAGTCTCCTGAATCTCTCTCATGCTCATCTTGTAATGTGGCTTCACCATTGGTAATTCTCCATTGGTTTGGGCATGGAACCCTGCAGAAGACTCTGCATTCAGGAGCTCGTCCCCAGTCCTTCCTGTGCTCTCAGCAGCATGGACAAGATAGCTTGAGTTACTCAAGTATTGATGGGCCTGATTTTGATGGTTTGAGACAGGATCTTGCTCTCTGGTTCAGACTGGCCTAAAACTCACTGTGTAGCCCAGGTGCACCTTGAACTCATGAGTGCTGAGTTTTTAGGTACCAGCCATCATGTCCGGCTCAATTTTATATATTTTAAAATATAAAAGTAACACTTTTTCTCATGACAAAATTATGTCTCTGTATCAAGATTGGAAGCTACAGAGAATCAAGAGCCATGATAGCTGCAGCCCCTGTTGCCTGTACTCCAGACTCACGTGTCCTATTGGACAGCTCACAAGCACATGTGCCAGATGTGCACAGCTAGCTTCTGATGGGCCTCAAGTACCAATTCTTCCTTGCTCCCCACCTCAGAAGACAGCACTACCACTGGTCAGTTACAGAAACCAAGATTTCTGTCTCTGGCATCTTTTTCTCTTTAGAAACATTGCCCACAGCCTCTCCATGTTCTTTGCTCTGATGACTTCTCCTGACACCAGGCATTGTCGCCGTGTGAAGTGCTCAGGCTGGGCAGATAGCCCTCTGTACCACTGTGCTGCAGTTCCTCAGCACTTGTCAGCTCCTTTGTGATGTGCATTCCAGCTGGCTTGTTCTCCTCGCCTTGATGGTCAACCCTGAAGGAGGGGCCTGTGCTGCCAGTCTCATACTTTGGGATAATACAGTGTGTAGCACAGTTGGGACTCTGGTTTGGGTGACCATTTTTGTTGGGTAAACGAATAAAAGTGACACACTGAGCAGAAGCAACTTGTCTTCTTAGTGTTATAGTCACTGCTTCAGCGATTGTACTTAGGAACTCCAAGAGGCAAAGCCTTCAAGGATAACTTCAGATAACAGAACAGAGTTTGGCAAGACTTGAAAATTATGTCTAGTGACCTTCCTGGCCTAGTGTGTGATCATCATCACATCCCCTGCGTGGACATGGGAGCACGTAGCCTGTATTAGAAGTGAGGTAACCAGGCACTTGGGAGGAAAGGAGCTTACAGTTAAGGTTCCTTTACTTTATGGAACTCAGAGTTGACAGTGACATCAAAGCCATGCATCAGATATTTCCTGTTTATAGAGTATGCTTTTCTGATTTAATCTAAGTAAGGTCAGATAATTTAAGCTAGTGACAGAAAGTGCTTCTCCATGTTGTCTAATCTACAGGACTGTTACTTTCATTTGTGAGATATGCAGGTCTTAATTATATTCTGGTCAGTGTTTACTTTGTACCCTGAAATCTTATGGTTAGTTTAAATTAAGACTTATAAAAAATTTTTAGAATATACAAACTCCTGTTTTTCTTTCCACACAATCTTTTCTCCTTCACTGTTAGTCTGCTTTTGGGAGGGGGCAAATGTTCTGTCCTTTTTGTTTGCCCAAGTTGGGGCCTGGAGAGATGAGTGGGTAGCTAAATCATTTTCTGCTCTTGCTGAGGACCTGGGTTTGGTCCCAGCGTCTACATGCCTCACAACTACCTGTAAGCCTGTTACAGGGGAGCCAGTACCTGTTTCTGCCTCTGAGGTCTCATGCATGCATGTGGTACATAAATTCATGCCGGCTCCTAAACCTGCGTGTGACATAAATGAGTAAATCTGAAAGACTGAAAGATAACTGCTCAAGTTGTTTTGCACCTTTAAGTGTGATATTTGAGACAGCATTAGTTATGTAATTAGTTTCTAGGCCAATAGTAAGTGGTTTCAGGAGAGAATATATTTAATGTAGCACAGACCATTTTTGTACCAGGTTGAATAATTTTCCACAGTAAATAAAAAGGCTTTCAGAAAGCAGGACTCAGGAGCCTCCAGTGTGCAGCCTTAGGAAGCAGTGCTGCGTTAGCTCTACAGGGCATGGTCACATCAGACTGTCGGCTCCACAGGCTGGAGTACATACATGTTTGCTTTGCATGATAATTTGGAATATTTAAAGAAAACATTATTTGTAGCGGAGACAGAATGGTTATGCTTTGAGATATGCATTTAGCATTGTTTTCGTTTCAGATAATCGTGTGGAGGAGATACAGTGACTTTAAGAAGCTGCACAGAGAATTATGGCAAATTCACAGGAATGCGTTTCGACACTCTGAGCTATTTCCCCCGTTTGCTAAGGGGACAGTGTTTGGTAAGTACCATTCTGAAAGTGAAGTCTAATACCCGGTTCAGTCACACCCCCACCCCATGTCAGGCTGGGAACTGAACTAGAACTACATACTTGCCAGGCAGGTTCTCGCCACTGAGCCATCATGACTCAGCTCTAGAGCGGTGATGAGTGTGATGAGGTAGTGATGGTCTGTGCAGAGCCCTTTCCCCTTCTGGGATAATCTGTCTGCCTAGTTTAGCAAGCACTTGACATGCTCAGTCTAGTTCATACAAAACACATGTCCTCTTCTCAGCCATGGGGTAGCTGCAGTTCTGGCCAGACAGACTAAGAACCTAAGAGAGATGTATTTTTCACACATGTGACTTGGTTGGCTGGCTCTTGCCCTCCGAGTACCTTTCCCGTGTCCCAGCCCCTGGTGTAATACATCTGTGATTGTACTGGTGTCTGTAAGGACAGGTGCTTCACCCACGTCAGCCCTGTTTGCTCTACGATGCTCTAAGTGCACCCACTGTTTTCTTGTCTTTCTTTCTTTCTCCCCTGATACCCCACATCCCTTACCCCCACCCTCTCTCCCCTCCTGCTATCAACCTGGCTAGCTATGGTATGACAAGACTGTCACACTGCTTGCTGGGCTGCCTTGAGAGCTCACCAAGTAAATTGCTCTGTTATTTTTACATTTTGCTTCATTTAGTTTTCAGGAATAGTCAGAATGAGGCCTGAGTTTTTGCCAGAATGGAAACAAATGGCTTCCAGCTGAATCTCCACAGTTTTTGTTCTCTCTGAACCTCCTGAACTGGCTCTTCCATGCCTGCATTTTTCCAAGTATTCTGGTCTTTTGAGTCCTTCTGTAATGGCCACTGATTGTCCTTGGTTCACAACTCCATATTCCCCAGTTTCCAAGGCCTGTGAGCCATGCAACACACAGCCCTGTTCCCAGTTCCAGTTTTCTGAATTAATTTCCTCTTTGCTGTGATAAAATACATGATAGAAACAGCTTATGGGGGAAGAACTCATTTTAGCTAAAACAATTTCAGGATGTAGCAGCTCTCACATGGTGTCTGCAGTGGGACTGTGTGGCAAGGCTTGTGTAGTACAGGATACAGCCCACCATGGTGTCTGCAGTGGGACTGTGTGAGCAAGCGCTTGTGTAGTACAGGATACAGCCCACCATGGTGTCTGCAGTGGGACTGTGTGAGTGGGAGCTTGCAGCGGGCCTCTCATGTCTTGATGAGGGAGCACAGAGGGGGCACTGTAAGGAACATCACTCAAGTGTGACCTTCAAGGCCTATCCCTAGTGGTCTGTGTCTGCTCGCTGGGATCTCCTCTAAATGTTCCACAGCCATCCATGAAAGTACTGCTAGCTAGAGACTAGTATTCAAATATATGAGCCTGTGGGGACATTTTACCTCCAAATCAACAAGGCGTTTGTATCATCCTGTCTGACACTATCAGGGCTGGTTGTTGTGACTTGTAGAAAAAGCGATGAGTCCTTGTTTGTGAGATTTGGCAATAAAAGCCTAAGGCATCTCCCTTGATGCCCTCCCTCCTTTTCTCTTTCCTCTCTCCCTCCCTCCTCCCTCCTTTTCTCTCCCTCCTTCCTTTCCTCTTTCTTCCCTCTTTCTGTCTTTCCCTCCCTTCCTCCCTCCCTCTCCCTCCCTTCTTACCCCTTTCTCCTTCTTTCCACCTCTCCCTGCTTTCCTCCTTATGTCTTCCTCCCTCTTTCTGTACTTTCTGTTCCCCTCCTCTTTCCTAAGCCTCTCTCTTTTCTCCTCCCTTCATCTTCCCTACCCACAATCCCTTCCCTTGCTCTGAGAGATACCAGCTTTCTTATAAGAACCTGAATGGCCTATGACAAGGCCGGCGTGATGAGATAGTAACTGCCTGTAACTGCAATTTATCACAAAGTAGTAACTACGAATAGACTTTGTTGCTGGGAAGTGGGGTTGCTATTAAGCAAAGGTACACATGTGGACTCTGCTTTCAGAGAAGGAACTGATGGATGTGACATGGTTGAACCTTTCTAGCACCCTTCTTGGCCTTGGGAAAACTCTGAATGGCCGTGTTTATTGGCCCCTACTGAGTGGAATCTCCACAGAACAGGGATTTCTTTAGGCAGCTGTAGATAGGCTTAGGTGGCTGTGGACTGCAGTACTCACTGTCTTCACACTTGTTTCCTCATGACATTCTGCACATGTTACTACTTAAGGTTGGGAGTCAGATGCATAGGACCCTGGAAGGGATAGTCTAACAGCATCTGTGCGTTTCTTTGAGAGAGGGCATTTAAAGAGTTGCCTTAGGAAATAACTTAGCAGCCTGAGAGTTTGAACAACATCCTGGAATCAGTCATAGAATTGCCTTGGGTGCCATTGTGGTTTAAATGTGAATGCTGGCCCAGGAGCTCACGGGTTTAAACTCTAGTTCTTCAACTGGTGATGCTGTGTTCTGGAACCTTTGGAGGTGGAGCCTGGCTGGAGGAAGTGGGTCTTAGTAGGGCAGGCCTTGAGGTTTAGAACCCCTGCCCTGTTTTCTGCCCTCTCTCTGCTGAATCTTTCCCAGTGAGTAAACTTTCACTACCATGCCATCTCTGCCGTTTTGGACTGTGTCTCCTCAAAGCATGAGCTGAATAAGTCTGCCTTTGAAGTGCTTTCTTTAGTGTTTAACACAGTGAGAAAAGTAACAGTCTAGGACCATGCCTGGAGAGGAAGCATTGCTGCGGACCAAAATGAAAGTTCAGAGACCCGGGCGTCAGGTCAGTAGCATCTAGGCCGTTGGTTTGGACAGGCTTCGGTTCCTTCCGCCTGAGTGCTAGGGCTTAGACACTGTGCGGAGTGTCTTTCCTCTTCAGTTGTTTGCATCCAGCTCTGGCTCCACATTCAGTTAGGCCCCCACCTGTTCCCTTCAGACCTCTCTGTTCACAGCGGGTGACTCTTGACCACTGCTGCTCTGACCTTTGTAGCCACCCCTATGCTGCCACTGTGCCAGCAAGCATGGCTCCATGCCCAACGAATTCCGGTAACTTCTCTGAAACTTGTGTGGCACCCTTAATTCAAGAAACATTAAAAACAAAACAAAACAAAAAACAGATGTTGGGATGAGGGCCCAAACAAGGTCTATCTAAAGGAACTCAGGGTGGTGCTGTGGAAGACCTGGGGGGCAGACAGTGCAGAGGTGCAGCAGGATCTGTCAGGGGAGCACGGGCCATATACCACTGGGCCACTCTGTGTAATTGAAGTGCAGATAACTTTATGAAGCCACTAGACTGGATATGGCAGTGTACACTGATAATCCCAGCACCCAGGATGTTGAGGCAGGAGGATCACGGTGTAAAGCCACCCTGAGCTACATGTCAAGCCTTGTCTTAAAAACTAGAGAAGAAAACAAAAGTGTAGTCTGCAGTCTGAGGATCTTAGGTGTCATCTCTAAAACCACACCATAGGTTTTACCTTCTAAAATAAGAACCCTCCTTCTTTGCTCTTAATAAATGATAACACCATTTCGAGTCAGTTCTAGGTCTGCTAGTAATGGAGAAATAGATAGCCAGAGGAAGAAGGTAAATTGCAATCTCTTCAGTGAATTTTTATATTAACATGTTCTCCTGTCTGCATAGGAAGTTATATTAGTGGGCAAGCATTGGGTCCTAGAAATTCTCTTTATCTCTGTAAAGATGATTGAGAACCAGAGAAGACTGCTGTCATTGGATTATAGCTATTACCATTTACCACAGTGACAGCCAAAAACAAAAAAGGAAGAAAGGGAACAAAAGAAAAAAGAAGACAGCTGAATTTGAAGCCAGATTTGAGGTCTGCACTGTGATGTGCTGTCTATGGGTCAAAGTTCTCGAGGAAGCCTGGATCACAGGTGATGCTGTCGGAAGGGAGGGATGCTTAACTGAACACATTCTTAGAAGCTCTGTGAAGGGAGGAATGTTCCATCAGAATGCTCAGTTAAACTCTTGGGTCGTCTTGCGAATGCATCAATTACCTCTGTTTGACTTTGTAGCATTATGCTTTCCCATTTGAAACATACTTGCCGAGGTTCTCAGGCACTCATGAGGTGCACAGACTTGCATGCAGGCAAAGGCTCATAAGTAAAAGTAAATCTTAAGAAAAGAGAATATTTTGATGCCTCATGTTTTGTCGATCTTGCAAATGGTTCCTGGTTTGGTTAGATGATGCCGGCAGACGTTTATATGGTCAGAATCTCTAGAGAGAAGATTTTAAGTCCCAGGAAGCTGGCAAGCTCCAGTGATCTGCAGGGTCACGTCTTTTCACCAGCAGCAGTTCTGTTGATGGCTTTCCTGGATACGTTAGGCTCACTTTTCTTTTTTGAGAAAATGTCTATCTCACACTCAAGTATCAATAATCAGTTTGTTCTGTTTCACAGAATTTTAAAATGGAGAGTTCTCCAGTGGCCAGGAGTCAATAAGTTTAATAACTATTACTGTTTCGTAAGAGATTTTTTCATGTTAGTCAACTGTCATGAAAGCTTCTAAAACTATGAGTAAGTGGCAGAAAGGAGTAAAATAGTCACCGGTGTGTGTGGCACTGTGGCCTGGCATCCTGCTAAGATGGCTGCAGTCTTGCTGCCACCGTATAGACTGTTAGTGCAAATGTCAGCACAAGGAAGAAGTGGCAAATGCCATAGCACAGACATGACGAAGCATGCTGGTTGGCCCACAGGACACTTGACAGTGAGTATGGTGCGTGCTGTCCTCTTAGTCAGTGTTCGCTGTGAAGGGACACCGCTGACCACAGCAGCTCTTGCCTGAAAAAACTAACTGGGGCGGGCTTACAGTTCCAGAGGTTTATCATCTGGCAGGAAGCATGGTGGAACTTAGGCACGTATTGGAGAAGTAGCTGAGAGTTCTACTGTACGAACAGCAGAGAGAGAGAGACCCTGGGCTTGGCATCAGCTTTTGAAACTTCAAAGCCCACCCCCAGGGGCATACTTCTTCCAAGAAGGCCACACCTACCAATCTTTTCAAATAATGCCACCCCTGGCGACCAAGTTTCAAATCTGTGAGCCTATGGGGGGCCATTTTCATTCAAACCTCCATACATGTCATGGATGTGCCCCAGTCTGCTGTTGGAAACGTGCTGGGATTAAAAGGGTGGCTGAGATGTATGTGTGTACATGTAACATGCATGTACATAGACATGTATATTCCCTCATATAAAGTTAATTAATTTATTGAGGCAAGGTATCATCTGCTGGCTTGTTATGTTGATCTGTCTGGCCTTTGACTCACAGAGATCTTTCTGCTTCTGCCTCCGAGTGCTAGGAGTGAAGGTGTGTACCATGGCTCACAGGAGCGACATTTTGAGTTAAAGCAAATATTGAACAGTGCGTGTTTAGTGAGAGCTCTCCACCTGTGGAGAGCTGTGTGAAGACGCCCAATCACCGTGGCAGCGTGTGCAGCTTCTGAGAGGCACAAGGGATATTTTTATCCTTACGTTGTACCTTTTTATGCTGTGAATTTTAAAACATTGTTTGGATCTATTATTTTGAGTTATGTGTATGTGCATGTGTTTGTGTGTGGGAGTGTGCACATGAGTACAGTGCCCAAGGTCCCCTGGAGCTGGAGTTACAGGCAGTTCCGAGCCTCCCTGTGTGGGCATTGGGATCAAACACCCATCCTCTGTGTGCTCTTAACCACTGAGCCAGCTCTCCAGCCCTGTAACAACACACAGTGTTAGCTCTGATGCTGCAGATACAGTTTGGCTCTTTAAGTCATGGGCTTACCAGTATGTGGGAGTGACTTCTAACAGATGCTCTCAGCTTAGTGCTTGTTCTTAATTTTTGTCTCTACGCTTCCTTATTAATCTTAATAAGTGAATAGTTTATCCTTTTAGTCAATGATACAGCTCATTAGTAACACTTGATAGCTGCAGTGAACCCTGCAGGCTACAGCTGTGGTTGTGTGGAGAGAATTGTTGGTTAGCCATCCGTCTTTTAGCTCCTCTCATACCGAGTACGTAAACCTCAGCAGTAAGGAGGATTACTACAATCTGCAGTATCAGCGACGCCATGTGCTAGGGCCATCGTGAAGGAAACAGTCTTTGGCAGTCAGGTAGCACTAGGCCATGTCTGCTGCCGGCATCTGCTGCCCATGCAATCTTAGGATCCCATATCGTTCAGGATGGCCTTGAAGTGGCTCTGTAGCTGGGGATGTCCTTGAACGCCTGATCTTCTGCCTCTTCCTCCCCAGGGTTAGGTGAGAGGCATTTGCAGCCGTGTCTGGCTTTCCTGTGTGACCTTACAGAGTTTGAGTGTAACTTTCATACTGTTTTCTGTCATGTGTTCAGCCTGTTGAGACATTAGCGTCGCCTGTGGCTCAGTTCAGTCTTAGTCTCTGTCTCCTCTGGCATTACACTCTGCACTCAAGTGTTTGCTTACAAGCAGCCCGTAGACTTTCAGACTGTTTTCTGCTGGCTAGGCTGCTTTCTCTTCCTGGTTCTACAGGGCACCAATATACACTTCTTAATTAATTGGAACGCTTTGTAAGTGTTCTAATTCATATATTTAATGCATAATGTTCGGTGACATCAATGTAACACTCATTTTGTCTTTTTCCTTTTTTTTTTTTTTTTTTACAAAACTTTCAGCTTTAGAGAAGGGAACCTGAGAGGATGGAGCAGCAGTCACCTGGGTACCATTTTCCAGGGTTGCTCAGTTTTAGCCCTGGCTGTTTTCTCTGTGCCCAGATTCTCTCCCCATCCCATTATTTTGGAATAAGTTGCAAATATTGTCACGTTTTAATGTAGCTTCCTGTATTTCCCTGATGACCACAGTCCCATATCACACCCGTGAAACATTGGTACAGTGTTGTAAATGGGCCATCTCAGTGCAAATTTCCCCATCTGTCCTTCATATGTTCTTTCTGACCCATAATTCAGTAGCTTTGCCACTGAGCTACACCCTTTTCTCTGTCACATGATTTTAGAAATTAATTAATTAATTATTGAGACAAAGGCTCACACTGTGGGTTAGGTTATCATGGAACTTAGTATTTGTCCCAGGCTAGCCTTGAACTCACATTCTTCCTGCCTCAGACTTCTGAGTTCTGGGACAAAGCCTAAAACCATGGACATTGTTCAAACCACAGAAGTGACAAAGCTCAGGCTGGCATGTAGCTGGAGGCGGCACGTGCCTGGCGAGTCCCTGGCCTCTGACTCCAGCACTGCAAAGCTGAAAGGAAGAGAGAAAAAGGATTCTGGTGACCCTGGGTGCCACCACCTCCCTGCAAGTCACAGCCTGAGCTTGGCCACATGCCTCCTGTCTCCTAGTAAGGCTTGTTAGGAGCAACACATTTAGAGTTAGGAAGACTTCGTAGAGTCAGAGTGTCCCTCGTCCCCTTCCCTCACAGCATGACACTCAGGGTAGGGGGCTTTTCTCAAAGCTCCTGATAAAAAAGCTCAGAGTTGGTGGGTACAGTCTCAGGCACGGTGCGTGCTCGGCCCGGGTGTTAGGTACAGCCCAGGCACGGTGGCACATGCTCGGCCACGTTGCTGGGACTCAGGAACCAACTGTTTGTCCTGGTGCTCCTGGTGCCAGTTGGCTGGTGATGGTTCCCACTTGAGACCCCTGCCGTCCTTGTTCTCTGTCTGACCTGTGGATGGAGTTGGCTACCAGAAGATTCACCAACATTACAAGCATCTACTGGCTCACACTGGATGAGGGTCAGTTTTAGGTTGTGGAACTTGGTGTGAATATTTAAATTTTGTGATTAATTAATTAATTAATTAATTCTGTCACTCTCTGTCACTCTGTATCTGTCTCTGCCTCTGTCTCTTTCTATCTTTCTCTGTTTCTCTCTCTATCTCCCCCATCCCCCACACACTCTTTCTCTAGCTTAGTCTAGCATGGAACTCAGGATGTAGCCCAGACGGACTTCGTATTTGTGGCAATCCTCCTGTCTAGCCTCTGAGTACTTACCGAACTAAGTAAGGAGTGAGCTGCCTGGTTTAATATTGCATTTTCAAAAATTATATGGTCTAGAGAGATGCCTCAGTGGTTAGGAGCACTGACTGTTCTTCCTGAGATCTGTGTTCAATTCCCCATACCTACAAGGTAGCTTACAACCATCTGTAACTGTAGTCCTTTGGGATCTGACGCCCTCCTTCTGGTGTCCATACACATAAAATAAATAAATAAGTAAATAGATAAATAAAATATAAAATTATGAATGGTGCTTTGACTTGTTCTAAGTTATAGTTTTAAAAAAATGAGATGGGCATTGTGGCCCACACTTTTAATGAGCACTTGGGAGGGTAAAGCAAGAGAATTGCCATGAGTTCTAGTCCAGCCTAGGTTAGAAGTAGACCCCATTTCAAAAAATGGGAAAGATGAAATCCCAAAGGGTACTTGTAAATGATAGGCAGCAGCTCCACTTCCTGAACCACCCAGCTTGCTTAAACTGTTAGATTCTGCCCAGCTGGGAGAGCAGCTTAGTTGGAGTGTCCAAAGCCTATGTGATCTGTAGTATTGTGAAGTGATGAATCTTCCTAGGGAAACTTGCTTGCATCTCTGACTCTGCTGGTTCTTTCTGTTCTGCCCTTGGGCAAGCTCCTATCGGTCCTGTGTGCAGAGGCCCAGCGTGCCTGTGAGGGGAGTGTCTGGGGCTTCCTCATGCTGCTGCATTTCTACACTTGAGTGTTGCTATATAAAAGTATTAAAAAGCTGGCTGTGGTGGCACATACCTATAATCCTAGCCCTTGGAAGGCAAGAGCATGCAGATCTCTGTGAGTTCTAGACCAGCCTGGGCTACGTAGCAAGTTTCAGGTCAGCCAGAACTCTGCTAGAGTCAATAGTTATTGTAATAACATTCTTCTGTATCTTTGTGTTTATGCTGCATACATATATGTATGCATATATGTATATATGTGTTATGTATATTTGTTATATGTGTGGTATTTTCATGAATGTATGGGTGTATGTGCCTGTACCTGTGTGTGTTGAGGCTAGAGGTGGACATCAGGAGTTCTTGTTCTCTCTCTCTCTCTCTCTCTCTCTCTCTCTCTCTCTCTCTCACACACACACACACACACACACACACACACACACACACACACACACTGTCCTGGAGCTCACTGATTGCTTAGACTGTCTGGCCAGTGAGCCTCCAAGGCTCCTCCTGTCCCCGCGTCCAGCCCGAGGACTACAGAGGGCGCTGCCTCGCCTTGCTTTTTATATGGCTGCTGGGGACTTAAACTTAGGTCTTTATGCTGTGTAACAGGCGCATTATTAATGAGAAGTCTGCTCAACTTCCAACACAATTTTAAAAAAAAAAATTCCAAGATATTTCTGAAACAAGTGTGTTTTTTCATCTTACCCTGACAATATGGGTCAATGTAATCAAATCTTTTATCACATATGTTGTTATTTTTTTGTGATACTCTGAAAACATTTTCTTTTCTAATCCAGATTTAGTGGACTAGAAATGCATCTAGGTCAGTAGAAGTACACAAAAGGCAAACTTTGAACAGATAGGTCCTGTTATTTACAGTCTGATCTTGCCTGACGGAGAAAGGTTAGCTGTGTCATTGGCATTAAAGACAACCTTCACCCCTCACCCCCAACCCCATCTTTTAAAAATATTTTATTTTGTGTATATGCGTGTTTCTATCACATGTGAATCTGCACTGCCTGTGCGGCGTGCTAGTGAGGGCAGAGGAAGGGACTGTCTGGCCTGGAATTGGAGTTACAGATGTGTAAATGGTTGTAAGCTGCCACATCTGTGCTGAGAAACAGACCTGGGTCCTGTGCAACAAGTGCTCTAAGCCACTGAGCTGTCCCTCCAGCCCTCCCCGTCTTTATGTACTTGGTTCAGATAGAAATGAGATTTTTACAGGGCCCATCAGTTCACTAAGACATCCTCTATTGACTTCTCAGCCTGTGTGTCATGATTTGAAGAGGATGTGTAGTGGTGGTATGGGTTAAAACATAAAAAAAAGCATTGTTTTCACTTCTATTCCAAAACCATAGATGCTTAACGTAATATTAATTCAGTGTTAACTATTTTTATGTACATGTTCATGTCTATGTGTGCATATGTATGCACACATGTGTATGAGTATGTGTGTATGTGTGTGTACGCACATAGTGCATGTCTGTTGTCGTTTTCAGTTACTCTCCACCTTTTTTGAGATAGGGTCTCAAACAGAGCCTGGAGCTTGCTGGTTCTTCTAGACTGTCTGAGCAGCAGGCTCCCAGGGTACCCCGTGCCCTTACCCAGAGCTGCAGTTTGACACTCGTGTGCTCAGCTCTAACTTGGTCATGGGGTCAGAGCATTGACTTCCAGGCGAGGTGATGGGTGGGAAGCAGGAGGAGAGGGGCATGTAGTGTCTGCAGGAAGTTGGTTTTCTTTGCTAGTGGCACAGTTGTCCTTAGCACAGACTCTCGTGCCACAGTTTCACACAGTAGAAGAAGCCAATTTGTTTTGTATGTTTGGAAGTCTGGGTGCAGCCTGGGATGGAAGTGTCACAGTGCCCAGAAGTTACAGCTCCTGCTTGGTCCCCTCTGCCTTCCACATCACCATCGCCTCTCCTGGCAGGAGCGGGCCCAGGAGGGAAGCAGGGAGAGAGTGTTTGCAGCTGCCTTTTGGAGGATTGCAGAGAAGCAGCAGAGTGCCTTCCGTTGATAGTCTCTTGTCGGACCTATGTCTAGGCGAGCAGGGAAGGATACATGCGTGACACATACAGGGGAAAGTCATAAGGAAGAAAAGGAGAGGCTGGGCGCTGTGGCCTTTAGTCTCAGCACTCTGGAGGCAGAGACAGGCAGAGCTTTTTAGTGCAAAGCTAGCCTGGTCTACCTAGTGAGTTCTAGGCCAGTCAGGGCCTAGAAAAATATTTTATTTGCATAATGTCTAGTAACTGGAGGGCATGAAAGAATGTGTGAAGTCCTATAGCGTGGCTGACTGTAGTGTGTGAGTGGTGTCTGTCTGTCTGTCTTTCAATGTATTCAGTTAAGCTCTTCGATAAGGATGCTCCTCTGTAAGACTGTTTTCATGGAGTTTTCTGTCTTTGTTAGTTGGCAGTAGCCCACACAGGTTTGCTAGCCTGCTGTGTGCTAGTCACTGTGGGGGTTTTCTGAGGATTCAGATCCCATGCTGATCTGTGTAGTGTTACTACAGGCTTGCTGTGGCTGACCACTGGAGCCATCCGCAGGCCCATGCTAGTGCGCTTCAGTCAGTGTCTCACTGGAGCAGGGAGTACAGGGGCTGGATTTGAACCCAGGTCCAGCTCCATCTCCTCCTCCCCACAGCAGGGAGGGGATTTTAGTATCTGTGGTACCTATGCCTTTTGTCTTAGTGCTTTGTTTATACTGTGAATGCTTTCAGGCTGTGAAGACACTACTCTTTTGATTTGGTATTTTTAAAATGTGCAAGCAGGGCACATGGTAGATGCTAGCCAGTGATCAAATGGGAGAGCTATATACAATTTCATGTTGGAAAATCTCCCAACAGCACTCGACCTGTACATCTCATTAGAGCTTGTGTGGAGCCACCTTTCCATCCGTTGTGGAGCAGAGCGTGCCTGCGCTGGGCCTTCTCACCAGCAGGCTGCCGCGGGCCACTACCAGCAGCACATGCGGAATTTAGCATAAAAGCTTTCTGCTTCAAGCTCAGGTTCTTGACCCCACTGCTAATACAGATGTTCTCATAATTCCCTCTTCATCCCCCTTTTTAAGTAAAAAAGAGTAAAAAAGAGAAAATTACCTAAGTAATTATAGTATTATATTACTAGAGAAGCCATTTGAATTCTTTAAAAATTCTCTTTTTAACTTCAGTTTTGAATCGCTGTCTTACTAGTGAGTCTCTTACATGGACATGACCGGGTTTGGATGCAGTCTATTTATCAGGTGACATTGCTGCTCCATTTCATCAGAAACATTGTGAGGCTTTGATGCGATGTGACGTTTACATGATAAGCGTCGCAGATGGACAGTGTGGCCTGCGGTGGCTTCGCTCCCAGGGCCTAAACTGTCACAAAACCAAGCTGTGTTATTCTGTCCCCAAGTATTGACTCTGGTTGACTTCTAGGGCGGTTTGACAAAACTGTAATCGAGGAGCGCCGGCAGTGTGCTGAGGACCTGCTGCAGTTCTCGGCCAGCATCCCCGCCCTGTACAACAGCAAGCAGCTCCAGGACTTCTTCAAGGTCGGTCGTCTTTCTGAAAGAGTGCTTTGTTTCATGCTGTTCCCGTTGGTGTATAAAATCCAGGTAGCTCTGTCACTTTTGAGTTTTGTTATTTACTAGGCAGTAGAAGTTACTGCTCAGCATCCGTTGTCTGTGGCAGAGCTGCTGTCTCTGGTGTAGAAATGGCAGGATTCCGATTTATAGACTTTAGAACCTTGATGCAGAAGGCTTGGAGGGCTGTGCTGGAATACATTGGGACATTGAGGTTTCATGGGCTCCAGGATTCCTTCTAGAGGGTCCTTGAATGGCAGGCTTTCCGAACACTGCCACCGACACTCTTTCTCTGTGTCAGGGTGGAGCAGAAGTGGTCATTGCAGTTTTGCAAAGGGTCTGTGCAGATTGTGTTTCCAGGTCATCAGCTGTATGTGGTGTATGTTTCCTGACATGTGGCACTGTGGCTCTACCCTTCATTGGTTTGGATCGGAGACGAGCCTCAGATGTCAGCGGCAGGCCCCCCTTTTCATCCCCCTGCCTTTGCCTCTCAGGTGCTGGTGAACAGGCATCTCCGTCATTGTTAACATTAATTCCTTACTTGTTTGAATGTCACTGTCATTGTTGGTGGGTGTCACTGTCCTTAAGAGCATTCCCCAGTGTATTTAATTAGCTTTCATAAATTGCTGAATGACTGTGTCATGCTTGTTTGCTCATTTCTTTAGCAGAAAACACACACTTGTATAACTTTAATTTCAAAGACACACGAGTGCTGGGATATTGAGTTCCCCTAATGCTAGTGGTTCTAGGCAAAGATTAATTTTTTGACTTTACTTAGTAGACTGAAGAAGGGTGGTCTTTTGAAGGACATTACAGAGCCACAAGTAGAAATAAGACTTGTACTGACGTCCATGGTGACAGTGTTGTCCCTGATGGTCTCCTTGCTTCCGGTGACATTATTCAGCATACCAGGCTCAGAACACAACTCTGCTGCTTGTGTAACCCAGTGTAGGGCTTCAGGGGAAAGGGCCAAGTGAGGGCGAAGCTGTCTCCCCAGTGTTCTCTTCCTCTCTCTGGGAGTGAAGTCTGGGAAGTTCTAACCTATTGAAGTGTGAAAGACAGTGGTGCAAACCAGTGTATGCCACAGGGCTCAGATTGGTTGTGTGTTAGTGAAAGTTAGAGGATGGGCTTGAAACAGTTGGGATAGAGGTGCCTGCTCATTCTTCGTCTTTGATACGGGGTTCCTGATGGGAGCGGCTGCCGACTTTGTCTAGACATGGAACTGGATGTGCATGCATGCGTACGGTGTGTGAAGACTGGACAACTTCAGAGAAATCACGCTGACGTTGGATCTCTTTCAAGCAGACTCAGACTTGGTGACAGGTGGCACGGTGCTGTCCTGTGCTCCACCCGATGTGAAAACGTACTGATTGACACTATTCTTGTCTAACATAGGCATTTACTGCAATAACATTTCCAATACAGATGCCCTGAGCACCCAGCTTCTTCCATATAGTGTTATGGTTTTATTTCCATTTTTATTCAGTTCAGTATATTTTCTGATTTATTTGTAATTTCGCTGTTGACCCATTGACTATTTAGAACTGTGGTAACTTCTAAATATTCCTGGATTTTCGAGTGTCTTCTGTTGCTTTTTTCTAATTTTGTGCTTTTCTTTATCATCTTTGTCATCTTCACCTTCGTCTTCATCTTCATCTTCCTTGTCTCCCTCTGCATCTGTGTCATAGTTCTCTTGGTCTTTGTTTTCATGCTCTCTGTTTTCTCCTTCTGAGGCAGGGCCTCCCTCTGAGCCTTAGGTGCCTGGATCCTCCAGGGCCTCCTGTGTACAGCAAAGGCATGCCTGCCTAATGATCTTTCTTCTTGTGACCAGAGCACACAGTGTATGATTTTAATCCTTTAAATTGACCTATCCCCTAGCACATGCTGTGTCCTAGAGACTGTTCCCTGTGTACCTAAGAGGAGTGCCTACTCTTCTGTCAGGCTGACATTCTATAATGGGCTCACGCTGGTGGGTGAGTCTTGTCAGGTGGAGAGGAAGGGGTCCGCTTTTCTCTTGAGATTTGATATCTTGATTACATTTTATTTACATTGTTATAAAAACTGTTGATAGAAGAAAGAAAAACAGACGTTAAGGAGCAAAGGAGTTAGTGTCTCGATGATGTAATTGTTGAGGTGTATAAGCCTGCTTGTCTCTGATGGAGTGTTGGGTCCATAAGGCACAGCACAGCAGCTTGACTGACTCACTCTGGTGACTGCCATCTAGCTGAGTGTGGACAAAGAAGCAATAGCTTTGAGGCCTGACTTGGTAAGCGTGGACACATGATTAAAGAGGTGGTCACATGAACATTTAATTTACTTAAGTGACTTTGTAACAGTTCTACACTGTAGCTCAGACTCATTCCAACTCCCACCAGCCTACCAGCTCTAGCCACGTAAGTGCTAGGTTTGTAGGCATGGGTAGCATAGCTTGCTACTACATATATAACTGTTTGTTCTCAGCAGTTAAGAGTTCTTGAAGAGGACCAGGGTTTGGTCCTTGGCACTCACACTAGGAGGCGCACAGCAGCCTGTAGCTCCAGATCTATGCCCTCTTCCAGCTCTGTAGTCACTCCACACCTGAGGTGCAACACACATACATCCAGGTACACAGATCTAGACATAAAACAGAATAAAATGTTTCTTTACTAAAGATAGCTTAAATTTCTTATGGTGTGCATGGGTGGCTTTCTCATGTAAATGTCTCCAGATCACATGATGTGATGTTGATATGATATTGCTTGTGATTGCATAAAATTCAATGGCTTGCTGATGAGTCCCTACTAGTTAAAATGATCAGGCCCTAAGGATGCTGAAAGTTGACTAACTGCTGTTTTTTCTAGTCGTGCGTTTTCTTAAAGCCTGTGGCAAATCTTAAAACACTCTTCACCTTGTGTCTGGGCATGGCAGTACACACCTATTGATTCCAGCATTCAAAGATCAGAGGCACCACCTCTGAGTTTTAATCCAGCCTGGGCTACATAGTGGGGCAGAGGCAACAAACACCTCTGAGTTCTAGGTCAGCCTGGGCTACATAATGAGTTTCAGTTCAGCAACTTGGGTTTGCAAAGAGATCATGTGGAAGTAATTTACTCTGCACTCCTTGTGGCACACTTAGCATGTGTGGCACACTTAGCATGTGTGGCACGACTGAGCCATGACAGATGTCATTGACTGATGTGCTGGAAAGGGTTGAATCTGTGTAGTAGACCTCAAGCCTTGTGATGCTTGGGCAAAAAGAGGAATGTTTATTACTGCTCTTTTTGTGCTCTTACTAAAGCATGGTTGCTCTGTCGTTCTCAGGGCGGGGTAGTTAATGATGGCTCCGAGTTAATTGGCCCTG
Source organism: Mastomys natalensis (assembly GCA_021653895.1). Classification (NCBI taxonomy): domain Eukaryota; kingdom Metazoa; phylum Chordata; class Mammalia; order Rodentia; family Muridae; genus Mastomys; species Mastomys natalensis. The sequence continues at coordinate 600,252 of JAJTUV010001166.1, read as the reverse complement.
CCGAAGCTTACCCAGACTCCGTGGCGAACACCTTTCCTGAGGGTGGTACTGAAGGTAAGAGACTTTGTTTTTCTTGTGCTTCCAGGTTTCAGTGGCAGAGGATGTGAGTCACAGCCACATTACATTGTAGCAACAGCTGTGTACAAGAGGTGGAAGGTCCTTCCTTGGTCTAAATCCCTATCTTTGGTTCTGCACATCAGCACTGGGCTGGCTTGGTGACACCTCACATGTAACTGGTAGCTTTGTAGCACA